>CM024964.1:5231683-5668366 GCA_014282245.1 Rhododendron simsii
CAGCCATCGGACACACAGCAGAAGAGGCGGAGGAGGGGCGGCAGATGGTGGTTTGGGGAGGAGGAGGATGGGGGTGAAGAAGAGAAAACCTTAAATACCTAGGATTGAGAGATGGAAAAACTCCACAAGAAGAAGAAATCTCTCCCCTCCAGTCACCCATTGGGGCGCAAAATCCTATGGGGAGGGAAAAGAGGGAGATGGGGGCGGCAGCTTCTTTAGGGGTTGAGAGGGAGAAAGTGAGAGCGCGCTTGAAAAAACAATCCACCTTAGGAGTTGACCACAGTCAATAATGTACAACTCTTTCTCTCTCAAAATCATTCAACTCTCCACATTACGCAACCAAGATTATCACTAGTATATATTATATCAATTTTGGTAGGATGTTTGGGTCACCACGACACCTCTGTAATCATTTGTCTTTTATCTCTGTAGTTCTGATGTGATTTCGTCCGAATAATCTGACAAAACGATTTGAATTGATTGGTTGGTTTTGTGCAATCTTCCTAGACTTCTATGAGTTGAAACTACGAAATCAATTAGTAGTAAAAAAGTAATCATGATTGGATCAGATCAAAGATGTTTAAAATTCAAGCCAGTGGGTATATATCAAAAATTTAAATTATTATTTTGCCTTAAAGATGGTCGGTATATTATTTCTTTTTAGTGATCTTTTATTTTATCTTCCATAAAAATAAAAAATAAAAAATGTTAGGAGCAATGATTCGTAGTATCAACGAGAAGAATTTTAAAAAAATATACTAGAAAATTTGAACCAACATTAAAAGAAATTCAACTATGAGGACACTAAAGACAAAAAGACAAGTATTGTTTCAATCTTTTTCATAGCTAGCGATTTTTTTTTTTCCATTTTGATCGCAACTTTTGACTTTGTAGACTTCTCTCGGCCCGTCAAGATGGATTAGTGCATAAAAATTGACGTAAATCTAACACCAATTTGGAAAAGACAAACAAAAATTTAGCAAGAACAGTGCTTAACTTCTAATAGATAGTGCCCTCAAGACAACAAACGAATAATCCTAATACAACCATCTTATACGCGTGCTATGCACGGAAGCGAGAAAAAAAATCAATTATGTTTAATGTTTTATATAGCTATGGGTAAAATCTTGCTATTAGTAGTAATAATTTAACGTTAAATGTAAAAGTTTTAATAAGAAAATGTTTAAGCATGAAAGGAAGTTCGAAAGCTTTTTTCAAATTTTTTATATTTAAGTTTTGGAATTTTGAAAAGTGTAGGAAGAAAAGAAGAAAATAAATTTTATTAGGAGAATCCCATATAGGAGAGAGAATTAAGGAGAGAGCTTGGTAATTTTATTTATGGAGTAGCATAGATTTGACCATAAAACTCAAAACTAACTCTTTGACTTTTTTTTTTGAATATTTTCAAAAATAGTCGTGTAAACTTTGTACTGGAGTAATTTTTTACTTTCCCAATATTTTTTGTCAAAACGAACAAATAATATATAAAAATTTGACACAAACAAACAAATACAAAAAATTTTAAAAATTATAATCTGCAACTTGTAGTTTAGCTAAACTGAACGGGCCAAAGTCGTTTGATTACAGAATCGTTGGTGCAGAAAATAAGTTTCATGTTCCAAAAAAAATATATATTAAAAAATGGACAGTTTCCAATCTTGACTTTGAAGTCAAGTGTGGATGGCTCTCGATTATTTTCCATACCCAGACGCTCCCTGTTTGACTTATTTATAAAATCCTCACTCATGTGGGAGAGTGTGTGCATCCCATGTAAGAAGAGTTGACGCGCGTAGTTTTACCGGTTAGTGTTACATGGAGAGACATTTTGTTCTTTACAATCGAATCCTTCGAATGTATGTGACTTTCATGAACAATAGAGTAGTTTTATCATTGCGCCAGATCCACTTCTACAACTGGATATTTGAATTTAACTTGTGCGCATCTCGACTAATTTTGAGCACTAAAGTTAACTGCCGAATAAGCCCATTAAGTACTTTCTCTAACCCATATGGCCAAAACCCTTTGGGATTAAAAAGAATCCATGTTTTACCTATTCCTTGGTACAATTGGGGGTTCCAAGTTGTATGCCTGCTTCTCCCCATTTCAAACGGGAAAAAATGGGAGAGTTTTTTTAAAGAGAATAAATTCTTTACACAGTCGGTATAAATATTTGTTTCCTCCAAATCAATTATATTGTGCCACGTTACAAAATAGTGGTCCGAATCAATAAAACATGGCGACGTGGAGCAATATAACTGATTTTGAGGAAACAAAATTAATGTTTACACCGACGGTGTAAATAATTTAATCTCTTTTTTTAAAATTCTTTTATAGTGTCTAAGGCTTTTACTCCGACAAGATATGAGTTTGCGATTTGAAATCTCAAATTTTTTTAAAAAAAATCATCCTCAATTAAAAGGATTTAGCTCCAATTAACATATTATTTTTGAGTTCAGCTCGATTATTGGGAAACAAACAAAAAATTAAAAAAATTGTAAGGATCAATTATTAGAAAATCACTAAGATAAATAATTAAGTTCAATTGGTTCGCTTTGTCAAATACTATCAATTAACATAAATTTACATTATATATAAATTGACATTCTAAATTAAGATCCATTTATCTCAAAATTGACAGTATATTACAATCACGTACTAATTGATAGAAGTGTTTAATTAGTGTAAAATCTTAATACTATGCATGGCCCAACAAAACTGATGGACCCGGTCTGATTATATGTGGACGGTTCAAATCCAAGCCCGTCAACTCCGGTTCCAAATTTTCCGAAAGTTGCGTGCGGTAAAGCGAGATTATTAGGTGCCCCAAACTCCTTTTTCATCACACATTGTGACAGAGTCTACACTATTTATCTTCTCGGCTCTCCAGAATGTGTGGTGAAAAATAACTGTAGGGCACTGCGTGACAAATAATGGGTTGGCCCAACATCCATGAGCTCTCTTTCTAGTCTAGCCTAGCCCCGCAGAAACGACTTCTAAACGTTAGACTTCTCTCCATTTATATTTGCAACCAACAAGAAATTATTCAGTGCCATAGCCACTTTTTGCACCACACATCATGGGTGGGATCTACACATTTTATTGTGGGCTCCACACAATGTATAATTGAAAAGGGTTTTGGGACACCACGAAGCGATGACTTAGAATACTAAACAATTTTTCGCTGGCCGAAATCGGTTTTCATCAGAGAAAACCGGGCCACTTCAGATTGAGTGGCTGGGCGAGGCCGAACCCAGTCCGACTCCGCTAGTGCATCTGTGCAATTCACAGGATCCAAATTCTGCTGGGCCAACGCCCATTCTCATTGGGTTTCGGGCAATTTACAATCGGCCCGTACCCGAACCACCCGGTTCTGAATTTCAAATCACCTTTGTTTTATTTTACCAAAAGTCAGTTCTTGCTTTCCCCTAACTCACTTTCTAGGGTTTGTATATCTCGCGATCTACGCCACTGGATTTCGTCTCTTCCCACCAATTCCAGGTTATTTTTATCCATGTCCGTGATCTTGTACGTATATATTATGTATATATTTCTGTCTTTCTTACAGTTTTCGTTACAGGGTTGAATTTTTCGGACACTTTTTTTGATTTTTCGGACCACTAAAGGAGTATTTAGACATGGAAAAAGATGGGTTTGAGCAATTGAAGCATCAGGTAGAGGAATGGGTGCGAGAAGCGGAAAAATTGGTTCATCAGATACCCCAAACTCAACTCTACGCTGCAATTGGGGTCGTGTTGCTAACCATCTTTTTCTTCTTATTAGGTAATTCAAGCTAATCCCTTATACTTGAATCATTTCTCGGAATGGTTTGACGTGCTGGGCAATTTTGGTTGTAATTGATTCATTTACATCTGGGTTCACATTGAATGTTTTGTTGTAGTTGCTTTTTTCATTTAGGCCCAGTTTCCAAAAAGCAAAAAAAAAAAAAAGACGACTTGTGTTTTTTTTTCGTTTGGTCCTTATTGAATTTTTTTTCCTCATTTGTTAGTTTTGTCTCGACGAGAGAGAATCAAAAAAGTTAAAATTCATGACTTTTTGTACTTTTTCTTGGATATTTTTGAAAATACTTTCAAAACTAATAAATGCGAAAAAAATTGAGTGAGGATGGAGCAAAAATCCAAGTTTGTTTGGTTCATATTGTTGGTTCTGTTGAATTTTCTGCAGTATTGGAATTAACAGTTATCATCCTCTATAATTTCTCGTGGAATTACGATTTACGTATGAACATTAAGCTCTTTTGATAGATGCAAAGAATTGATCTCACTATGATGGTGCTGTGTATGGTAGAACTTTTTTCGTTTGGCGGGGTTTGTGTGGTGGTGGGCAGCTCTTAGCGATTGGACCCAAGAGCAAACTCTAGGAAAATTAAAAGGATTTTCGGAGCTCAGGGATGGCAATGAGTCTTCTGTGTGTTTGTTTCTGTTTTAGGTTAAATTGTTGTGTCGAAAGGCAATCCATTGTTAGACTTTTGCATGCCTCTGGCTAGTGTGAAATGGATTGGTTTGGTTGTAGGCCAGCCTCTTTGGTGGTTTGCTGTGTTTTTTCTTTTTTTTAATAATAAAAAAACATTATGTTAAACTCTCTCTCTCTCTCTCTCTCTCTCTCAAGTGTTGTGATTTATAGTTAGTGTGATGACTTCATCACTTGTTATCGATGCCTTGATTTTTGTGTTGAATCATTTTAAAGATTCCATTATGGTTCAAGAAAATTTAGTGTATATGCTTAGTTATTGTCTGTTGTCATTGTTTGTAAATGTTTTGTTGTTTTGTTTGAGTAGAAGGTACAAAAGACTAGTTTTACAAATCCTTTTCTCCTGCTTCACTATGCAGTTCGGTTGTTCAAGCGTGCAAAGCCCAATACCATTGTCTTGACTGGGCTTAGTGGAAGTGGAAAAACTGTCATATTTTACCAAGTAAGCACTCATAAGTAATTTTTTGTAAGTTAGCGGGTGATTTTTTCCCCCTATTAATGACAAGAGTTGGATGAATACTAAAGGATAAGTTGATCCATTCTTGAAGATGAACCCATTGTTCGAGGGACTGAGAGGCAATGATCCTAGGCTGAGCTTTATCTCATTTCTGTGATCAACCCATTGCTTTGATTTCCCAATTTGGACAAACTGGTTTTGTTAATTTGAGCCATACCAACTGAAAGATGTTATTCATGATACTCTTACATGGTTATTCACTGTTTATTGTTTCTATGATCTAGTCTATCTTTCTCTTTCTTCTCTACCTCCCTCTTCTCTCTTCTTTTTATAACGGTTTTTTAAAATAACTTTAAAGCATCAACACTGGACTTGATGACCATCAAGTTGTAATTCTGCTGAATGATCAGTTGCCCTGTGTATTTCTTTCTACAAACATCTAATCTGTGCCTTGTGGATGTCTATTCGATTATTTTCCAGCTTCGAGATGGCTCGTCCCATCAGGGTACTGTAACGTCAATGGAACCAAATGAAGGCACATTTGTGCTACATTCTGAAATTAACAAGGTAATATGTTATACTTAACCATGTTGCAACATATGCTACGCAAGTAACCTGAAATTTTTTTTTGTTCGTACTTGTGGTGAGAAGTTCAGTGTTTGTATCGTTGCAATTTTGTCTCCCTCTCTTGTCTTCTTGTTGTTAAGCAGATGCTCGAACTCTAGGTTTTATTATTCTCAACAACCCTCGTTATGTTTCATGGACAGAAAGGAAAGATAAAGCCTGTCCATATTGTTGACGTTCCTGGGCATTCTCGTCTTCGGCCCAAACTAGATGAATTCTTTCCTCAAGCAGCTGGCATTGTTTTCGTCGTGGATGCTTTGGAGTTCTTGCCAAACTGTCGTGCAGCCTCAGAGTATGTGCATCATGCACTTTGTGGATTCAAACATGCAAATGAAATGACTGTATAAGGAGTCTAACATTTGATTCTTTCATGTGTAAAAGGTACCTTTATGATATTTTGACCAAAGCAATTGTTGTGAGGAAGAAAATTCCAGTACTCATCCTCTGCAACAAAGTGGATAAAGTGACGGCACATACCAAGGAGTTCATACGAAAACAACTGGAAAAAGAAATGTATGCACCGAAGCTCAATTCTTATTAGCCATTTTGATGATCCTACTATTACTGCTCTGTGTTATAATTAACTAATCTTTCTCAAAGGCTGGGTGGGATCAAAGAGCTGTTAAGGCTCAATTCTTCGTAGCCATTTTGATGATCCGACTATTACTGCTTTGTGCTGTTACAATTACCTTATCTTTCCCTCTCTAGTCGTTAGCGCCTAGTGTCGTTAGATGTGCATGTCTATCACATATTCTGAGAACTTTTTCTGGCTGCTGTCATTATCTTGTCATTTGTTATGTATTTCCATTCATATTAGTCTCAAGTGCAATGTCTGCTTCGCCAGCATTGCCAATATCTGTATATCAATTTTTTTTTGCTAATTTCATTTTGCAGTGACAAGCTTCGGGCATCAAGAACTGCTGTTTCAGAGGCAGATGTGGCTAACGAGTACTCACTTGGTGTACCTGGTGAAGTCTTTGCATTCTCTCAGTGCCAGAACAAAGTGACTGTTGCAGACGCTTCCGGTTTGACCGGTGAAATATCTCAGCTGGAACAGTTCGTCAGAGAACATGTTAAGGCTTAAGTGGATATTCCACCCCCATCGTCATTTTCCATCGTCTCTCTTGGAAATGGAATTAGTCTCTTGAAAATGGAATTAGGCTTGAGTAATTCGAAGGAAGCGGTTGATTGAACTGCAAAAACTGAAAATATGATAGGAGTTATGAAGCAGAGGTGTCCTTTCTAACTTATAGAAGGAGGTAGTTGCCATCGAGTGTATTGTTAACAGCGACGGCGTGTCTTTATTTTGGTTTGTATAATCCTTGTTTTGCCTTAAATTCTAATTGTTTTCTGTTGACAATTAAGAAGTTGGTGTCAATGGCTGCGAATTGCAAGCAAACTTTGTATCTGTTCACTCTTTCGTGCATCTAAGTCATTAACCGCTGGTGTTTTTGCGGCGATCTTATTATCTTTCCTGTTGCTCTTTCTTCTGTTTAGTTTCTTATCAAGTACAATTTTCCTCCGGCTATTTTCTGTACACAGAAGTTATTCATTGAAAATGTCTTGCAACCAAGTGATAGGTTCAATGTGTAAGTACTCAGATTTCTCGCTCAATGTTTAAGTTCAGTTCAGGTTTTCTTGGTCACTTGGTGGGGCTAAACATACTATTTTGTGCCGTATCACCTGGGACCTTAACTTCGACCCCGACATAGGTGCAGTGAGATCTCCTCGTCTTTAGCGTAGTACTCTCTGGCAATTACGTGGAAGTTGTTTATCTGCTTGTCTTTAACGTAGTACGTACGTCTCACAAAATTACTTTATTTCGTTTCTATGGTGGGTAGGATTATGGTCGTCTCATGCTCGGCTCGTGCACCTATTAGCCAAATTCACATCTCATATATCATATATCACGGAGGTCACACATGGCCTCCTTAACCAATGTAGGATCTATAACGGGACGTGATGCCTGCCGCCCTCCATGTTAAACTTCACATTGTAAACCAAATGCCACGTGGCCGAGCTGTCACTGGCTGCCATCAACGCGGTGCCAAGCTCGATCGACAGGGCTTCCCTTCTAGCCATTGCCTCAATCCTTCAGGTTCAGCCCCCTACCGAACCCTCTGGCCCACTCTCGTTATGCCACGAGATGGGTCTCTAGCCTTGGGCCTGGCCCAATTGGTCGGCCCAAGCCTTAATGGTTCTGTAACCCGCACTACGTGTCAACTGTGAACTCCCAACTTCGTCCTGGGTGGGCGTAACATTGGGTTCAGTGAAGTGTTCTATCTGCGTCTTCATCCTGTAGCTATGTTGAAAGCTCATTTCCATCTATTATGTCCATTTGCTGCTTTCCTCCCGGTAAGCGTCTCATTGCCAAACAGAAAGCGTAATAACATATGAATTTGCCAAACAGACAGTAAGAATGGGGCATCAGTAATTCAAAGTCTAGCTTTGCTTCTTTGAATGACACATATAGAAGTACATTACAGGGTTGTGTATACAACAGTAGATGAAGATTGTGAAACAGAAACCTTCCAGCAAGAATCATGCACTTCTGGTTTCCTAAACTCTTAAAGTTGTTACATCTTCCACACATACATCAACGGTTTCCCATAAATATCAGACTAACAAAATTCAAAATCTCTATGGAATATAGCTGGCCCACTTTAATATAACCAAATTTCGAAACCCACATGAATGAAGTCGGACTAGGAATGTTAAATGCAAAGGACCCGAGTAGAGTTGAGCATGCTTGACTCGTCTGTGGTGCAAAGAAGCCCAAACGTCGTGTTACCTCTCTCATCTCATAGCTGAATAGCATCTGGGAATGCTCTCGACAACCAATAGTTCTTCAACCTAATTATGAGAGCAAAGACGCCATAGCATGGGAGATGCAGAAGCCCCACTGCCAAGTACCTGTTAAAATTTGTAATGGCAGAAGAAGATGAAACTCACTTGTTTTTGTTCTTTTTCACCAATTTGTCACTATCAAACAGTTGTAAGCTAGACCACGACAAATAATCAACCATAGAGGTGGTCACCCTTCTAACCAAATCTCGTCCGACCAACACATGATGCTACTGTTTTTTCAGATTTGTGCTTGCCAAAGTAGGATGTTAGCAGGTTAGTATCCTAGGCTATCAGAATAGAGTATCCCATGGTTCTCCAAAAATTCGAAGCCCAAACCTGGCCTTGGCACATAAGGGTACAAGTTAGAACCACCTGAGCTGCACTCAAGTTCAAAACACAGTATGTTTAAAGAAGGCCACATAATCTTTCCGGTCCATGGTGTGGAGCCAGACGATTCAAGAGAGTTCAGTACAGGTTTTAATAAGATTATTACCTCCCAGCCTACTTTTTTTTTTCCCCTTCATAAATTGAATACTAAAACCACCACCAGTAACATCATAGAAACATCGCACCGATATTACGTGTTCATGTGGGTGTGGAAATACATACCATATCGGAGCATATGGAGTGGATAAGTCAAGAAATGGATAAGGCCACCTGTAACAAAGGGAATGATTACAAGTGAAGATTAGACATTGTTAATGACCAAAGAGAAACAAGAAGATAAAGAGAGAATCAAAGAAAAGAGAAGACATAAGGGATATAAATCCAACATACCACATTGAAACACAAGCATGGACGATCCATTGGAAAATGACATATATACCCGTCCACTGAATAAAATATGATATTCGAAAGAAAGGGAACCGCTGGACGGAAATAATACATTCTAGTTGGTCATGAAGCAAAATTAAAAAATAGATATCTACCAAAGCACAAACGGACTGCAACTTACCAAGCAATTCAAAATCACGTCACCGAGCAGCAAAACAGCATTGAGTGAATGAAAAGTAGCGTCAATCTGCAATTGAAGCATATTAGCTCAATCTGAAGAACAGTAGTTGAGTGAGGACACGATTATAAATGTACTTTGTTATGTCCATGAAAGTTGGAAGTAATACTTATGACACATGCTTGCATAACTTCGTTTATTGTATATTAGTGTGTTATTAAAAAACACACTCAAAACCATTGGCTATGAGTGGAGAGAAAGTTCAGCCCATATACTAGTCTTGGAGGAGATAATTAAGTAACGTGAGCCAAAAACTACCATGTGTGAGTGTACATTTAATTCTGCCACAATCAGTGCTAGTCCAATAGTTCAAGTCTAATTTAATTTTGTATCTCTTTGGTCAGTTAAATACAAAGAAATTAGTACCACCATAATATCACTGGAATATGACTTAGTAAGCTTTAGTGTTCATACTTAATAATATAGCCCTAGACGAAGCAAAATGGAGAAAAGGGATTCATGTAACCAATCCCAATTGCTTTGGACACAAGGATTAGTTTGGTTGGGCTTTGGTAATTATGTTACTGGGAAGTAGGATTATTGCCCACAATACCCCTATATTCTCCAGATAGGCTAAAACGACCATTTAGCTTAATATCTCCCATAACGCTTGAGAGAAACCGACATCAAAATGTGAAAAGAATAAGATCATGTTTCCTAATGATAACCATTAAGTTATAATCGACAAAGAAACGAAGATTTGTAATCATTGTCAATTACACAACTCTCCATTTCGAAAGGCATCACTTGTTCATTGCTTCCCCTTTTAGGTTGCGCTGATAAATTGGAACACCTAACTTAAACAATCAAATTAGGTGCCTAACTGCAATTGTCCAAAACGAACAATATTTTACTCTTTTCTTAAAGTCAAGACTGATTCAGTGGCTCAGAATATTTCCGAATGAGAAGTTCATATGTACATTAGGGTCATAATAGACCTCAGGTGCCAACAGCTTAACCTACTAAATTGCTAGGACTCGGTTTTGGTCGTCACTGTGCCTATACATGCAACTCTGCAAAAGAGAAAAAAAAAAAAAGAACTAAGGGGTGAAACTGAAACTGAAACTTACAAAATCCAAGCTGTAATCATCGGAGGTGAGAAACGGAAAAATTATGAACCAAAAAACGCAATCAGTAAGCACCACTGCACCTGCACATATCTGTTCAAGGAAGAAATGATTAAGAATATACAATAGGATACTTCATAGAGAATGATTAAGAATAAACTTTATATGAAACCATCAAGTCGAGTCCAACTTACATTAGAGTTCAAGTTACTTAAAATGCAAAACTCTCCTATCTTCTATTACTGTGAGAGCTATTAACGTTTCCAAGTTCAAACTCATAAAATCACTCTTCGAGGTTTTCAACTAAATAAAATACCCTAAGAAGCACAGATATGGGATACGGACACGATACGATACGGATACGGAGACACGTGATTTTTCTATAAAAAAGGATACAATACGTTGGGGGATACACTGAATATAAAAGTAAATAAAAAATATATTTTATATATATAATTTTTAATTCCTAAAATTTCATTAATGATTAAAGTATTCCATTACACAAGTTCACCATTTCACATGCCAAGAGAGATATATTTACATCTACTTATATATATACATACACAACGAGAGAGAGAGAGAGATGAGAGAAGAGAGAAGAGAGGACTTACATGGTTGTCGAGAGAGAGACTTGCAAGGTTGTCAAGAGAGATGAGAGACGAAAGAAAGGATATCATCCGTGTGTTTCTAGCGTCGATTGGTGGGGGAAAAAGAACAAGGTTGTCGAGAGAGATGAGGGACTAAAGAGAGGATATCGTCTGTGTGTTTCTAGTGTCGATTGGTGGGGGAAAAAGAAAAATATAATTCCAACTGCAATTATTTTAAACCATATGTTTTAAGTAATAACATATTTTCCCTTGCGCGTATCCAAAATGTTTCCGACCGTATCCAACCAGTATCCGTGCATATCTGAAACGTATCGGGATACCAAAAAATAATTCTAAAAGCAGGATACTTTATCCGGAGGGTATCAGAGAGTATCGGTATCCGATACGGATACGATACGTGATGCAGAGGCCAAAATAGAGTATCGATGCTTCATAGAAAATACCCAATCTCAAAGCAACCATTTTAAACACACAACCAGGCCAAAGATTGCAGTCACTGAAACTTCAATTCATCAAGATGGCTGCATGCATTTCTAGCCCAACAAAGGCAATGCCAGATTGGGTCTTGGAAAAGCTAATTAAAATAGCAACTACGTTTGTCTCTATTCTGTAAGGCTTCCACTTATGGCAGGAATTTAGCAGGTAGATGGCATCACCCCACTTCCAACACTTTTTGTCAAGACGAAGGATACCCTCCTCAAGATTGTTAGAAGTTCTCGTTAACGTAAGCTGTTTCCAGTTGAGAAGTTGCAGTCCCCGGGAGAAAAAAGAAGTTATCGAGGAAAGGAGAACATAAGAGAGAAAAAGAAATAGGGAGAAACTAATATTCTCTATGAGGGCTTGATTCAAGAGCCACTGATG
Source organism: Rhododendron simsii (assembly GCA_014282245.1). NCBI lineage: Eukaryota > Viridiplantae > Streptophyta > Magnoliopsida > Ericales > Ericaceae > Rhododendron > Rhododendron simsii. The sequence goes on from CM024964.1 coordinate 5,243,648, forward strand.
TTACTATTACCATAATGTTGTTAAACCACACCTTGTGCTGGTTTACGTAACATCGCCCGCAATGGAGGACAAAGATACACAAACGAAATGCTAATGTGGTGAATAGTAAGAGAGCGGGACATACATGTATTTGGATAACATTGTTGTACATTCAACATGAGATTACTATAATTGCTAGGGCGGTTTTGTTCATGCTTGAGATGAATTACGCTAATGAGTGTTTTGACTGTCACAAATCGTCTATTTTATAATTGGCACAACTCACAAGTTGTCTATTATCTGCGGAATGATTGCTGGAAGTGAGGTGGTTATGAAGCAATCCTATCACGGAGAGAGAGCATTGAGTCCTACAACAATGGAACAGAAAACTGAGAGCATTGGAGAGCCTTAAGCCTATCTAGGCGGAGATGATGGAAAGAAGACCCATCACTCGTGTATTGAGCACCATGAAGAATCCCCAACATAATGGTATAATGGTATCTAACCACGGGGGCTAGCTCAAGTGAGCAAAGTGTGCCCCAGTTTTCAACAATAGTAGAAGATATACTCGAGCGGTAGAGTCATATTGGTACAATGCAGTGAGTGACGTGACTGTGTCACATGGCAGAGCTGTATACCTACAATAGTCATGTAAGCCATTAACTTAAAGTGGGTCTTCTATAGGGGCTCTTGACTTGTTGTAAAGTGATAGCCCATTAATATTATTTGTCCTGAATTAACGCTATCTTTAGAATTTCTAGTCATCGCCTTTGACATGTAACCAAGAGAAGGTATAACAAGGAAAAAGTTCATCTATGAATTTACTATCTGCCCAAAAAAACACGTCAATCTTTTGCAGTATGTGTATACAAATGTTCAGTACATGGAATGGAAGTATTAAGATGCGGTATGCTGTTCGGTTCATTCCTTTGTTTTTTCAAGTTTGTTGTTTTGTTTTGTTGTTATTATACATTATTTTTCTTCCTTTGTTTTTTGCAACTATGGATCTCCAATTTGGTTACACTCATTAAAGGCCCAAATAAATCCACCTCAAGAATTCACTTAAGCAGCAAGAACATTACACCCAAAAATCTCAAGCAGTGGTACTAAACAGAAGTTCAAATCAATGCTTTCCAAACTGAGTTCTCTCTGATAATGGAACAATTAACCACAAAAAAAAAAAAAACTGATACTGCTGGATTCCATCCCATTCCACACATAATCTTTGAGCGTTTTGGTTTCTTTACCAAATTCTGCACATTGGGGCAAGGCGAAAACAATGTCATTGGAGAATGCTAACCTGGTAAATAATCTGAAAGATATAGCCCCATATGCCTGCAGTTTTCCGAGCAAGATATTCTTCATGGGAATTCAAGCCCGAATGTAAGCTTTTGGACATACTTGGCTTATTCGCATTTTCCTCCAAACTTAGAGCCACATAAGTGCCCCGCTCTGCATCCAAAGCAACTTGAGCAACCCTAGCACCACCAGCTTCATGACAACATTGGTGACAACCATGAATGGAGAATAAAGATGCAAGCTGCAAAAGGAAATTCAGAAATAAGCATTATATAAGCGTGAAAACAGAAAATCTTAACTCAAAAGCAGAATACAACACAACTCTTGTATTAAAAGGGATGATATTTGCAGTTTACATATCAATGCCTCTCATTTTGCTTGTACATTTTGTGTCTACACTCTTCGCTATTCAATACATAGTGAAAAATGGTGTCAACCGTGGATGTACCCAATTACCCAATTGGGGAACCACGTAAAATCTAGTGTCATGCTTGTCTCTTTGCTTGATTATTCTTTGTGGCTTGGGTGAGTGAGTTGGTTTAGGTCGATTCCACAAACCAAACTAGATGAAAGCAAGGTCGATGATAGGGCTGCAAACGCGTCGAGCCGAGCCGAGCCAAGCCTAGCTGTGGAGAGTTCGAGCTAGAATTGAGATTATCTTAATAAATACTGCAAATTTATGCATGTATTCATGTGAATAAGAGTTGGCGAGTATAACCTCCTTGTGTACACGGGCCAATCAATCCCAGCTAGGGTTACTCAAGCTTGCTCGATTTTAAACGAGCCTTAAAAGATTGACTCGAGCTCATTATTAAGCAAACCAAGCTTAGTTCAAACAAGCCGAGGTTGAGCCATTCAAGAACAACTTGGTTCGTTTGCTGCTGTATCATCATCTATGTAAAAATATTATAGATTACAACATGGATGCCATCTAGGAATAGTACATAATAATCAGAAACAAATCCAAGAATTCTGTTGCAGGAATAAATAATAAAGTTGCATCTCTCTAACAGTTTAAGCTATTAGATGAGTTGGTGGTCAGCAATCTAATATGGTATCAGGGCAGGCAATAGATCATGAACCTCACTGCCTACCTAATGTTAAAATATTTACACATGTTTTAGCCCGCTTATGGAGGAAAGCATGGCTACACGCGAGGGGCGTGTTGAAGGTATACAAAATAAAGTTGTGCCTCTCTCTAACAGCTTAAGCTTTTAGATGAGTTGGTAGTCAACAATCTAATAAATTCCATTACCGCTCCACTTCAGATAATTCAAAGGAAGAAAATAAAGACAGATGTAGACACAAAACTTGTAGGAATGGAGAAGATTACCCCAAAATATAGGGTGACCAATGAAAACGTCCACCTGTTCAGAACCAACAAACATCGCAAAACAGAAAACGTTAGCTAAGTTGGCAACATTTGTTCCTCAAAGTGACTAGTCATTTAAGCTTCCTTCATGTTCCATAGAATCTTCAAAACCCATCATGATAGAAATAGTTCGAAATTAAGACAGGAGCAAGTCCAACTTGTAGAAGTTTACCGAAAAGCGAAAAAGCAAAGAGACATGATACTTTAGCTCTCATAGATTTTGGCAGTAACTGCATTCGTGTTCCATTGGGTTTGTTTCAGGGACACTTTAAAATCTAAATAATGGTGATCATCCAACACCTCTTCAAGTATCAATAAAAACAAAATCCAGCTTAAGCGGATTATACAGGCAACTAGCTTAATTTCACAGCTAAAAGCACTAGGATTGTCCGTATATACAATTGCACATCATGTTATTCAATGAATTAGATCTGTCAGAATAATGTAGTGTGGATATACAGATCGGACTTCTCAAACAAGGAAATCAAATTAAAATGTCACCAAATCCACTTTACATTTGAAATGGCTCAAAAGAAAACTAAAATTTACAGAGAAACATCACTTACTGAGTATAATAGTAAAATATGCCGCCTCCATCAAGCACGACATTCAAAATGAGCAATGACAAAAGCACGATGAAAGCAATCACTCTGTAAGCAAGAAGCCAGGCGGGACGGATCACTTTCAAGGATGTCCTCCATGTTTCGTCCTTGTATAAAATCCCTGCCGTGTCTTGCCAATTATATCTTCCCATGGTTTTTGATTTTTTTAAACCTTCACATTTCCATATTACAAATACTGACACAACCATAGATCCAAAGATAAATACTGCACAGGTGAAGAACCTCCAGTTTAACCAATAACTTAGGTCGGTTGTATCCGTTGTCATGATTGGCAAACACGAATGGTCCGATTATCCTGTTAAGAAATTCACTAAGTTCACATATTCCAGTGCCAGATGAAAAGATCTATCTTCTCATGAAACAAAATTTTATTTCAAAACCCCAGTGGTGAGAAGCGTAAATAGATAACTAATATCAGATATACTTCACAATTAGTACGGCAATTATACACATGAATGATCGGGTAAAGAATTTCATGCACACAATAATAAGTAAACATGAAAATGCAAAACGGAAACTGAATTTCTCATAGGGAGTTCCAAGTCAACTTACAAAGTTCCACAGCAGTAAATGTTTGCTTAAAGAAAAAAGGTTAGTGCATGAGGATAGAATCATAGAACTAATAAACGAGCTGAACAATCCAAAAGCTGGAACGTTTGAGCTTGGTTTGCAAACTTAATGAGCTTAAAATGTTATATTCATGCTTGGCTTACTTACCAGGCAGGCTGACCTCAAACGAGCTTTAATCGAACCAATCACGCGTAGATTGAATTTTTTAAACATCATACGTTGAATGAGCCGAGTAATATTTCGTTCAAGATTGGTTTAAAAGCTTAGTGAGCATTAAAAAATCTTCTAGTTTAATTTAATTATGTAACCCATCTCAAACGAGCCTTTTGTGAGCGGACAAGAGGCCAAACTCGAGTAGCCTGGTTCGTTCATGAGCCCTTACATGAGGAGCTCTAACCAAGCACAAATTTAGAAGAATAAAAAACAGAGAGGTGAAATTGATCATCAAGTATACCGAAACCACAACTTATCAGCCAAAAACAACTAGAAGTGAATCTTAGTTGCAAATTAGTCGGGGAGGGGGGGAAACATTTTTAGCAATGTCAGGACGAAAAAAGAAGTCAAATTTCAACCAAATAAAAAGAACAAAAACCTGTTAAGTAAACTTTTTTGGTTCACAAAGTAAGGAAATCCAAAAGGGTATAAAACGAGTCAACAATTGGGCCAAATGGAAACATAAACGGAACCCAAAGTCAAAGTAATTAGGGCTCATTAAGAACTACACCCTTTTCATACCATTTCTCGCAATTCAAAGGGTAAATCAAAAGGAGAGGAATTTAACTACCAAGAATCTTGAAAATGCAGAACGATTAACGATATACAGCACATATGTACAAAGAAACGCAGATATAAGTATACAACACAGCCTCTCTCTCAAGAATCAGGTAAACATAAGAGAAGCAGGTTTTTGGATTACAACCTTTTTACTCCTTGTGGGATCAACCTTGCTCGCGCCCTTCAGTGGGATTTCTTGGAGCGGCGTGAGGAACATTAATTGACAAAAAACCCATCATATGTTGGACCAGTTAGAGAGAGAGAGAGAGAGAGAGAGGTAGGTGGTGACGAAGAATTACGTAAGTGAGACGTCCACGAGGAAGACGACACTGTATGTGGAAAAAACAGTCGTTTACTCAACTTAAACTTTGGGGGAATTGCATTTGATGGGGAGAGGGGCAAAATATGTCCAACTCATGGACCACTTTTTTGGAATTGTTCGGTGTTCGAACAAATAAGTTAAAGTGCCATATTTTTTATTTTTATTCAAATTTTTTTCGTATCACTTGGTTTATTATCAATTTTTTGCGAATTATTGCATCCTCACGACCAGAGGAATCTAAAAAATAAAAAAAATTGACCGAAATCCAATTTTTTTAGAATAAATACGAAAATAAATTGACTTATTAGCTTATTTTCTCGTCTTTTTGTGGTTTTATTTGACTCATTTTTTGCGGAAGCTATTGGCTTTTTTAGAAGAACACCCTTGACAGTCATGGGAAGGAAAACAATAATTCCTATGGACCACTTTTTTGGAATTGTCCAGTCATGGGAAGGAAAACTATAATTCCCAAGACATTGTGTTGAAGACAAAAATGCCCCTCCCTCTTGTCATAAATCAGGGGCAATTTAGGTTCATACACGGGACAATTTAAATTCATACACGGGGCAATTTAGAGGGCAACTTAGGTTCATACACAGGACAACTCAGGTTCATACATGAGGCAATTTAGATTCATACACGGGGCAACTTAGATTCATGCATGGAGTAACTTAGAAGGTAACTTAGGTTCATACACGGGGCAACTTAGATTCATACATAGGGCAATTTAGATTCATACACGGGAGCAACTTAGAGCATCTCTATTGTAATAATCAAATGGGTGTGGATAAGCAAACTTAACAATAATGCTCAAAAAATACCTCTATTGTAATAAGCAAAATTACAAGTCTTTTAGCAAATAATCAAATTCTACCCATTCCATAATCAAATTTAACAACTTTTACCAATAACCAAATCCAATAACCAAATTTAAAACTCAATAACTCAAAAATACCCAACATTGGAATCGTCTCATTGAGACGAAGAATTTGGTGTGGTCGGGTGCGTGATTAGAACTCGTTTGCGATTGGACATAAGTGCATTGTGTATTGTGGGGTTTTTTTTTGTTAGAGATGAAAAAATAACCAATATAGAGGTAGAATTTGTTAAGTTTGATTATGAACTAAATAGATAATCAAATGTTGACGTATCACATTTTGCTTATTGATTTTGATTATTCTCATTGCGGATGCTCTTAGAGAGCAACTTAGGTTCATACACGGGGCAAGTTAGTATATCATACATAAGACAACTTAGATTAACACACCTTGATACCTTGATACAAGGTGCATCTTAGTTTCATAAAAAGAGCAACTTAGGAGCAACTAAACTCCTTTTCTTGTTTCACTTTCCTAATGTGGGACTGAACCAAAATAGTAACCAAGAACCCTCTCTCTCTCTCTCTCTCTCCATCCATAAACAGCCCAGATATGGACTCTGTCACCTCCTGAAGCAACCTAATTTTGGAACTTTTTCATGGGGAAGAAGGGGTTTAAATCTTTGCCGATGCCTTCTTTGATGCCGTCGACGACCTCCTGCCCCTCATCCACATCTGGACTCCAACGTCCGACGACAAGCCCGTCGGCGACGACCTCCTCCAGCAGTCCATGTTTCGATCGGAGAGAGAGAGCGAGAGCAAGAAAGGGGAGGGGGGATGAGGGCTTACATATCAATTTGGACAGCAATGTGCGGCCTGGGTGGTCGGTGGTTTTGGCCCACGGTGGAGATGGCGACAACAGTGTAGCACAAAGAGAGAGAGAGCAGAGTTGGCTGCGGAATGGAAATGCGAATGGGGAAAAGTAAGAACTTAGTTTTTAGGGTTTCAAATATATGTGAGTATATTAGTCTTTTTACATAGTCCTTTCCATGCGTTGGGAATTACTTTTTTCCTTTTCATATTTAGATGAATTTTTAAAAAAGTAGTCCATGAATTGGGTATTTTTTGCCCCTCTCTCCACTAAATGTTTATAACAGTCTTTTCATCTTCAAAAACACTTTACAGCCATTTGCCTTTTAAAAAAAAAAAAACTTAGCTTTAATCGGAATATTTTATTCTTATTTAAATTTTTTTTGCATTTGTTAGTTTTGCGCCAAAATTTTATGTGTTATTAATTCGTCGAAATCGGAAAAGTAAATATTTTTGTGCTAAAAAGTGGTTATTTCTCAAAATACTTGAGTAAAAGTGCAAAATTTTATTACATTTGTTAATTTTAGTAAATAGAAAGGAAAGAAAAGGAGAAGAAAAGAAAATCAAGGAAAAAAAATAGAAGAAAGTTGTTTGTCCTTTTTCTTTCTTCTCTTTTTGTTACTCTCAGGCTCCGTTCTCTTGGACTTAATTTAAATTTGAAATTTTTATCCTTATTTGGATTTTTTCCTCGTTTTTTAATTTTGCGTAAAAAAAATTTGGGTTATTGATTCGTGTATCAGAAAAGTAAATTTTTTTTTTACTATTATCCAAGTATTTTGAGAAATACTTGGGTAAAAAGTGGTTATTTCTAAAAATACTTAGGTAAAAATGTCAAAATTTTACTTTTCCGATTCGTCTCGTCGAGACCAATCAATAACTCACCAAAGTTTGACGCAAAACTAACAAATGCGAAAAAATTTCAAATAAGAACAAATTTTTCATATTTAAGTTAAGTCCAATAAAACGCAGCCTCAATATCCATTATTTTCCTATCATTTCTCTCTACACATGAGAATTTATATATTTACTTTTCCTTACAAAATCAAACAAAGAACAATAACTATTTTTATGCAATTTCTCTCTTTTACTTCCCTTTCTTTTTATTTGTTCCTAACCTCCAAACAAAGTACTAGTAATTCACACAAAGATATAGCGGAATTTTCCAAAAAGAGTCAAACGAATTGAACAATAGATTGTTCAAGCTTGTAAAAGTATATTAAATTAGACTTATATGTTTAATGTTTATTTATTTGTCAAACCCGATTAGGAGTTACTTGAATCTTCTAAATGTTGAAACTCGAACGAGTAGAGTAATAACTTGTTCAAATTTGATTCAAAAGCTTAACACGTGTTTAAAATTTGGTTCAAGCTTATTTTATGTTGTTGACAAACCAACCTCAAAAACTTTTAACAAGTTGAACATGACTATGAATATTAAATAACTTAGTTCATTTATCAACCCTACCCGTGGTGTGATGGTAGGGATGACAATTTCCTCGTCCCGCCCCCTCCTTCAACCTCTCTGTCCCAATCTATGTGGATTAATATTTTCCAATCAGATAAGAAAATAGGATGGGAATGATATATGTTTTTCTGTCCAGTTTCATCTAACCGGCGTTGGTTATTGTAACTAATGTTTTATTGTATCTATGTATCTATCTAGATTTTATATTAAATATAGTAATAGAAAAATACAAAAATAACAAATCATAATTTTAATTACTTTGATTTCCGTTATTTAAATTCTCATCACTCTTTACTAAATTTTATTTTATTATCAATATCATCTCAGGAGGAAAAAAATAGTTCAAATAACAACCATAAATAGGGACTCAATTATTCCTCGATCCCGCCACCTCTCCGATTTCGCCTCCTCCAACTCCATCCCGATAAAAATTGAACAGGGATGAAACGATGAACATGGAACTATAAATCCAGCTTGCCCATCCGACCCATTTTCTTCGTACGGGCATCCCTATTGGTGTGGACCCGAAAATGACAGTCATTTTTTGCAACTTCACACACCACAAAGTCTCGAAAAATTCTTGGAGAGTGATATTCAGACAACTTTTTTTTTGAAGTATTTTGAAAATGTATGTATTCTTTTTTGGCTAAAACACAAAAAAGAAAGTGTATAAATATATAAAGAAGAGTGTGAAAAATTCTTTTCAAAATCTTTAGGATCCGTTCCAGAATACCTTTTTAAAAAATAAGTGCTTATTTCACATTTTCAAACTTAAAAATAATAAATATGAAAAATAATTTTTCAATTTTTTTTGCACCGTATTAAAGATCTTAATAAGATCTATCAAATAAGATCTACATTGATAGAAAAATAATTTACGTAAACACATAATTTTTGAACTTAAAATTCCCTTCTTATAAAATTAGTACTTATTTTCCATTTCGTAACGGAACTGAATACACCCCCCGATCACGAACCCGGCCGCACTCCTGTCACGTATCAAAAATTGCTGAATTTTATCTATCCACTATCATCCTCTTCCTCGCTCTCCCCCTCCATTCTCCAACAACAGAAAAACCAGCATCCATTTTCCCTCCAATTACTTCACCCCCTAATCCTCTCTCTCTCTCTCTCTCTCTCTCTCTCTCTCTCTCTCTCTCTCTAAAATGCCCATTATTGCCAAACTACCATCTCCCAACCTCTTCTCAACCCTGCCATCAACCCCACCACCAAACACCCCCCGCCACACCTCCTCTCCCCCCAAACCCCCAATCCCAGTCCCCAAATATCCCCCGCCTCCCCTCAAATCCCGAAAACACCCTCCAAACCCCGCCTTCAAAACCCTCCACCGCAACACCAAGTACCACAAACCCGTCAAACCGGGAGTCATCTCCTCCGATGGCGACCGGGCCGTCGTCGTCGGAGAGTCTGGTTTGTCCTATCTCCTCCCCGGCGCCCCGTTCGAGTTCCAATTCAGCTACTCGGAGACTCCCAAGGTGATGTTAGAGGAAAACCTTTGATAACTTATTTGGAATAATTTGTTTTATTATTTCGAACCATTGTTACTATGATGGATTTTAATAACATTTTTTTGTATTAACAAGGCTTGACGCAAGATTTGTATTTAGCGGAATCCTGACCACATACATTTAAGTTAATAACAAAAATGTACTCCCTCCGGTCTACTACGTAGGACGTGTAATTTTAGGATTGAAAAATAAAATACTTTCCGCTCATAATTTTTTTTGGCTTCTTGACACCAAATATATTTAATTTGGTGTCAAGAAATTTAAAACATTAAGCACGAAAGTACTTTTAGTTTTTGTCCAAATAGTCTTTCTGTAGTGGTCACTACAGCAATACGGGACGGAGGGAGTTATTCTATAAGTATATAGGAGTATTACCATTTGCTAGGTGAAGAGAGGAACTTATGTATATATTCATAACCGTCATTTCATTTCACATGCGTGACCAAACAATGTTAGTAACATTAAATTTTAGGGGGTTTTCTTCACACATTTATATGAATTTAAGGAACTTTTATGCACCCAAGGGACTTAGAGGGGCCAATCCCATAGAATTTTTTAAATTAGCGTTGAAAACTAATACAATTAGTAAGAATATTTGGAGTGCCGGGCACCTCTGCACCCTTTGTGTCCGCCTGCCTCAGTGTCCGAACACATTCATGGGATTTTTATTGTCATATATTGGATGCTATTGAGTTGGAGTATTGATCTTTATAAGGGTTGTTCTAGGTTCATGAGAGGGCTTTAGTTGCACACAAAATTTGTGAAAGATCGTTCTATCTTGAGAATAGAACGTTATTCATCCTAGTGCACAAAGGGACGTTTCTTTTCTAAAGAGAGCATTTTCGCATGCTCAATTTCTCTGTACTATATTTCTCTACTTAGAGCACTATGTCAACATTTCACTGTTGTTGCTTTATGTCCTTTTATCTGGTTTACATAAATTCCAACGAATATCTATAACAGGTGAAGCCGGTGGCGATTCGGGAGCCGGCGTTCTTGCCCTTTGGGCCACCGACGATGCCGCGGCCGTGGACGGGGAAGGCGCCGATGAAGAATGAGAGGAGGAAGGCGAGGAAGATTGCGTTGGTTGAGTCAATGAATCCCGTGGCGGAGGAGGAAGGCAGAGTGAAGCAGTTGGAAATGGTGAGGCCGTTGGAGATGGGAAGGTTTCCGGCGGAGGTGAAACCAAGACAGAAGGTGATTGGAAAGCCGTTGACAAGAGCGGAGATTTATGAGCTTTTGAAGCCTCACATTGGAAGTAATCGACAAGTCAATTTGGGTAAGGTTCATTTTCAATTTAAAATTTGGCCAGTTGGGTTTTTTTTTTGGTATGGGAATGTGCATATATCAGAATCGTCCCCTGAATTTTGTTCATCTTTTCTTGAGAAATTGCAACAGTGATAGAAATACAGATGAAATTACTACTAAAGAGGAAAAAAATGTAAAATGAGTTCACTCAGACTAGACTAGAAAATATCACGAAAAAAAGAATAAAAAACTTGAAATTTGTTTTCTTGGTCCCTTCAATGACTTCGTCCAAAGTTGGATGTATAAATTTTGCTTTTGATCTTCTGGTTACTTGATGTTGAGCAACTGCTTTAAAAATTAACCAAAGATGAAATAATATTGTGGAAAGACTTGAATTTTGATATGCAAATATGTGGTGCAGAGTTGTGTTTAATTTAGTTCTTGAATGAAATTTTGTAGGAAGGGATGGATTGACACATAATATGTTGGAGTTGGTGCATACGCATTGGAAGCGACGGCCGGTTTGTAAAGTTCGATGCCTGGGTGTTCCAACTGTCGACATGAATAATGTTTGCCGTTGTCTTGAGGTTTGCCATTTAAGCATCAATTCTATAGCTTTTATTTGGTGGGGAATCTGTTCAAATTTTCACTTGTGATGTTGTTCTGTTCATGTTCTATGTTTCCGTGGGGTTCAGTAATGCTGCAAGATGAACTTCCAAAAAAGAACTCAGGGTTTTTGTTTCGCACGAGTAAATTTGACCAACCACTATACTGATTGCAAGTTTGCAACTTTGCCAACTCCTTTGCATTTGTTTGTTGATTGAATGTTTTCTGACAACTAGATCTTATTGGCTAGCTCCATGACTTTGTTCTCTTGGTACACTGTATCATCAGAATACTTTGTTGTGGACTTAGGGCTTGTTTGATAACCTAAATTCAGCACTTAAAATTGAATTAATTAAGTAATAAATAATTCAGTAGGTTTGATAACCACATTTTACATTGCTTAACAAATTAAGCACCACTTAAAATATAGGCCAAAAAGTTGAAAAAAATTAAGTAGCTTTGAGCTACTTAATTCTTGCTGAATTTTTATGTACTTACATTCAACCATCATACCACCACCACCACCACCACCTCAACCACTCCACCACCATCTCCACTACCACCACTTCTCCTCCACCACATCACCACCACCAGCTTCACCACTCCACCACCACCACTTCCTCCACTACCACTACCACCACCACCACCACATCACCTCCACCACTCCACCACCACCACCACCACTTCCTCCACCACCACCAGCTTCACCACCACCACCACCACCACTCCACCACCACCACTTCCTCCATTACCACCACCACCACATCACCTCCACCACTCCACCACCACCACCACCACTACCATCACTACACCACCACCACCGCTCCTACCACCACTTCACCACCTCCACCACTCCACCACCACCATCATCACAACCATCACCACCACTGCACCACCACCGCCTCTCCACCACCACTACTACCACCACCACTCCTACCACCTCCACCTCCACCTCCACCACACCACCACCACCACCACCACCACCACCATCACTACGCCACTACCACTGCTCCTATCACCACTCCACCGCCTCCACCCCTCTACCACCATCATCACCACCACCACCACTACTACCACCGCCACTCCTACCACAACCACTAGCTCCACCACCACCACCACTACCATCACTACACCACCACCACCACCACCACGGCACCTACCACCACTTCACCACCACCACCACTCCACCACCATCATCACAACCATCACCGCCACAGCCACTCCACCACCACCACTACACCACCATTCCTACCACCTCCATCACTCCACCACCACCACCTCCATCACCACCACTCCTCCACCATTATCAGAAGTATATTATGACCGTTAGTAAATTAAGAGAGAATTGGAACAAAATTAATTCATCTTTTTTTTTAATTCAGTACTTAATATATTTATCAAACAGCTTTTCAGCTTAAAAATTTCAACATTCAGTTTTCAGTACTTAATTTTTCAGCTTTCAGTTTCAGTTTTCAGTTTTATCAAACAGCCCCTTACCCTGTCAATTGTTATATTACCTTTTGTAAGGACTTAATGCTGCTCTAAAATGGTAAGAAGTAGCTTCTATGCAATTCTAATAGAGCACATATGTTTCATGCATGAGTAGTCAAGTCTACTTTTTTTCGTCAGAGCTTGGGGTACTGTTGCACGAACTTTTGATTTCACTTTTGCCAAATTTTTGGGTGATTCTCACACTTCATTCTGGCTAGCTATCAAACTTTTAACGAAAGCCAATTAGCTTGAACATTCAAGTTTAATCACTTGCAGAATACAGATGCTAAACCTTATCAAAACCTTTCAAAAGGTATGGTTTGGTCTGTTTTTCCCCCATGGCCGACACAACGGTGGGAAAGGTGTTCCCACTACTTTGCCATATCGAAAAGAAGCATGTGTATCATTTTGTGTCACTTTTCGAAACCTATAGTCTATAATGTGTTTTACCCATTGGATTATCACTATCCCAAGATTCCCGAGAAATAACGCCTTAGCGTTTTTTTTTTTCTCTCGAAAATTGTGATGGAACTGCTTTAAATATGTTGTTAAACATGGAAAGAGGCACGTCGGGATTTTTGTATCTACATTGTACGTGTGATACTTAAATGTATGTGGCACACTGTTTGTCATCTGGAGTTTTAACATGCATTTGTTTGATAATAAACCAATTAAGTTGGTTTTGTGTTAATATATTACGTTAAAAGTCTTAAATTTCCAGTGGACTACTGCACACGCTTAATTGTGTTTTGTTATACCAGGAAAAGACTGGCGGAAAGATCATCCACCGAGTTGGTGGTACAGTTTATATTTTCCGTGGCAGAAACTATGATCATAGCACTCGTCCATGGTACCCCGTTATGCTCTGGAAACCAGCCACACCAGTTTATCCGAAGCTCATACAAGAAGCTCCAGAAGGTTTGACAAAAGCTGAAGCAGACGAGCTACGGAAGAAAGGGAAAAACCTTTTGCCAATTTGTAGATTAGGTACACAATGAACCCCAGTATTCTTCTAGTTCATGTGCTTGTGAAAATATTATTTTCCCATTTGACATTGGGTTCGCCGTTTCATCTTGTTCTTCATGTTATTTGCACTTACAGCACACACGATGTCTAACTCAAGCAACTGAACTGATGATTAATTCTTATGCACACAAATCTGAGCAGGATGCTGATCCACTTTTAAGTAATTAAGCACAGCTCATCAATTGTAAGTCGGATTCGTTGATTTGTTTAAATCACTCTGAACATGTTGCTTGTGGCTCAACTTAAGAAAAAGAGGCTAACTAGTCAATCATCGGTTCCATATCGTGTGTTAAGGGTCTTCTTCGGAAACTTGTCGAGGTCGTTCAAGGAAAATGTCATACATTGCGGAAGAGAAAGTTCTCTTCAATCCATTCACCTTGTCGGTTGGGATAAGACCTCATTACGGAAACTTATTTACTGAAAAAGATTGCCTATTGTTTTTGTTGTTGAGATTCATCCTTTCCTCCCTTCCTGCTGCAGCAAAAAATGGTGTGTACACTTCCCTAGTGAAAGATGTGAGGAATGCTTTTGAAGGAAGTCCATTAGTTAAGATTAATTGCGAGCGGCTGGAGCCAAGTGACTACAAAAAGATTGGCGCTAAGCTGAAGGTTTGTGTCACACACTATTTCTAATTATCAGTGCATCCGGATGCATCCGGATTTTAGATCTCATTATCTGATTTGTTAAATGGATGTGTTCTAACAACTAAGACCAAAACGTACAAGGCAAATAGATCAAATACTAGGTGATGAATCAGTAGGTTTCTATGAAAATAATATGTAATCCTCTAAGTTACAAAATGTTCGATCCTTTCTACAGTCTAGCCAAACTATCTGTTATCGCATATTACCTTAATGAGTTCAATAACAAGCTTTGGCTGTACTTTCCAACCTTTGGTTGGAATTCCCTTCCCCTTTCCCTCTTAATAAAATGTTACTTTTGCTGATTAAAAAAAAAAAAAAAAAGCTTTGGCTCACCTATTGAAGTGTGTACATCAACATGAGAGATCTCTGTCGAGTACATCAGAAAGCCCTTTTTGGCCCTGGAAGTCTCAATTTCTAGAAAATTTTGGTCATTGCGACGTCTATATGATCTAGTTTTTTCCAGAAAATTGCATAGCCTTGAACAAAATAGAAAAATAAGAAAAAGACTACTATTTATGCAGGCCTAACTCTCCAGTAGTTCCTACAAACATGTACCCAGTATTACAAAGCATTGCAGGTTTATGTTGTTCGTAAGTAATATTTGGCTGTAGTATTTTCCATTGAACTTTGTTTTGATAATCTGTTATTTCTCTACTCACTTTCTCCTTGTCTCCCGACAGGACTTGGTTCCTTGCGTGCTATTGTCTTTTGACAATGAACAAATATTGATGTGGAGGGGACAAGATTGGAAATCAATGTACCCAGAAGCTCCTTCAGCTTCTATTTCTGCAGATAGTGACGCCACGAATGGTTTCAATTTTTCTGGTATGCGGGAGACCAAGAGGCAAATAGAATGGCATGATAATTTCCAAAGGATTTCGCTTCACTTTTTTGCAATTTTGCTTTCTTATATCACCTTTTTTGGGATCAAAAGTAATATATGGATATTACATAGCACAATACTGTGGATGTCCACAGGCCATTATAGTTAATGTATGCATCTTCTTAGGATCTTATACGAACCTTAGATCGTCATTGCTCCTCTTCGGTCGTACCCAGGTATACAGCACACAGGTTTGACTCCACAGTTTCATTTTGCCCATTTGATTAACGTTTGATCCACCAAATGTGAAGATAGCCTGTTGTGTGTAGGTTAGAAAGAAGGAAAATATATTCGAAGAGAGGACTCTTACTTTTGCAAGGTTGGCTACATCTTTTCACTGTTGGCATGGCCTGCAATTAGCAGTGTTAGGAATAGCATCTATCTGGTTCTTCAGATATAGCGTGATATCACCCGGGTTGATTGGGCCTTTGGAACCCTATTCAAGAAAGAAGCTTCAGCTGTCACTGAGCTCATTAAAGTTCAGAAATAACTTCTGATAAGCACCCACCCCCTTTGGAAGCAATTTGCGTCAGATAGAACAATTGTAGCAGCTTCCTGGAGGTTACATTTCCAAGGCTTTCTGGCTTCTGGAACATAATATATAGATGTAATCATGTAAAAGGAATGTTTAAGAAACCAAATCCGACTTGGTGAGTTACTCATTTGCCATTGAGATTGCTTCGAACAGCACAAATATCTTGTAGATGCATCTTATTCTTTTCAATTTCATCAGCAACTTGATTACACGGTGATTTCGAGGGTTTTGCTTGTTTCATGACTCCGAGTTTAAACGAAAATAGGCTTTTGTTATGATGTCCTTGCTCTTCATCACCACTTCTAAATGCACTATGTTCTTTTGACTTCAGGAAGTAGAAGCGATGACTATCAGAAACCAGACCCTAATACAGTAATATCAAGCCCTAAAATGATGTCCCTGTGGCAGCGTGCAATCGAAACAAGCAAGGCAATGTTGCTGGAGGATATTGGTCTCGGGCCTGACTCTCTCTTGCAGAAAGTGGAGGAATTCGACGGCATGTCTCAGGCAACGGAGCATTCCTATCCAGCTTTAGTCTTCTCCAGTGAAGATGGCATTAGTAGTCACGACGACGGAAGTGAGGAGGACGAGGACGACGACGACGACGAAGATTTTCTCAGCGACTCGTTTGAAGGAATGGAGTCATCAGTCCCTATTGGATCCTTACCTGTGGATTGGATAGCAACACAGCCAGATGAGCAGAGAAAACCGACTTAAGATCTATGGAAGTTGTTCCAGCTGGGTCGTGGAAACATTATGCTCATCGCATTTAAGCTCTGCTCGAGGCGGATTTCAGTTTCTTGGCCAAAAGCTATCAAGGTTTAGATTGAGCTATGAACAGCAATGGCAATGTCTGTCTCAACAGAGAGGAACCTTGTTCCCAGGTGTACAGGTATAAGTAATGAAAGCATCATAATTAGTGGAAGTTTTACATTTTTTTGTTGTAATTTTTCCCATCTGGGGAAAGTGCTCCTGCTGTTAATTATATTGTTCCATTCCTTCCCTGATACCTCTGTGTTCAATTTGAGAAGATGTGTGTACTGTATGTAGATAGTGCATTTGATCATTAACCCTAATTTTGGCCGCTATGGCAATAAAGTAATGCATTAGTTAGGGGAGGAAAACCCATTCAAGTTCGTAAAACATTGCGTCAATTGCCACTTACTTTTCGTGAAGACTTTGATAATTATGCTTTTGACCACATGGATGGTTAGATTTATTTCCAGTCCTCTCTTCTCATAAAGGGGAATTCTCGATTGGAGATTACGTATTTTCCGCTTGGAAACTCAATTCAATCGCGACCCACTTGATTGGAGATTTTATGGTATTGCTTTTAGGTGGTTGTCATCGATCCAATTTTGGTATTTTCCGCAGATTTTATGGTATTGCTTTTAGGTGGTTGTCACCAGTTTTGGTATTTTCTGCTTGGAAATTTATTCAATCACGACTCTGTCTCACTCGATTGGAGATATTATGGTACTGCTTTTACGTGGTTGTAAATTGTGTAATTTTTGCGAAGGTTTGAGATGTGCTAGCCTTATTTTCTAAGATAGAGATTCCAGATTTTGCCAAATCTCTTTCATCTTTCATCAACCAACCTCTTTCTATCAAACCCAAATCAGCAGGCACAAGCTTGAAATTTTAAGCTGAGAATTGTAGGGGCCGCGCGAACGCAGGCCCCCGCTATCACAAATTATGACGTAGGCTCCACCACTTGGGTAGACCTTAGGCGGACGCCCCTCCTAAGTGCAATGGAGGTCGTCAACCTAGGCCATGGGCCTTATTGATCGCCCATTGACCCCGTCCAGGTAAGTATGTTGTCAATTGCCCTCTGGCCTTATTATATACCCCTCCCCAGTCTCACGCACTCCTTAGGCTTTCGATGTGGGACTTTAGGAACTCATCACAAGCCTTCTTTTTTGACCCACTCTTCTCAGTTCCTGGTTTCCTATGTCCTAGAGACCTGGAATTACCCAACATCTTTGCTGCCTTTTCTCCATCATCCCAATACAAATCTCTGAATCAGGATTTATAGTGGCTTACAAACACATAAAAAAGAGTGCTGATTTTGTCTTCTTGGCATATGTGTTCAGTGGTAGAAACAAATACAGTTTAAAGTAGGGATGAAATCGGTTCCATTTGGTCGGATTTTTTTTTCTCATTTTTACCGCCGAACTGAATCATTCGCTTTTCCTTTTTCCCAAACTGACACTGACCGATTGACCCCAAAACCACTCGGTTCAGTTTAAAGTATTATCGGTTTGGTTTTTCTCTGAAACCAAAAATCTAAATTGAATTGCAAAATTTTCAAAAATTCAAAACGGAACCGAACCGAACTGACTTAAACTAAAACTGACCGAATTAAGCAAAAAAATGTGCGGTTCAGTCGGTCCGTTCGGTTTTTCGGTTAAAATTTTCATCCCTAGTTTAAAGACTTCTAATTACTACCTTGGGCGTGCATCCCATCATCAGCAACATTGCTTGGCATTCTTCTGTTATCTGTTTTGCATTCGTCCATTACGACTGTAAGAGGCGAGTTGAGGAAATCTTCTGTGGATGAAATTATTAGCCGCTTCTGAGTCAGGACTCGATCTCCCCATTACTAGAATCATGAGCTTGTCCAGATGTTCATTCAACGTAACAATTTGGCAATTATTCGCCTTTTTTTTATTGACTAATTTCTAGAAACGGGAGGTGTTTTGATCCCTCGTTCTTCGTTGGGTTTTTCTTTAATGATCATCGATCTTAAAAAAAAGCACATGAACCCCGCAAAAATGATTTAGGTGAACAACATCAATGATAGGGGAATTAAGCGATTAAAATTACTTACCAAAAAAAAATTTCAGCGATTAAAATTGGTGTAATGAGATCCTAGATGAATACATAATATTTGTTTAAGGTCATCGATGTTGATGGAGAAATTAATGGTTACTAGCAGCAACAATAATCTACAACATATTTATATGTCAGTTTCGTCTGATTAAAAAA
This sequence comes from Rhododendron simsii, assembly GCA_014282245.1. Taxonomy (NCBI): domain Eukaryota; kingdom Viridiplantae; phylum Streptophyta; class Magnoliopsida; order Ericales; family Ericaceae; genus Rhododendron; species Rhododendron simsii. The sequence goes on from CM024964.1 coordinate 5,262,689, forward strand.
AAAAACACTAAGGGCTCATTTAGCTTCAAAAGTCAAACAGTAATTTTTTTTTTTTTTGGTCTCTATTCAAATTTTTTTTCACATTTGTTAGTTTTGTATCAAACTTTTGTGACTTTTATTGATTTGTCTTAGTGAGAGGAATTAGAAAAGTAAATTTTTTTTTATTGAAACTCATAATTTAAGAAAAAAATAAGTAAAAAAAAGTTGTCTTATTGACTTTTTTTTTTCTTTATTCTAAAAAATTATGAGTTTCGATAAAAAATTTTTACTTTTCCGATTTCTTTTGTCGAGACGAATAAATAAGTCACAAAAGTTTGATGCAAAACAAACAAATACAAAAAAAAAAAAAATCAAATAAAGACAAAAAAATAAGTCACCATACTTTTCAATCCAAACCCACCCTTAACATATGCCTAGAGTTTAGTTGTTGCGTGCGAGATCCTAAGTCGCCGTGAAATGGAGTCCTTAGTCAGCATGTAGTGTCTCAAATTAATAAAATTCGAAAATGCAAGCATTAAGAAAGATAGCGTAAAACAAGAATTGTAGATAATACAAGAGCGGAAGGAAGCAAAACTCGAGGCAAGATCAACAATGTGAAACCCACATGATGTATGTGAATAGGTGTGCAAGTGCATGTGGCTTTAGACAAAATTGTTTTGGACTCTTTGGCTTTCTTCTTAACCCCATCGAATTGAGCTGCTCACGAGCAAGTCTAAGGCTTGGCTCGACTAATTTAGTATCAAATCGAGCTCAAACTTTAGATTTGTGTAATAAACGAATTGAATTCAACACTTTAAAGATTGATTTGTTTGTATATGCTCAGCTTATTTACAAAGAGACTCATCCAAAAAAAAATCCGAGCTCAGATCGTTAAAAGCTTGATTTATTTACAAACCAGCCAAGCTCGAACGCTTACATGCCTAGGCTCGAGTTTGCACACCTAAACCCCCATGGACAACCACCATCCGACTTCCTCCTCCTCCTTGTCCCTATCTCTCTCTCTTAGGGGAGTAAACGAGCTGAGATGAGTCGAGCTTCGTAGTAGTTAAACTCGGCTCGATTGTAAGCAAGTTGAGTCCGACTAATTTATATAGCGAACATATTTAAATCAGCCGAGTCTGTACACCCAAAACTCAAGCAGAACGGTTCGTTTGCAGCAGAAAACCCCCCCTCCTCTCTCATCAAGCAGTCAGAACCCTCATCGACAATGACATAAACCAAAGTCCTTTTGCGTAACCACCTGCACCGATCTTCAATTTAATGCTAGTAACTCCGCACCGTACGATTCCCCATTTCCGGGTTCTTTTTTCTTACCGCTTCGGTTTACGCTTCAATCTCTCTCTCTCTCTCTCTCAGATCTCCACTCTCCATTCATTCATTCATTCATCTGTCCTCTTCGATTGATCCGTCTCCCTGTACATATAACAATTCAAAAAACCCAACATTTTCAGGTATATTTTTTTTCGTATTAATTCCATGTATAAGATGTTGCAAAAATGCCTTTGTTTCTGTTTGATATACGGCGCGCTGTTGGATTTGCAGGATCTAGTTCAGTTCTTTGCTTTGAACCTGAGTCAATCCACTACCTTTTGAGGTAATTTACGGGAAAATATGTGCATATTGGTCATTGGAGTATTAGTTTTCTGTTCGTGAAGTCATTTCTCTCTTTTCTGTGTGTAATTATTGTTGGGCTTGTGAAGCCTTATTCGGGTTGCGCTTTGCCGACTGTTTGGGTTCAACCCGCCCGGTCAGGTCGCGGGGGCCAGGAGATAGTCATAGCGCCCTCAAAACCTAGACGGGGTATTGGGTATTCAGTAATTGGTTATGTAAACCCTTGTTTATAAACATCTGTTATAACTTGTACTCTTTGCATTCAATACATAGTGAAAACTGGTATGAGTTGTGGATGTACGCACAGTTCGGGAACCACGTAAAAATCTCGGTCTTGCGTTCTTGTTTTGTATGGTTGTCTTCTCTTCGTTTTTCTCTCTACATTTAAAGAAATGATATTTTTGTTGGTAAGTGCAAGTTTGAAACTGTTTATTTAATAGTTCCGTCATTTTGGAGAAAATTGTTTATGTTTTATTGATTTTTCTAGACGAAGTATTCAAAATGTCAACAATGGTTTTGTATGTATAAACTGAGGCATAACTTCTCAAGGTTGTGTTTGATTGGCCAGATATATATTGGTTGAATTACAAACCCCTGGAAAGTCATCTCTGGCGTTTGGATGCAATAAAAAATTGAGACACTAAATATCTGTTGGACAACTAACCCTGTAGAAGAAACTGGGATGCGGGTATTGCTAGCCCCTCAGTATTAATTCAGTGGGACTGTTCATCTACCCCCATACATGATGCGGGTCATGCCAACAAAAATGGCATGAATCATTTGAGTTCTCAAATTTGAACTCAAGATCCTTCACTTAGAAGTCATTGTTAATAAAAGGCAGCTATGATGGATCTTGTATCGTATGCCTTTGGGTATTGGTTGTAATGAAACTTGAGGGGATTCTATGTTGAGTATGTGTGGTTTGGCGATATAAAGGCCTCAGTATTTCATGCATTGCCGGCTTGTGATACTTCAGAATCTGACTTCTCATCGTCTTACAGGTGGACTTTTGCTGTTCATTTTATTTGCACTTTTCAGAAGCAATACGATCTGCAGTCAATTTGATTTTTCTATTGGAAAATGTTGGGAGGCAACAACAATGATGCCGTGCTTCCCTTTTTCCTTGACGAGAACCGTTTGCAGTACCCTGCTAGTGCAACAAATCAATTACAGTTATTTGGAAATTGTGAGTTTCCTGTTCAGTCAGTTAGAATTTCTGAATCTTGAACTTTGCAAGTTGTCTCCGGTGATTGTATCTGTCCTTTTGTGACATTGAATGCTGATGTTGGATTCATATTGGCCTTTAAGTTAGTGGCATATCTTAGATGCATTTATGTTTTTGTTCTTGTATGCTACTATCACCTACGTTACACGGACACGGGTACGTGAATTGGATACGGGTGCATATCTAAGGGTCGGGTACCTCAATCCTGAAAAAAGAGGATTCGTGGATACGTGTCCGAATTTGGACACGGATACGGGGATACGCCACCTAATTTCCTAAATATTTTTGTTATATTTTTATACTTAAAGAAACCCGTAACTTCTACATGCCAAAAAAAAATTGAGCATAAAATTATCATGTCATCATATTCATAACAATAAAAACATAAAGTTACAGTCATAACTCATAAGTTTGCTAAGCATACGGACTAAGAAATTGGGACAGACAGCATACCTTGTAATTGGTAACCATGTTCAAGCTCTAAGGAGTCTTTGAGTCCACCAATTGGTTCTGTTACAGACAAGTAAGTCCTTACTGCTTAGAAATATTGAGTTTTTTACAAAGTTCAATTAGGTAATGAAGACATAGATTTACCTGATTCACTGGTTTCCTGTCCACATGATCACACCATGGCACACTTCATCACCTTTCTTTACATTTGATAGCATGTTGATACTTGATCCTGCAGTTTTTAGAATCTACTGTATATCCTTTCTATTTCTCCATAGTCCATACTAAAATGAGATTTACATTAACATAACATAGCAAAAGGCACATAGTTTAGATACATAAAGCCATAAACTAGTTTGGTTATGAATCCATCAAAATACACAACACAAGATACAATCTTGCATCCAACATTTGACTGAGAATTATATTACAAATTTACAAGCAAAAGAAGTCATTCCAAGCTGGATATTAAGTTATTAACAAAAGAGTCAAAAGACTAGTGTTTTTAAGTTATCATCCAGTAGACTTGAATTCTAATTGCAAAAAGAAATCATGGTTGACACCTTCTTCTACTCACTTTGTTCTTGTTCCCCCCCACCATCAAGGACCTCAACATCATCATCCTCGTCAAATCTCACTCCTTCCAGCACTGGTTCGTCAAGAGAAAGCTCCGCAAGCTGCCTTACATCACCTCCTTCAATGTCAAATTGGTCGCCGCCTGAAAAACATAAAGGCTAAAGCATAAATTTCGTAATGCAGTAAACATTACTATCCTGCTGGACTTCCTAATGTGAATTATAATACAAATAAACTTACTTATGTCCCAAAACTTTGAAGGTCCGTCCATGTACTCCTTGGTTTTCCTTGACAACAAGCGCAAATTATAATGAACAAACACGAGATCTTCAGCTCTGGTTGTCAGTAGTCGGTTTCTTTTGATGTTATGAATCAAGGAATACGTACTCCAATTCCTCTCGCAACAAGAGGAAGAAGCTGGCTGCGAAAGTAGCTTAAATGCCAAGGCTTGTAGGAGTGGTGTTGAAGCCCCATGATTGGCCCACCATGAAATGGGCTCCTCATATCTTCTTGCATCAATTACATGAGCTTGTTCAAAACACCCATACCCACTAGAATAGGCTCCATTTATCACATAAGGGCGTGTATTTTGCTTACCTTTTACCTATTGTGGATTTTACTCTTCTGTTCTAACAGAAGTTGTTTACTTCTGTTGGTTCTTGATCATAGAAACTTCCTAAGCTTGGACCATTTGAGGGTTGCTTCTAGTAGTGCTAACAGATGCTGGTGAATCTGTTACTTAGTTGATTATTCCTTCACAATGTGTTCAGCCTGCTCTTCATGGTTGTTACTTGATTAGACTACCCATCGTCGTCTGCTTGAAAATCTCATTGTAGTTTTTATTAATAAACAGCTTTTCCTAGGTCTTGTCAATGTGTTGTTGGAACTGTTTTGTAAAACCAGGTTTTGACTTTGCTCATCTCGTTGGCTATCTTATAGTTGGACTAATTCTGTAACCATTTTGCAATTTTGCTACAGTACCAGTGGGATGTAATGTTGATTTGGTAAACTATTTTGGAAATGAGCATATCGCCACTCTTGGGCCTAATAAACGAAGCAGGGCAGCAGAAAATATTTCAAGCCAACAGCATTTCGATATTTCCCTAAATTACAATGCATGTCTTGATGACTCTGATCGGTCGGCAAGCATACCAAACCAAAATCCTGTATCAACTGGGTTAAGGCTGTCTTATGATGATGATGAACGCAACTCCTCTGTTACTTCTGGGAGTGGCAGTATGACTGGGGCACCACCAACAATGTTGTCTCTCGGTGACTTAAGGACTGAACTTGACCGGCAGAAAAAAGAGCTCGATCGGTACATTAAGGTTCAGGTATGTTGACCGCTGCCCTCTTATTTGGAACTATGAGGCAGAATTGGGCACGAAAAGTTAGTTACTATGATGGGTTTTTATGTTGCTTTCGTATCTTAACTTGTATATAAAAATATATATACTTGTGGAAACAGGAAGAAAATCTGGTGAAGGGGTTAAGAGACATTGAGCAGAGACACACGGCATCGTTCCTGACTGCCTTAGAAAAAGGCGTTAGTCAGAAATTACGCGAGAAAGATCTACAGATAGAGACCATAAACCAGAAGAACAGGGAACTGCTTGAGAGAATAAATCAAGTGGCCACAGAAGCCCAGAACTGGCAATACACAGCCAAGCACAACGAGTCCGTGGTTAACCTCCTAAAGAACAACCTCCTGCAGGCAATGTCACTGGGTCCCGACCAAGGCAGGGAAGGATTTGGAGACAATGAGATTGATGATGCTGCTTCCTACATTGCCCCGAGCAACTATTTTTGCATTTCGGTTCCACCCACGAAGGTTGGTTCCTTGATATGCAGAGCATGTAAGTATAAGGAGGTGTCCATCATGTTAATGCCTTGTAGGCACTTGTGTTTGTGCAAGGATTGTGACGGGTTAGCAAGTGTTTGTCCCATATGCCAGCTGGTAAAAACGGCTAGTGTTCAGGTGTACCTGTCCTAAATTATTCATCAGATTACGTGATTCAGAAGAGGGCTGGATGATGTGAATCACTTGTCAAGTTAAAACTGATTGCGCTCATGGCAATTTATTCTTGTCGAGGATGTACACACCGCCTCTTTTGCTTCCTTTCAAGGTGTTCATTTACATGTGTATCTATGGTTAAAAGGTTTCCATATACCTTTATGATCGATCCTTGTGATTTATTAATCACAAGTTGGTTCTTGTTATCTAATGACGCATGGTGAATTTGATGTGAGAACAAAGAGGTAGGCAAGTTGCGAGGCTTTCCTTTTACCAGGATGAAGTTTCGGGTTCAGCTTGGGGTTCCATTCTTCTGCCCTGAATTGTTTTATGACAATTTTTTGGGCATACAAGAATTGTGTGAATATATGTTTGTGCCCCAAATGTCAATGTAACGTGTTGCTGCTAGATTCTAGTGAACACGCATTATACCTTGTTTGGCAAGCATTCTTTACAAGTTGACAAATAATTCAACAGACGGTTGAGGTTTGAAGACTTGGGGCTCGTTTTGTGTCCACAAATTCAGGCCCAGTATATGACAATAGGTAGTAAGATGAACAACCAAACAGGCCCTTACTTGTCATCCATCCTACAAAATGACAAGTATACGTTCTCTTGCTTAGCCAGATGGCTTTACTTCTGGGACAAGGAAACTGAAAGATTTGGCAAGATATACAACACTCAACCTTGGGGTTTGGCCCAATGGTTGTGTAGTGATCCTTTGGAGCATTTTAGGATTTGAATCCTAAAAACAAGAGGTTGTCCTCGTAGTACTCTAACTTGTCCTGTAGGGGTGGTGTTCACTCTTCGTGTCAAACCCCCTCCCCGCCTCTCTCTCTAAGATCTCCTTGTAAGCGGGTTAAGCTAGCCATCCTCTTCCTCCCCAGTCAAACGCAACCAGTTACCTATCGGCCCACTACATGTACGCAACTAACATCCTGTCATATCGCAAAAGAAAAGAGAGAAACCTTCACATTTCCGATGTAGATGCCATTTGAGAAAGTAAAATGGATCTGTTATTTCCGTGAACTGAAGATGCAGGGTTAGATATTTCATAAGGGCTTTCGGTTGCTGAAGTGAACCTGAAGTAACAAAGCTGACTTTGCTGAGAAAAAAAAAGAAGAACAAAGACTATGGATTTATACCAGTACCTGCTCAGAGAGGAAGAGGAAAATATAGATCTCAACTCAACAAAGTCGATCAAACGTACACTAAACATTTTAACCCTGTTTATGATACATACTTATTTACAATGTGGAGTAGGCCACAAAACAATGGTAAGAATTTCAATATAAACAAGATTCAAAATTCAACATAATCAGACAGGTTAACTGGCAGTTAAAAATTTCCATTTTCTCAAATGGAAAACGTCTCAGAAAGCAGAGCTGGAGAAGACAAAGAACTTGTAGACAACAGTAATCCTCTCCTGTCGAAGTTAATTAGATTCGGCGTCTATTGTCCACTCGTGGCTTCTTTGAAGGACCTGTTTCTATATTTTGCGTGCTTGACTGTATCTAAAACACGGAAAAAGAAGAAAACAATTAAACCCCACATTTTTTTTTTTTTTTGAAGAAAAGAAGGAAACTACTACGTATGAGTGATTTAGTTACCTTATTAAGCTTATCCCTGACGAATTGAACCGTCTGATTCATTGATTGGGTTGGGAAATAATCCTGCAATGTTACGGCAAAACTGAAAAAGGATTAGACCGTGAAACGTGGATAGTAAGCGACCTTTTTCCAAATCTACGCATGAGAAGGTTAACCAAGGTCAATAACTAACATCGCCAAACTAACATGAATCATTCCTGGACAGCTCATTCCTAGAGGCCTAGACAATACAAGAACAGAAAAACTGATGTCACCACCGAATTATGTTTTGGAACGCATGTCCCGCGATATGGTACACTTACGTTCCAAAACAGTGAATCTAGCAATATTGCCAAAGCAATCTCAAAGTTTTTCCTCTACAAACTCGAGAGATCAGAGCTTTAGCAAGACAAATTATGAAAAATGATTGTCCGTGTTCTACATGACAATAAAGCTTTATTTTATTAGATATTTATCTCTTGAAAAAGGAACGATCCAATAACGTAGTCTATAGAAGCCTACACCCACTGTGCCACTATTTAGGACATGTGGTGTACCATGCTTCCATTCCCGTTCGTCGTACCGAAAGCATCTGAGTTCCAGGTAACATGACCATCCCAGGGAACCTATTGTATTGCTTATTGCAAGGAGTGCAGGTTACAAATGAAAAACGAGAACCATCTACGAATCCGCTCGTCTAAAGATTTTGAACACAACTTAACTACTCCTTTGAGTGGGGTAGAAAAGCACCGGCTCGTGGGGACGAAGCAGTTTAATTGGTACTTAAAAATAGTGCCAAACCTTGTCAGAAGTAACCCTGGTCATGGAAGAAGAATCTGCATTGTGAGAAATATGCTGAAACTCTCCAGTGTTCCTGCAATAAGGAAAGAAAACCATCTCTCATACAACGATAGAATCTCCAGGAGGCTTTAATCAGAGAACACCTACAAATTTGACTATACAGCAGACTACCTTTGGTTAGTGTTTATTGATTGGGAAATGCGTTCTGTCTGTGGTGTTGACGCACCTCGGATATGAGCCGTAGACCCATTGGATCTTCCAGCTGAAATCATTGAGATATTGGCATGGCTGAAACAATTAGGACTAGTTTCAAATCAAAGACCAACTAAGGAAATCAGGATGGTGTAAAATAAACAAAGAACCTTACGGCTCAATCGTGCTTGAACTTCCTTTCTCCGGCCTTCTAATTTCTCTTTTGTGTCCGATAGGCTCTCATATTGAGGGGCATATGAGACCTGTAATCGATTCCCCAGGAAAACAAACTCGTCCAATTTCCTTTTTGCAAACCTACAACCATAGAATTAAAGATTCAAACATGCCGAAGTCCTCTATGAACATGAAACCCAAACTTAAGCAATCTATAAACAGTGGAGCATCATAATGGCAACTATTTTAGGCACCTGGCATTGTTTACTTGACCAAATTTTACCCAATATACATCTGTAAATGGTTCACAATCTTCATAATCCATTGGTTTGCATCTGAAGAAGGAAAATGCAGAAATGACCGTAAGTTACCAACTTACCAAGTACAATATGGCAAAAAAATCAAATATTGGGCTCTCAATTCACACTACTTTACAAATCTCTAGGGCTTGTTAATCACAACGGAATATGTAATCCCAAATGTACTAATCCCACCGGTCTAAGATTGAGGTGATTACCAAGGACGATATGGCAATCGCATTGAATATTGGGTTCTCAATAGTCAATTCTCACTACTTGTTCTTAAAAAAAATGAAACAAAAATCTCACTAGTATACAAATCTCTTGGGCATATTAACCACGAGGGAGTATGTAATCCCAAGATTTCCATTGGATGACTAATCCCACAGGACAAATAGTGGGGTGATTAGCATTAGCAATTCCTTAGCTCCATTACCCGTTTGATTGGAGTCATTGGACTGATAGAGACATGTTATATGATCCATAGGACAATATTTCTCGGGCAACTCAATATTAAACGAGCTGAGCTTGAGCTCTCGATTATTTGGACTCGACTAGGCTAGACTAGTTTTGAACGAGCTAAGCTCTAACACTTCAAGGCTCAACTTGGCTCAGAGCATTTGCAGCCGTACCTGGTACTTTGTAGGATAGGTTGTAGTACACAATGAATACGTAACACATCAACTAATTGTCGGGTTCAAATGGTCCCATAGAAATAAGAATTTGCAATCCAAACGAAATCCTAGTTAGGTCAATCAAATAAACCCTAGAAGCATAATACACCATACAACTGTGTGTGTTTATGTGCTTGATTGTGGGAGAGAGACAGGGAGAAAATTACTCTTCAATATCCCCATAAGACCCAAATAATCTCGACAACTCATCACCACATCCTAAAGCCGGAACGTTCTTCACGATCAAGTACCTGTCAAAACCACGCGAAATTCGACTGACCTACTTGCTACTTAGGGTTTTCTAACAAGAAAGGAACACAATTCCATAATTTCAAACAAGAAGCAGAAATTCAAAAGAAAAAAAAAGTCATAACTTCCGAAACTGCGTAAAAAAATTAGCCCACACCGATTGCGAGAAAGGGTGTGATAATTCAAAAGAGAGGATTAAAAAAAAACTATTCTCAACCTAAAAAAATTGCCTCATTGAAGGTTTAAAGGGTTTCTTGGTGAGAAAAGAAAAAGGAACCACTCGAAAAATTATCATTTTTATACACTTCTCTCCATTATGAGTACTGATTTGGTAAGAACCTCTAATCCTTTCTTCACTTTTTCTTATCAAATCCCTCAAATCCAAAGGAGCTGTGAGGTTTAGTTGGTACCAATCTATTCACGTAATTGAATAAGTACCTATAGATATAAACTGCAAATAGGTTTGTCTATTCATATGCACACACACACGCACAGAGAGAGAGAGAGAGAGAGAGAGAGGCAAACTTTGATTCGTCGCAAACTGTGTAGACGCGAATCGCAGGGGGTTCGTCTTTGTACCGAGGCATGTTGGACTGAGTTGAATCGAACGGAACTCAACTGAGTCTTTCGGTTGAATCAAGAACTGATGAAACCAGGAAGACGACGTACTACTGACGTAGGTTAACACCATGGGCCGTAATTTGGGCCTTGTTTTGTGGGCTTTGTTTTCCATCCTAGGTGGGTAAAATCTTGAGACCTTCTTTCTAAGCTATAAGTTGTTACCACAATTTTTGGGAAAATAACGGTCCATGACGTGTTTTGATAATTAATAACCGTCAAAAATATAATGAGATTGTTAATTAATTATCAAAACACATCATGGACCATCATTTTCCACAATTTTTTAATTTTGTTCTTATTTAAGTTTTTTTGCATATGTTAATTTTACGCCAAATTTTTATGAATAATGAGTTTGTTAGGAATCAAAAAAGTAAGAAATTATGGATTTTACACAAGTATTTAGTGAAATATCCAAGACAAAGCATAGAAAGCTGATATGAAGAAAATTTAGAGCAATGATAGGAAGAAAATTTTAAAATAGAGCTCTTAATACAATTGCATCAAGAGCCCTTCATGCATATGGGTTCACATCCATCTAACGATTTCCGACACAGTTGCAACCGGAGCAGTGCCCGAAAGGTGTGCTCCTAAGTCCTAAACTTTTCCAAAAGTTTAATAGTAGCAGATTTGGAGATTTCAATTTCAGTTGTGAATATTTGTTGACAAATTCCAATCGGGATTCTGGGAATTTTCTTAGATTTATGAAATGGGTTAGGATGACAATTTTTCTCCATTGGATGTGATTCTGAATCATTCAAGATTTTCTTAGATTGATCAACCAAGATTTTCTTAGATTCCTCATGTGTACTAGATGCAAAAATAAGATACTAGTCACACTACTGAAAAATCATTTGATGATATAAGTCGCTCATATTGCAGGCGTCAATGTATTTATCATCCATGCAAAGAGTTCATCGGGTATTGGTATCCATATCAGTGAAAGCATACTCTGAAAGTCTGACTTCTTATTTCTTTCTGATATGTGTGATTCAACTAAGTCTGTATCGATGTGTTGTGTCCGATCAACCAGAGTCGTCTCCATGTTCGTGACTATTCCTCAAGCAGGGCAGGTGATAAGTCACCGAAGGGTTTGTGTGACTTTCCGCATTGACGATAAATACAAGCCTAGCAACAAAATGGGCGATTCGAATCATCAAACAAAATTGTGGTGGTTCTATTTAGGTCACATGCGCGATGAGCATACTCTTTGTTATTGCATAACCGTATGAAAGGACCCCTCTGATGATGGTAGAATACTTGGCCTGCTTTGAGTAAATTGGAATGATGTTAATTAATTGTTCCCACTATGTATGATGGCTTTCCTACCCCACCCCCCCATCCATAGGAAACTTCTCATTCGTACTGCAACCATCTTAGTATTTACCCGGACAATCACATTGGGATTTCTTGGGAGATTGCCCAAAAAAGAAAACTTTTGATTTGCTATATCTAACACCCAACGAGAGTTGTCTTCACTTGCCAGGGGTTCGCTCCCACCCTGGAGGTGTGAGTTCGATTCTCGAGGGTAAGCCAAATAGTTGGGAGGTGAAAGTCCACATGGATAGCCTCGTGGGCGTGTCCAGTAGTCTCCCCTCCTAGCTGTTTCTAACTGTTTTCCGTGGTGTTGGTTTCTTACGGCCAGCCCTATGTGGATTAGTCTCACCCCCTTTGGATGTGGGGATACCGTAAAAAAAGAAGAAGCTATCCAACAAAATCAAAACCCAGATCACAAAATAGAACTTTTACCACCCCCCATGTCAGTAGATTGGACCACATGCAGGCTGCAGGTGGAGGAGTAAAGTGTAAGGACTCGCGAGAAATCATTCTTACACTTCAAGTGTTGGCTTGTAGAAAATACGAAAATACTTTCAAGTCAAGCCATATGTATCCCACAAAAACATTCATCTTCATGACTAGTCTATGTATATAAAATAATACCTGATGTCTTGAGTTTGATTTATTTAAATGAGGCAACCTTATCGAGCCACCAGTAGCAATAAAAACATGGAAAAAATCTTATGTGTTTCGTTCGTAGGTTTGCTGATCATAGGGGCTCAGGGAGCTGCAGAAACGCTGTCGGACGACATTGCTGCTCTTGGAGAGCTTGAAAGCTTGGATTTAGAAGAAGGAGATGATGATGTAGATCTTTTCGACACCCTGTCGTGGACGAGTGAAAAGGGTAGCAAGGTTCTTGTGAATGTGGATGGTTTTGGAGCTGTGGGAGATGGAGTTTCTGATGATACCCAGGTGATTCAATGGCCTGTTTTATTATCACATCTTATTTGATTTTTGTGTCTGAATATTGACACAATGGCCCTCAAATGTATCTGGTGAAGCTACAGTTAAATTTGCATGAAAACTCTCCTAGGCCCCAAAATTTGCATGAAAATTGCCCAAGGCCTGTTTGTTTGACGGGACTAATTAATAGGAAGGAGATATATAACTACACTGGATATGTAATCCTATCGGACTCACTGATGACATTATTGATAGCATATCCACACAGTCCATCTCAATACTCGTATCCGGTCAAACAAACGGGCCCTGGGTCTATAACTCCAGGACAAGTTATAGCTGCATTTCATGCCTACAAACAATGAACTGATCAACAAGAATTGGAACCTCAACATTCCAATTGGCAGTCTATTTTAAGTACTATTTGACAGATTTGTTGAATCAAATTTGTACCTCCATTGAGTTTTCCCTTCTTCGCGTGCCTTGTTATTGTTACCAGGCCTTCGTGAAGGCATGGAAGCTGGCTTGCAACACATCAAATTCAGTTTTCTTGGTTCCCAACGAACGCCGTTACCTAGTCAACGCCACAAGATTCCGGGGGCCTTGTTCTCTCAACTTTATAGTCCAGGTAGTCTCCCTACACTATTTTCACCTTCCTCTCGAAGACGAGAAGGCTGTGTCATGGGATTTCATTGCAGATTATATCGGAACCCCTGTGTCCACCACTGGTCATGTCTGATGAGTTATTCTTTTCGCTGTTATATCTGTTGGGTACAGATCGAAGGAACGATTGTAGCTCCAGATGAGCCGAAAAACTGGGATCCTAAAAACCCGCGAATTTGGCTTGATTTTTTCAATCTGACTGGTGTCCTTTTCCAAGGGGGTGGAGTTATTGATGGCTCAGGAAGCAAATGGTGGGCAGCATCATGCAAAAGGAACAAGTCAAATGTAATTTTTTTTTTTTTCTAGATTACTCGTGTATGTGAAATCAATAAGCAAATCTTATCTTTTCCTCCTCTGAGTTTCTTCTTTTTATCCCTTCTTTTTGTTCTTAATTGACAGCCTTGCATAGGCGCGCCAACCGTAAGTTTCTTCCCCTTGGTTTTCTTGAATCTAATACTAGAACAAGTCATCCAATGCTTACATGAGGAATAACTAGTAAGTGAAGTTCATTCTTGTTATTCTCTTTCACACTGCAAGTTATATGAGGATTTTATTGCAGGCATTTACCATAGATTCGAGTTCAGCTATTAAGGTGAAAGGCCTTGCTATCCAAAACAGCCAACAGATGCATTTCACCATTTCCCGTTCTCGATCTGTACGCTTGTCTGATGTACAAATTTCTGCTCCAGGCGACAGCCCGAACACAGATGGAATCCATATAACTGCATCAACAGACGTACTTCTTGAGAACTGTAAAATTGGAACAGGTTCCCCAACCCCACCCTCTATGTTCTCATTTCATAGGACAAAATAAATTCATGTGTACCTACACAAGTTTCATCCTTTTTCTCACTTGTCGGAGGGCGACTGAACGCATAGCCTGGCGGTTTTTTATTCATTTTGTGTAGGGGACGATTGCATTTCAATTGTCAGTGGTAGCTCGAATATCAAGATGAAGACAATCTATTGTGGACCTGGTCACGGAATCAGGTACAAATGTATGATCTAGCCTGGTGGTTTGCCATTCGTTGTTCAGGGTGGATAAAGAATTATGAGTTCATAAAATTCGAGGTTGGTCTTACTGAATCTTTTGGTGTATAATTCTTGTGTTCTAGCATAGGAAGCCTTGGGAAGGGCAACTCTACAGACACAGTAACGAAGGTGGACTTGGATACAGCATTCCTAAAGGACACTACCAATGGCCTCAGGATTAAGACTTGGCAGGTAATGCCCGCGCTCTACAATCGAAAAGTTTCTTTTTCGGGGGTACCTGAGATAGAGCTTGCTCTGCAAACCATCTAGTAGACTGTGAAATTACTGAAAACGATTACTTAAACATCGTTTTGAATCCCACGCACGTGTGCTACAGAATGAATTCGTATGGCAGAACTAATTAATCTTCAAGTGCATTATTTTGGCCATTGGATGATATGCTTTTAACCGGATTTATATATCATCAACCAAATATAGGTCATGGAGAGAACATTTCTTGCTGATCCCTCTCCATAGAACGGTTTACTCTTGATAAGATCATCCCATATACTTAAAATGTTTCTAACACATCGACTATTTTCTCTTTCTGATCGCATGGTGTAGGGAGGATCCGGTTTTGTTCAGTCTGTGCGTTACCAGAACGTGAGGATGGAGAATGTTTCATATCCCATTATCATAGACCAATTCTACTGTGATTCCTCAACTGCTTGTCAAAACCAGGTAAAACCTTCATGTTCAAACATCTGACTCCCGAAGACTCACAATTCCCAACTATTTCCATAAACCAAAGCGAAATAATCGTATAACATGTGCAGAATATTTACATCAACTACATTTTTTTTTGGGTTTTTCAGACATCGGCTGTGGAAATAAGTAAAATCTTGTATCGGAACATAAGTGGGACATCGAAGACTGAAATCGCCATGAAATTCGCATGCAGTGACACAGTTCCATGCAAACAATTAATCCTGAACAACATCTACTTGGAGAAGAAAGATGTCATGGTTAAGACATACTGCAACTCTGTCACGGGCTTTTGGTACGGATACGTGTGGCCTCTGGCTGAATGCCTAGCTTCCTCTCACAAAGACTCGATAATCAAGCAACAGACCGAAGAGGTTGATCTCGTGGCACAGAGTAGAGAGAACCTCATTCACACTGAGCTCTGACTTGTCTCCCTCTAGGAGGTTAATGCTAGATTTGCATTGACTAGAAAATTTTTCACGAATAGAGTCAAACGAGACCTTTGTTTGCAGATCGTAATACGAACAAAAGGACCACATAAAACAATTTTACGCAATATAATGGACAAGAATTTGTAGATATGATCTACTAGTATATGGGTTTTTGTTGATTTGGAGTACAAGTTTTGTTTCTAAAATCAATCTTACAAGAATGATGCCTTTTAAATTTTATAAGTTGTTTCTTTTTTTATGCATTGGCTTTACCAATACACATAGAAAAAGTGTACTCAATTGTAATGCCATCTCTGTGTTGCTATCATCATCTAGGCACCAAATGCTAGCCAAGTCTTGTCGAAGGTAAACTTGAAGTTTCCTTTCCTATCCATCATTTGCAAGGCATCTTATTTGGTGGCCAAGCTTGGGCAAACACCCTTGCGGGTCAATCTAGCTAGGTGTGGAAAAAAGGCAAGGTTTTGAATACGGTATCGGTTAGAGTATTGATTTTTCTACTAGTACGGTATAAATGTGTCTGTATTGGTGAGATACTGGTACTGTTTCGGATTTATTGTTATTAGTTTTATTTTTCACGTCAAAATTCGTTCCGCTAAGGTTCTTATTTTTAAAGTACTTATTTTTTGCTTTACAAGACTGGTCATTCTCTCACAATACATCACTTTTAATTTAAAAAATACTTATGTATTTGAAAAATAAGTACTTATTTTAACTAGTGGAACACACATAAGTATAATATATACCTTTATTAAAACAAAATTATATTTCAAAATAGTCTGATATTGACTGTATTAACCGTACTCAAAGAGAAAAATAAATTTAGAAGTAGTCAAGTATTGACTATAGACTAGTACAGACCAATATTTGAGCTGGAGCAAAATTAGAGGTGCAGTGTACTAGATTTGATCAATACCGGAGTAAGTACTAGCTGGTCCCGGCCGATAAGATACAAGATTCAAAACCTTGAAACAAGGTCCATACTAATACCAAGTGGTGGAAAGCGTACATCGGCAAACATCATCCCAGATCTAGGTGTGGAAATAATGTGCCATGGCAAGTCTAGCTCAGGCAAATGATGTCTGACTTAATTGAAATGCACGTAAAAAAGTGTATTGTAGGAGTGGATCCTACACCATTGCAACCAATAAAAGAGAGGCTATTATTCACTCTCTTTTAAGGAGTGTGAACAAAATTGCACTCGCTGTTAGATTTCTTGGAGGGTTCCAACCTAAAACCAATTAGCAATAGGTGGAGTAACCTCTAGAATATATTAACCAAGTTTGAGTGGCTTAAATTAAAGATGTAGGATAAGTCTAACACTCTCCCTCACGTGCAGCCCAGATGCACGTGGAGGTGACAAACCACGAGCTGAGCGATGTAGGATAAGTCTAACACTCTCCCTCACGTGCAGCCCAGATGCACGTGGAGGTGACAATCAGGAGCTGAGCGATTAAATAGAGCAATAGAGAGATAGAGACTTCCCCACAAGACTTGAGGCGATCTAAGACCTAGCTTTGATACTATGTTAGATTTCTTGGAGGGTTCCAACCTAAAACCAACAATTGGTAATAGGTAGAGTAACCTCTAAAATATATTAATCAAACTTAAGTGGTTTAAATAAGCGATGTAAGATAAGTCTAACACTCGTAGAACTTGGACAGTCTTTGATCTTTCAAATTAATGTTTAAGCAGCAAAATTTGTTGGTTTGGTTTTATTTCTTTTCTCTCTTCACTCAATTTACCATCTAAGCCGTCTGTCTCGATAATTAATTGTCCAGATTTCATCTCAGCTCCCGTAGATCCAAGCACCATTGATAGCGGACGGCTTGGATTTTGCATTACAATTTACACCCCACGGCACTGCAGAAACCCCGGTTCACATGAGAAAAGATCCAAAAAACATGTAGGACTCCCACTTTTTGCATCTTCTATAACAAGTAGTAAAACTGAAATTTGAATGGTAGGTATAGTGTCCTTTTTGTTAAAATATAGTTAAATCTGTTTTTAGTTCAACTGCTTCCACATTTGATTGTTAAAATATAGTTAAATCTGTTTTCAGTTCAACTGCTTCCACATTTAATTGTAGGAGTGTCACTCAATGAGAGGATACTTCAGTGGAATGATTGAGAAATACAATCAACCAAATGCCAGCACGCCCTGAATCCTGATCTTCAGAATAAAGATGATTTTTGTGATTGAAGGGGACTTGGGGTCCTTGTAGTACCGAGACGAAATTTAAACCATTGATAGTCGAAAAGAACGGCTTGAATTTTGCTCTATACACCTCTAGTGCACCCCGATACTACAAGGACTCCTGTTCTGATTGATGGAGTAAGGCACACTTTAAAGGACTCCTGTTCAGATTGATGGAGTAAGGCACACTTTGGTGTCAAGGGTAGGTGGAAGTAGGATTGCCATCCATTTTTATTGGGGGAGCAATGAGTTCAAATGAGGCTATTATTTTTGGTTTTGTCTGCTGTTTTTTTTTTATTTTTTGGTTAACTCAAGTGTTCAGGTTAGTTTATGCAAACCTCGGCTAATTCTAGGGCCCAATTTCACTGCTAAAATGCGGAGAGCCCAATTAATTTGCTCTGTATGGTGACTATGGTTTGACCCAAAGGAGTTGATAGCATTTGAAAGGTTTCGAACCTAAAGACCTTACTCATATTGTTATTGTTATCAGGATTGTTATTAAATTAGCCATATTATAAATTTATAATCGATAACATGGCAAAATAGGTAAAACATCTGGCTTGTTATATATGGTGCCAAAAATCTTGATCAATTAGTTGGATTATGAAACATTATCTAAAGTCATACTACAAGTTATACTCTTTTTATTTAATAATAATAAGAAAATCGCCTTTTTGAAGATAATTAAAACAGCTTATACAATTAATTCACAGAATTGAGTCTCTAGAACCTTTTTTTTTTGATATAAAAAGTCTGATAGAACCTTTTGATATTTTGATGAAACTGAGACATGCATATTGGGCTCATTTGGATGCAATAAAAGGTGATTCTCTCTCTCTCTCTCTCTCTCTCTCTCTCTCTCTCTCTCTCTCTCTCTCACACACACACACACACACACACACACACACACAAGAAAGTTATCATTAATCTATTGATCATTATTTTCCCACGATCTACATTTTTTTTCCTATTTGATGTAATACTTGGGACATTTTTTCTTAAAACGTGAGGTCAAATTTACAAACTATATATTCCTTTCAAATCTACTAATATTGAAGATTCTAAAAATTCAAGTAGGGTAGTTGACATTGTGATCCATGTATCACTCGAAATTTTTTTTTCCTGGGCGAAAGTCAGCTTTGTTTGTTAGAGTAAAATTTGAACACGCTACCAGTTGCGTAAGAGTAGGGCTACAAATGAACTAAGCTCGAGCTTGAGTTTCCATTTGGCTCATTCGAAAAAAACTCAGCTCATTAAGAGAGGCTCGGCTCAATTAAAGAGACTCGTTTAGTAAGTAACTAAGCTAAACTAATTAAGGGCTTGGCTCAAACCGAGCTCGAACTCAAATTTTTGACACTAAGCCGAGCTCGAGCTTGACAAAGCTCGGCTTGGATCGTTTGCAGCCCAGTATATAGTTTCTACCATTTGGCTACCACTCCACCTGCACGTATCACACAATATTTGTATAATTGTATCTGAAGTCAAAGAGAGATCCGTGAATGGTAGGGATGGTTGGGTTGAATTCAGCTCTTTTAGATAGTCTGCTAGTATACGAAGAGGTGAGCTCTCTTTTTCAGTAAAGGAGAAGAGGGGACACAATAAGTGGCGACAAATTAACCATTTGTTTTGTTATCAAATATTTCAAGGAAATCAAATATGAGAGATCTTATACACATAATAAAAACAAAGCCCACTTTTCCTAGCTGAATTCTCACGAGCCAAACAACAGCCACAGAAAATACTTTAAAAAGCATCATCACTACTGAAATCCCTAGCTAGCTTCGGAAGCTTAGGATAGGGGGCGGTGGTTGCCTTGTGAATTGTGAAAGAATTTTTTGTTTTTTTGCTTCAAGTTCTTGGATGAATGATGATCCGTGAAACCCCGTTTCTTAGGTTTCCCCTGATTTGAGTGATTTCTATTGCTTGCCTTTTTTAGTACTCCTTCTTATGCACCAGCCACCATCAGAGAAAAACTTATCAGTGGAACCTTGTCCGATCGTTGACTTTAGAATTCTGATGTTATCTAGATGTGTGTAAATTGGCCCACACACCCTATTATCAAAAAGTTTTGTACCGGACTTCTAGCCTACCACTGAAAAAGTTTGCCCCAGACTTCCTATTATCAAAAAGTTTTGGGGTGGTTTTTTAGGTGTCTAAATAGTTGTCCATTGAACCGCCCCGTATATATATATATAGACATACACACACAGAGTAAGCTTCTTGTGAGAATCTTAAATAGGTTCTTTAAGTGCGGACCTCCCTAATTCTCCCATTTTCCGATTGAATTTCGGTGATTCGAGCTGCTCAATGTGATCAGAATATGATTTTAAGAGTACCCACGAGAAATTGGCAAAAAAAATGGTCAAAAAGGGCTTGATTTGAGCAATTTTTTTAACCGTTCAATAAAAAACTGTTCGGATGAAGCCCTTCCAGACCATTTTTTTTTTTTACGATTTCTGGAGGAGACCCTTAAAATCACGTTCTGATCATATTAAGCGGCTCGAATCATCGAAATTCGATCGGGATCTATGAGGTCCGCACTTAAGCTAAGTATGGGATCCCTCATAAGAAGGGAACTCTCTCTCTCTCTCTCTCTCTCTCTCTCTCTCTCTCTCTCTATATATATATATATATATATATATATATACACACACACACATAAATTGTTGTATGATTAATTAAAGACCCAACCTCTTCAAACTCGCTTGTACCAAACTCACGAATTTGATCGATTAGTTTGACTTTGTCCAAGATTTTTTTAATGAATATGTAAGTGTTGCTATGCTGTTACTAATATAATCTTCTCAATTTTTGACAAAAAAAACAGAAGATCGACACCTCAAAATAATTGGTAGTGTCACTAGGCAAATGAACCCTTTTAGCGTAAATAGCTAGCAATGCCCACTATTTGGAACTCCAACCCGCTCTGTAAAGAGCTAGGCGAAATGCCTTTGGACTCTCTCGCTAGCTACTTTGTAGCTAGAGTCATTGTACCCGAGAAAAAACCTAAGAAACTTCCTCCGTCCCATAATTTTGGTCGCCCACAAAATTACGTGCAACTTTTGAACTTAAAAATAATGTATTTAATTCATCAAGGATTTTACAGTACTATTCAAAAGATCTCATCGAAATCTACAAACAAAATTCATATTGCAAAAAAAGTTATTTCGGTACTTACATTATCTTTAAGCTTAAAAATTTTACGTTGCTAAAAAAAAAAATTAACTTGGTTTAATTTGTTTTCAATTTTTGAATTTTTTCTTGAATATTTTTCAAAATACTTGTTTAAAAGTCATAATTTTTTATTTTTCTGATTCCTCTCGTCCTTACTCACCAATATCACAAAAAAATTTGGCGTAAGACTAACAAATGAAAAAAAAATTAAATAAAGACAAAACTAAAAAATTATTCTGCATAAGTTAATCACATGTGTAAACACCCCCTTAGTCGAGTTTTACGCAAGCTAGCCCAGACATCCGGTTATCAAACAAAAAGGAAATTTCCCTTTGTACTCTTAACTAGGCAGGCAAGATAAGGAGTACTGTCCTCTCATATCCTCTAGACATGCATGCCTTTCAGTTTCTGGTTCACGAGAGAGGATTACTAGAAAGGAAGAAGATCACGAGCATGTGCTCTGCACAGTACAAAAAGACGGCTTAGAAGATCCTTTACTCAATCCCAAGTACTCCAAACGTACTAATTAATTTGGGAAACATTAATTGCAACAGCTATGGCGAATTCATGGAGTGATGTGCCACCTTTCATTTCCACATGGGGTAAATGCAACTTGTGCTATAAGATTAGGAGTCAAAAGTGCCATTATCACCACCTCTGTTTCAGTGACGTTACATTGATCGACAAAACGAAAATGTGAAATGGTACTACTAGAAAAGGTGTTGCTAAAGTTTCTTAACCCAAACCATTCTAGTCTACCACCACCTTTTTTCCTGGTGGGTCAGTAAAGTTAGATTACAACGGCAGACCGAACTTAACTCTATCTACTCGAACTTGACGTCTACGATGTATTTGGCCCTCTCGGCCAAAGATCCATTTGACTGGGAGTCTTTCTCAATTTGTTGTTGTTGTCAATAGTGTTTATATCGGTAGAGGTTAGAGGAAAATTAATGGATTGACCAAAAGGGATTGAAAATCTCTCTATATATAGACTTGAACTTCAAACCTCTCCCGTGGAGCCAAGCGATGATGGGCTAAGAACCACATCTGAGTCTAGAGAGAGAGAGATTCCAAGGAAAGAGATAGATGAGGGGAGAGGCAGGGGCGGAGCCACCTTGAGACAAAGGGTGGCATCCGACTCCACGGCCTTCTAAATTATAATGGAGATAGTTATAGGTTTCACCTCAAAATTGCTTACTTAACCCCACTTTTACATCACAATTTGCTATAGTCCGTTTAAAAGTTTGGAACTTGAGGAAAAAAGGGGACAAAGTAAAATATCCTCACTTATCCCCCAAAAAAACTCCAAAAATATCTACTTAACTCCTTTTTGTTTACCATTTCAACGTGTTTTTTTTTTTGAAACAAAATTTTTTTTGTACTATAGGAAATTGACCCCACTACCAAGAATTTTTGGCTTCGCCCGTGGGGAGGGGGTCAAAATTTTATAATTATTAATACCTGTTAATGGTTCAGCATATCCGTGAACTTTAGAACGCCACAAGGAGTGATGTGGACGAGCATGTTTGCGTACGTGTTATCTTTCTGACATAAGGGCAAATTCTTTCAGATCAAGTCGATTCACAAAAGAAGAAAATGTGAATCACATCCCCATCGCTTTCTTGGAATTGGAAGGGTAGTATTGTAATAAGTAGCACATTACACCGACGTTTTTTAATCGATTTTTCCACTGTCATAAAACTTTTAATTAGTCCACAAAACTAAGGAAACTGATTTTTCACGCTCCATTTTTTATTGCTGGGGTTTCACTTTTAACGTAAAGTTGAACAAAATAGAGCGCTATCAATAAAAAAGAGGAACGCGAAAATCAAAATCCGAAATTAATTCTATTTGAAATCCAATTAAATATAGAAATAGCTATGGATCGAGGTTGTGTTTAGATCATGAATTTTTTGAAAAGTTCATAGAGGGAACAGAGAATGATTTGAATTAAAGAAGAATCAGTCCTCCAATAATTTGTGGATCGAGATGCGGGTATAGGCCCAGACACTCTGAACTATTAAGGGAAAAAAAAAAAAAACTATACATGCTGCAGACACTCTTTGACAAGATCGATATCTTTATGTGCATTTGTCTTTCCTTTCATATATCTCTAAATAAACCCGTAATTCAAACACGCCCACAGTATCGTCTCTTAATTCTATTGTTTTCTTGTTGGTTCGTAAAAGTTAAGAATATGCTCCAAATATATTCCCACCTTATTTTCCCAATGTTCTTAGCTATATTATAAAACTACCAATTAATTTACGTGTCTATCTCAATCTATTCCTGAGTTTGGTTAATACGTGAGGGACTTTGCCATGGTTTTAATTAAGTCTGCACTTATGGATCATGGAATTAGTCCCTCAAATTAGACCGGAAACGTACTTATAAAATAAAATTACTCTCCCCGAGATAAAAAATTATATATAAAAAATGAAGCAATATGAAAAACAGCACACAGGGTTCTTATGAGCTGAAAAGGTGTTTGAAATTGTGGGAAAGACTACAATACACACCTCTTATTTTGGTGTGTATCATATGCACCCCCCAAAATGTTATGAATTATAGAGAAAATGTTACGAATCATATTACTAAAAAGTTACGAATCGTATAGAAGTTACGATACACACTAAAATGTTATGAATCATAATGAAAATGTTACGAATCGTACTGCTGAAAAGTTATGAATTCTAGAACAAAAGTTACGAAACATGCTTAAATGTTATGAATAAACTATAAAATAGGTGCATATGGTACACCTTTTTAAGGGGTGTGTATTGTAGACTTTCCCTTGAATTGTTATGAAATTACTGTGAACTGAATTATTTTGTGTGGTTGGGAACTTGGGAAATTGGACTGATCATGCACTGCAGTAGCTAGGCCTATCCATGTACGTACATAACTAGCTATCTGTGGGCGCAATAACCAGAGGTTTCCTTTCATCCTGGTAATTCATGCAGTTTGGATTATTCGTTTCCATTATTTTCTCTGTTTTTCCCTACAGAAAACATCAGAAACCCTGAAACCCATCTCCATATCCTTGTAGGTCAACATGTCAGTTTTGTTCTCTCTCTCTCTCTCTCTCTCTCTCTCTCTCTCTGTCTCTCTCTCTCTCTCTTCGGAAGCCTACTTGCATGGCCGATCTTCAATACATAGTTCATCATGTGTACGAGTAGTAGCTTGTCTTAAGGATTTTAGGCCATTTGCATGATGTTATCAAGCTTTAACAAATTACTGGGATAGCGGTTGTAATTATATAGTGATGGATCTAGAAACTTTCACTAATGGGGGGCATAAATTAGTGGAATTTAAGAATTAGATCTAACAGATATATCCATATGAAGGGAACGTGGAGTAATTTTAGTGAAAAGCTATCACCTCTTTATCGGGTATAATTGAAATGTCTTGTAATTCCCACAACATCGAGTGGGGACCCGTGCCCCCACCCCACGGGATGCCACATAGGATTGCCCCCTGATTTTAATTATATGAACATCGTAGATCATTGGATTAGATTCCGTGTTGGAATTCACAGTCCTTACACCCTCCAAAACCATAAAGCCATTCTTATGTAAACAATCGTCTTCGTCCCTATACACATATACATATATCATGAAAAATGAGAAAGTGTTTGCTAAATAAAGAGGGGTAGAAAGGAGAGACAAGTGAATTATGAACAACTTTGGTTATTCCTGGCTGGTGAGTACAAAAAATAAACTATAGCCCGTGAACGTTGCATGTGACCATAAAAGAGCTGTTGTAATCACTTCCATTGGGTCCTTGACATATTGTGTCGACCCACTCACGTGTGTCTTTTTGGCTCTACTCTCATGCAATATACTACAAAGAAAATTTTAGGTAAAACTCACAATGTGTAGGAACCAAAGAAGAAAAGCCAGCGAAAAGAGGTCGATAGGAAAATGGCATGGCATATTAGAAATGCTACGGGCGCACTTCCGTGGACAGATATGAAAACATGTGTGTCTAGTATCGTTCGGTATGTGGGGGCCCATATTTTCCGTATAATACTCACATGCATTGAACGGTTCTAAACATATCTATATCCAAATTTGTCACAGACTTCTGTACGTATTACATAGTTACCAACTTACCATTGCACTTTGGGGCAAATGCAAAATTATTTTGAGTTTGGGGAAACTCCGGTAAACAACGAGTTTTGAAGGGATAAAATAAAAATATTAGTCTGAAGTGCGTTCAAGCTGGCCTGGAACACCTTGCATTACCAAAAAAAAATATTAAGTGCCAAAATACCAAATTTTTCAGTAAATTCAAAATAAATGTGGATAAATGAGATTACTCAAAACTTTAGGGTGTTTGGGGCGCCTGGCCCTCGCCTGCACCCTCTCTGTCTTCCACTTTAGAGTTACATAAACTAATTGCATAATTTATATAAAAGAAACTACATGTATAAATACAAAGAATTTCAAATTTTTATTATTTTTCCTTTTCCTCAAAATAAGAAAAAGAAATCAAATTTTACAGGGGTGATAATTTGTCAAAACAAAGGGGAAAAGAAAAGAACAATCAAAATATTTCCCACACATAAATTTCAGTGTCCTTTGCAAGCTAGAAGAGAAAAATGTTTGTTTTATTCATACATACAGTGGTGCGACTGACTAAAAAATAAAGTAAAATAAATAGTAAATGATAGAGGACATTGTTGCATGAGCAACTGGATGAGTAATAGGCAACCAGATACTGTTATGTGGCAGAATGGGACCCTCAATGAACCTTGTAAATTCCAACCAAATTTCAGATAATTAGTACATAAATTGAATCGAGTTTCTAGGCGAGATCTGCATTTTCTATTGCCTTTGGTCTTCAATTTGGGTACATGGTTTGTCGGCATGACATCACTTGAGTTTCTTTGATTTTTGAAGGTTTTAGAGGAGCCGATGTTTCACAGGTAAACTTTCATAGGCCTGCAATCACTTTGTGCATACATCGTCAAAAGGTTAAGTCTGCCTCCGGTCTTTGTGGACTTACAAAAGAGAAAAGGAAAGTGAAGAATGAACATAAATTCCTAGCAGTGTAACTACTCCGTATTTTTCATGGCTTTACAGTCCCAATGAGTTTTGTTGTGCTCTTCCTATATAAACATAACCATAAGAACACCCTTTTGGCTACCAAGAATCTCTCTCTTTCTCTCTCTCTCTCTCTCTCTAACCAACAGCCTAAAACATGAGTGCATTTAGCTTGAGAAGCCTCACATTTATGCTCTTCATAGCCCTCCTCATTTGGTCATCACAAATAGACACTTGCAATGCTAGAAGAGGGAAGCATTGGAGGAAAAACAGAGGAGTCTCTACGTCTATGTACAAGAAGAAAGCAAAGAATCACCATCATGGCAATGCCGGTAAATCGAAACATAAAATGCCATCACCAAAAGCACCACCACCACCACCAAAAGCACCATCTCCTCCATCACCGCCACCGAACCCAGATATTCCACCACCTCTGGCACCGAAACCAGATATTCCGCCACCCCCACCAAAGAAAGGGTCCGTCACCGCGGCTTCCACGGTCTTTAATGTACAAGATTTTGGTGCAAAGGGAGATGGAACAAGTGATGACACGAAGGTACCTTCAAATTTCCCATAATGTCACAAGAATTATAAATTTTACGTTTTCCAATGTTCTGTGTTTGCACTCTGCAACTATAACAATCATAGGCAATGAAGATAAATTTGTTGTCACGAGAGAGAGAGAGAGAGAGAGAGAGAGAGAGAGAGAGAGAGAGAGAGAATAATGCAATTGATTATGCATTTTAATTGTAACTTTTCCATAATTCATCGAGTTGACAAGTACCGCAATAAAGAAAGGGATATTTCAGAAATTTACTATACTAATCCCTGTTTGGGAAAAAAAGTAGGCACCTTAGATTATCGAAAGGGCATTATGGTCAAATTTACCAACTTACACACAAATTGGCCAGACGCCCGATTACCCCCAAAAACCATAGAGTACAAAAGAGTAATTGTGACATGATTTAGAAATGGACAGACCTTATGTATTGCGTCAAACAATATACTGTCCAACAACGATACACCAACTCCATCTACATGGTATTTATCGTTTCGTATTTTACACACACGGTCCTAAACCTCGACCTAAATAGAAGACTAGAGGAGAGGGTTGTCAAATTCCGGGAACATCCATAAAACTTGTAGCGACGCCTTTACGAATACGGATCCTAAGAATTCATCCCATGGGGTATTCACGCATAGAACTAGATGAATACGGATCCTGAGAATTCATCTTGTGGGGTATTCACGCATAGAACTAGATCATGTAGCCGACTGCAAGTAATTGGGACATTAATGTAGCCGACGGCAAGTAATTTGGACATTGTATTGTTGACTTGAGAATATAACAGAAAGAAACTGCCGATGGCTAAACAACAGAACGTCCAGATTAGTGGAAACCAAAACCAGATGAGGCCCACCCAAACCCAAATGAATCCCATCAGGGCAGTTTGGTCCAGATTCCAACAATAATTGTATACAGTTCTATACAAACTACCAACTGTATCAACACAATGCATTTATAACATTCTTTCCAGCTGGTGAAAAACTTAGTATGCATATTACATATACACTAGTGCCCGGAGTGCCCCGTGGATTTGATTATACAATGCTACTCCCTGATATTGCTCTAAAAATAGACTTACAGGTGTAATGTCGAATACTATAAAAGACTTAATTGAAACCCCTCCTAACACCAATTGGTTTTAGGAGAGATGGTGGAAAAGCGGTCCGATACATAGTAATACTGATTTCGAAATTTTGTTTCTATGGTGCAAAACAGGCATTTCAAGCAGCATGGGCAGCTGCTTGTAAAGTAGAGGCATCTACGATTGTGGTCCCCCCAGAATTCACATTCCTAGTGGGACCAATTTCTTTCTCTGGTCCTTACTGCCAACCAAATATTGTCTTTCAGGTAAACTCACAAATTTCAGTTCAGAAAAAGGTAAACTCACAACTTAGCACTGTAAAAACGTTTCGGGCGTATGCAGAAATGCATCTATCATACATTCAAATATTAAGTGAATTCCAGTACTGGTGTTTTGTCTTGATAAAACTTGGACCGACCCAGGGGGTCGATCCTACCGTGCACTAGCGGGAGCCCCTATTAAAGCCGGGCCGACACTATTCAATCACTAACTCTGGAACTTACATATTTTTTTCCAGCTTGACGGCACAATTATCGCTCCGACAAGCTCTAAACCTTGGGGTTCAGGTCTCTTACAATGGCTTGAATTTACTAAACTAAAAGGAATCGCAGTTCAAGGAACAGGGACCATAGATGGCAGAGGCTCAATCTGGTGGCAGAATTCCATCTACGATGACCCCTTAGACGGCGAATCAAACCTAATCATCCCATTAAACGACACGGTTCAAGAAAAACCCCCAATTCCTGTAATTTTCGGCTTCCCTCTAACTTTTTCTCATTGATTTGTCTACATCTAGTTTCCACCATTATCTAACCCCAAACCATGCTTCCATTATGTCAATTGTGTGGCAGATGAGCAGTTCTCTAGTTGGGAAAATGCCAAGCATAAAGCCAACAGTAAGGACCACTTCAAAATTCTCTCTGCATTTTTTTCAGCTTCCAAAAATGCAACCCTAGTAACAGGATAGCTGTAATTTGACTCCACAGGCATTGAGATTCTATGGGAGCTTCAATGTGTCTGTCACGGGTGTAACGATTCAAAACAGTCCCCAGTGCCACCTCAAGTTTGACAACTGCATAGGAGTTTCGGTAGCCAATATAAACATCTCATCTCCCGGTGACAGCCCAAACACCGATGGCATTCACTTACAGAACTCCAGAGACGTGCTAATCCGCAGTTCTAATCTTGGTTGCGGTAATTTACCTCTAAATTGGTACTATAAGATTACATTCTCAATTTCATTGAACCCTTTTTTCGTGCATCAGGAGGCTATCCATAGCATGGAGGAGGGAATCTTGCCTATGGCAGAATTCGAACCATTGGCCTCACCAAAATTCTGGCCAACTAAGCTAGCCCTATTTATTTTTTTCATTAAACTCTGTTACTACTCTTGAAAAGACCTCTGGAGTCCAAAATCAAGGTTATCTGATATAAACCAGCGTCCAATAAATGTCACTGCTAGCTTAACGGACACGAGCCCTAGGTAAATTGAGATAAGATATCTGGGATAAATTCGTCCAAATCATGCCCCAAACTTATCCTTTTAAA
Source organism: Rhododendron simsii (assembly GCA_014282245.1). Classification (NCBI taxonomy): domain Eukaryota; kingdom Viridiplantae; phylum Streptophyta; class Magnoliopsida; order Ericales; family Ericaceae; genus Rhododendron; species Rhododendron simsii. The sequence goes on from CM024964.1 coordinate 5,291,863, forward strand.
AGCCACAATATATACCAAACACATAACTGAATTTTCAACCACTGATATTGAGACACATGGCACCAAGTCATCTGACATATAATCCTTGTCCAGTATAAGCTTACTGTGGTCGGCCGGACACGCGTCATGCCTTGAGGGAGATTAGGTTTGAACCCACACATGCCCCACAGACAGGATTCACAGGAAGACATTTCTCTTTTTGTCACATTCATTAAAATTTTCTTTTGTCTTCTCTACAAATAAGAGCATGCTTTCTTCCCTTTTCTCCTTGTATTCTTCTGCTAACAACTCGCAACAAAACCAGTTTATAACATTCATAGGCAATGAAGAAAAAATGTCAATGCATCAAGTAAATGGTATGCTAGGATCTCAAGTTTTAATGCTTTTGTGCAGGAGATGACTGTGTTTCTATACAAACTGGATGCACAAATGTGTACATACACAATGTGAACTGTGGACCTGGACATGGAATCAGCATTGGTGGGCTAGGAAAGGATGCGAGTAGGGCATGCGTCTCGAACATTACTGTTCGTGATATCAATATGCATAACACAATGAATGGTGTCAGGATAAAGACGTGGCAGGTAAAGATTCCATCTGGAACTCATCTGATTGAAAACGAATTTGAGATAACAGATAAGATTTAATAGTACCAAAAAAGTCTCAAACCCAAGCAACCTATCATTCACCAATAGAAATCGCTAAAAAGACTCAAGTAAAATGAAGTTTTCAGACGATATGGAGTTTGTACTATATCATAGAAGTTCGCCTAAAAAAGCCATTTTTTTACTAACTCAACTTGACATTCTTACCTAGTTCTAATGTACTTTTGCAGGGTGGGTCAGGGTCTGTGCAGGGTGTACTTTTCTCAAACATTCAAGTTTCTGAAGTCCAACTCCCCATTGTGATTGACCAATACTATTGTGATAAAAGCTCATGCAAGAACCAATCATCAGCTGTTGCTCTATCAGGAATCTCATACGAAAAGATAAGAGGAACTTACACGGTGAAACCTGTACACCTTGCCTGCAGTGACAACCTGCCATGTGTCGATGTCACGTTAGCTGACATAGAGCTGAAACCGCAACTAGAAAAGTACCATATGTATGATCCCTTCTGTTGGCAGACTTTTGGAGAGTTGAACACTCCAACTACACCTCCAATAGATTGTTTACAAGTTGGCAAGCCATCAAGCAACCGGATTCAAACTGATCACGATTCATGTTGAGCCCAGCTGATGTAAATTCCGGTGTATTTGCTTGTGTGGTCGGCACTATTTCCTGACCCCTTTCACACCTTTAGGTTCAGCAGTGGTCGTATTAGCTATTGTTCTCTAAGAGGGTTACATTAGTTCCTGGTTTGTGTGAGAGTAAATATAGTTTGTAGCTAAGAGGTTGATGGTAGGTCTAATGAATCCTTGCTTGCTAAGTATATCTCCGTTGTTATATATGCATACATTCATATTTAGAAGATGTGTGCTAAAATAATTGGCAATTTTGAACGCATTAATGATTTGCAAATTTCAGTACACTTTTCATCAGTATCAAAGCACTTTTAAACATTACCACTAAAATATGGGCAGTTGTTTGCACTTTCCAAATTTGAAATTCACCAAGTATATTTTAAACTCTACCTGGTCATTTCCCTCAGGGTGTACGAAGTTAATGACAGCACCTAGACTTATTATGATCCAAGTACATAAATGCTCAGATGCTCTTCAACCCCAGATCTTGGCAGTAGATTGGATCAATATTATACAAATGCCTCCCTCTGGAATATGGCCCTACTTAGTGAGAGAACACATGATGAAAACCATCGTTTTAAGGAATAGTAAACAACCAGTTCACAATCTAACACAAGGAAACTCAAGAAAAAAAGACGCCGACAGTTATGAGTGATGTCCATACCTCTAACCGGAAGGCTGTTAGATATAGAGTATGTTAGAAATATAAGTAACACAGTGGTTGAGTATGAAACAAGTGATCACTTAATATAACATCAGGACCTATCCACCAAATAGGTTAAGCTTTCCGGTTGGATCTAAAGTTTCAAGTATTAGCTAACTATTCAAAAGGAGTCAGAAGGGCCTAGGAGGGCACAATCATTCTGGAGGGGAAATAGCACCACTTCTGCAACTTGCATATCAAACCCTGTCCCTCTTCATAGTGGCCGAACACTGCAAAGAAAAAGCATGCGAAATAAGTTGAACATCAAGCATTTTATTACTACATCAGTCCTGCTACAAGAAAATATTAACCAACGAACCGCCAACCTCAAGAAATCCCTCCCGCGGAAACCAAGTCAGTGAAGAAGAAAGAGTTCAAGGGAGCATCCCCGCATGTAGCTCGTCCTTGCTTTCCAATGGCACCTAGCTCTGGCCTAAGCTATGCAACAAAGAGATATAGTCTATCAGAAGTGGTGATAACATAATCTTCTCAATTAGCCGTCTCGATTTTAAACTGATTAGATCATTTGCCAACTGCAAATGGGAAAATATCTTCAGATCTTGGAGAATCAGAAGGATCGTGTCTGTCGAGAACAAAATCCAATCAATATTGTGGAACCCCTCTGCTGATGCCAGAGCTGCTTTATTATGAACAACTGAGTTCTCAACTTAGTACGCACAATTTATCTAAAGCCAGAAAAAGAACGTGATTGCCAAATCACTAAAGAAGTTATGTACTGGGCGCTGATAAAAGAAAATAGTTATATACAGGGCATAGATTCAGCCAAGTTGGGATGGGAAACTGGAACGATAGCTATTAAATATTAATACTAAAGAAGCTAGAAGGTCTATCCCTTTGACCATGATGCATTGAGATGAACTCAACATATGACGATTAGGAAAATTATTTTAGCAGTGGTAAGAAGGTATGGAGGAATCAACTCATGACTAGTGACTATCAACCTAGAGCAAAACATGTAGCTACTGAGTTGGAAGTATATCTTCCAAAATTGAAGATAAAGCGATGACACCGCGACAACCGACAAGCAGGTGTTCTGAACTGGCATTTTGAAAGTCATTTGTGAAATCGAAACGTGAAGGTTGAACTTACCTCTTGGAGAGTCTTCATATTTTCCTCCTGGCAAGCAGAGATAAGAACATTTATCACCCTCTCTGGATTCCTCCTCTACTAATTTTTTTTCCCTCTCTCCACAGCAGAAAATTATAGTCCCGCTCAATCGACAATATGTATCTCACGTTCCGCATAAATGATTCCCTGGAGCATTAATTGCATCGTGCAACAAGAGATCACTTTCATAGGGACATTAGTACCTTCTCTGGGTGTAAAATACAGTGACAACTGGCCATGGCACCCCCCACGGCCTCTCGCAATTTCTTCAGGCAACCAATTTGCATGCTCAAGACATTAGGCACCTGGACTTCTCACAAATAATTAAACTGGAGCACAATCGCGTCTGAGACATGAAAGGCAAAGCAAATTTCTGGAATAATTTCATGAGGGGGTCGTTGAATGCATGACCTCATGACCCCCACCCAATTGCAAAGGAATTATGCAAAGCTTGAGGCCTGGTGTCAATAAAGCAAAAATAAGGAAATATCAACTGAAAGCCAAGAAACCTTTGCCTATTCAGAATAGGAAAGCACCTTGATAATATAAGACCGATTACTACAACATTAAATGCCATTTAGAAACGCAAAGATAATGTAAAGAATGTGCAAGATTAGATGATGTTTCTAAACGCGTCATTTTCTAAACCATCATCTTGCCAAAGCACCCAACTGCCACAGAAGTAGAGGATTTATTTGCATGTAAATGCTCTCACTGAGAGTGTTGCAATCTCTCGTAGAGTAGTTGCGAAGCTTGACAACAGAACTTACATAAATGATCAGCTCATAGTTCTCCGAGGACCAAAACAGATATCTAACTTCTTGCATGAGTGCAATTTTGTTCACCCTCCTTAAAAGAGGGTGAACATTACCCTCTCTCTCATTGGTTGAAATGGTGTGGATCCCACCACAAAGTGATGTCATGCTTACCATGCAATACACTTTTTGGTAAGTATGACATCACTTTGTGGTGGGATCCACATCATTTCAACTAATAGGAAGAAGGGTAATGTTCAAAGTGGAGGGTGAACAAAACTCAACTCCTTCTTGCACACATTGACCCATCGTTCCGTATATGAAGCTTACCAATCCAAGTTTCGTCTCAACTAGACATGAACTTAATGGTCAATAACAAGGGCATTCAATCTTCAACATCCCTTTTTCACTAATATAAACCAACAAAACTGATATCCGCACTTACAATGGCCAAGAGTTCTGAATCTAAGCATTAAGTAGAAGCCGAATGGGATCTCACCATAAAGTGATCGAGTCATTGACATGTAAACAGTCTTCAACTAGAAATCCACAGCTGAATTCACCAACTTATACAAACAATACTAAATTCTCCCAAAGAATTTCTCAATGACAATGAGGTTCAAGGATTAAAAAGAAGAACATTGACAAAAACTATTCACCCCGGAATTCAGGTATTTCATTTGCACATGTATATAAGCATTCTCGTCCATCACTGTTAGAACAGCAAGCATCCTCTTCAGGATGAGAACTAAATGGAAGGAGCCTTATAGCATGGTGAATGGAACCAAAAAAAAACTCAATACGAAGGTTTTCAGATCAATTCACAGGATTCACTCATACCTCCTAAATTTCTCCAAATGCAAAAGAATCATGACAAAAACTTAACCCCCGAAGTCCCATTCCTTACCTTTCCAAGGAATACATTCATACACAGGTTCATCCCGATTCCATGTTTCTACATCAATTTCCTCCATTTCCGTGAGAACAATATACTGATTGACACAGAGATAGTCTTAGTGTAGAAATTGTCAGCTCAATTCGCCAATTCATACAAACAAGACTCAATTCTCTAAAAGAATTTGAAAATCTAAATGGAAGGAACCTTATCGCGTGGTGATGGAAACCAAATAAAAATGAAAACTAAAACATGCTTAATAGTTAATGCGCAAATTCACAAACCAATTCACTCAATACTCCCATGTTTCTCCAAATGCAAAAAGTTCCACGACAAAAGCTTCACCCCCAAATTCCCAAGCTTTATCCTTCTACGAAACACATTCAAACATACATTCCTTCCTAAATTCCATGTTTCTACATCAATTTCCTCTGTTTCCGTGAGAACAATGACCAACACCATAAACGTGACCACGTTGATTCTTCATCTTCTTCTTCTTCTCCATATCAGCTTAAGTGCACGAGGACTGACGCGGGACCGATCCCACTTTCCACTAGCGGAGCTCAATTAAAGTTGGGGCAAAGCCCCCTCTACCACCGGGGATCGTGATTCTTCCTTCCCTTTTTTCATAACTCAGGTGCCCGGGCGAGCTTAGGTGCAACTAATCCAGGGCTAAACCCACCGTCCACTGGCGGGGCCGTGATTCTCCTCGGAACAACCATTGCAATCTTCATCATCATCGTCATCGCTGTCGTCCTCGTCAAACGGCTTGTCCTTGTGAAAGATACAGCATTTCTTGGAGCTCTTCCTCTGGAGGAACTCGTTGTCGACGGTGCCTTCCTTCCACGTCACCTTCTTCTTCTCCTTCTCGTTCTTACGAACGAGTCGAAAAGTTAGGGCTTGCGGAGTCCGCTGGTGATGGTTAGAGGAGGAAGGGAATGGAGAGGAATGGTGATGATTTAGGGTTAGGGTGGTTGTGGTGGCGGTGCTACTCGTTGCTCTCGCCATGTTTCTCGACTGGAGAAATCTAGGGCTAGGGTTTCTCGCCACTTGGGTGGTTCGTCCCGCGATTTTTCCTACTGATTTACCCGATCGGATGCCTAACAGATGATTATTAAGAAAAATAACGGTTCAATGTTTTGATAATTAATACTTGTTACGGAGATTTTCAGTATTAACAAATGTTCTCAATATGTTCTTAGTGGTATTAATTATCAAAAAACGTTCTGAATTGTCATTTTCCCTAAGTATTACATTCCGTCCCCTTCATTCCAAAATGTTACGGCGAAGAATTATTAAATTTTTTTATCTTTAATCAAAGCTTTTTTGTCTTTTTAAAATTTTTGCGCTAATTTTATGAATTATTAATTTTTCTAGATGATAAAAAGTATTGAAGTTTCGAAGAAAGACAAATAATTGAAAACATTTTTTTGTTTTGGATTATTTTTTCTTTAATGTACTTTTTTGAGTTTTTTATCATAGGTAACTAATAATGCCACGACTAAATTTACTAGTGGTGCTAGGCAAAGACTAAAATTTAATTGCCACGAACGTTTGATGGACATGACGAGTTTACCCATCAATTAAGTCAAATAGACATACTACCGACTACTGTACTTTCGTTCCCTCCTCTCTTTTAACCTTTCCTCCTATTACTCGTCTTTCTTGCTTCAGAACAATATTTTTCTCATTCAGTCCTCCGATCTATTCCCCACCCTCTTGGCCCGACGAGTATGACCAGGGGCGGAACCAGGATTTTCGTTTAGTGGGGTCGAAAATTTAAACTATGTATGATTCACTTTTTCTAGTTTCTATTTGAAAGGAACAATCAAATTAACAAGTTAATCAAAAAGTAAATATATATTAATAACGAAATACAGTTTCGATTCACAATTGACCTCGAGAGCAAGAACGACGTTTTGGAAATTTTTGTGGGTGGAAATTCTATTTTGACTCCTCTTTTTCCGAAGTACAAAATCCTTATATATGGGTTGGGGCAAGAATGAATTTTGAAGGGGGGTCAAATGAGTAAAAATTGGATGAAAATTATACCAATTTCTAAAAAAATTTGGGAGGCAGCGGGGTCAGCCGCCCCCCCCTGACTCTTACTGGCTCCGCCCTTGAGTATGACCACCCTCTTGGCCGATGAGTATGATTTCCCGTTATATCTATTTTATCCCTCATCCTCTTCGCTCGTCGAGTTGCATGCAAATACGGTATCACTGCCCTGTTGTCAGCGGTGTATTTGGGCGGAGAAAATATGTTGAGGAGTTTTCGAAAGGAAGCAATTGGATTTTTTGTGATTTGGATTTCCGGTTGCGTTCAAATTCGTCTTCATTTTAGTTCTCGGAAGTAAGCGATTGAGGGGTTGGGAAGATCAGATGGCAAATGGGAGGGGGATAATGAAGAATTGCTGGTGGGTGTGGCATGTGGAGATATAGAAATTAAAGAAGAGGTGATAAAGAGAGAGGAGGAGTGTGTGGCCACTGGCCATGGTTGTCGATCTCTGTTATAGACGAGGGGTGGGAATTTCTGGTGCTTTTATTAGGAAAAAGTGTAGCAGGGTCAATAAAGTCAGATGAAGTAATGTTTCGTTTGCATTAGGAAAAGTAATCGTGGCATTATTAGGCTCCTTATCATAACTATTTATCTTTTAGATTCCTCCCTTATAAATAAATCAATAGTAAAAAAATAGACGCGGAAGAAAAATAACGAATGGCGAAGATTGAAAAAAAAAATTATTCTTTTGAATTATTAGCAAACATGCCTCTAACTTTTCTCTTATTCGTGTTATTTTTAAATCGTTTCGATTTGAAATATTTTTATGAGTTCTAACATTTTATTTAACATTACTAATTTAGATTTGTCAGACAAGAATATAAAAAAACTTAACTTCTTTATTCAATTAAAATAAAATGAGGGACAAATAGATTGAGACAGAAAGAATATTTTTTTGATACTTGATGCAACTATAGTCACCAATTGTGGACCAAACACATTTTGCAATCACATTTCTGAGAGACCATTTTCATTGTGGTGGTCCTAATATTAGACTAGGTTAAAACAAATTCTTATTCTCTAAACAAAGTTCCCTTTGAAGAATCGTGCACGAATTCAAAACGGCATCATTTTGCATGTAAATCTACCGATTGATATAAAACTTTAAGATTAATTAAGGGTGAAATTACACGAACACCCACTCATCCATTCGGTTTAGACACGGACACTCCATAACCTTTAAAAACGCCCATACACACCCCCTCATCTTCTACCGTTACCAAGGAGTACCTTCCGTTTGAGAACCGTTTGTTGCAAGGCACATGTTAATATTTTTGCCAAATTTTAGGCAAAAATGCCCTTTAACGTCAACATATACCCAGTTGCCTTTCATACCTCATTCTTTATTCTCACTTTATATCACAGATTCCCTCTCGCACTCTGTATCAGATCTCTCTCTCTCTCTCTCTCTCTCTCTCTCTCTCTCTCTCTCTCTCCCTCCTACAACAGCCATGGAAGGTGGCAAGTGGCAACAATAGCTATAGTAGCCACCATAGCCACACCAACAATAGATCTAATAGCTACAGTTAGAGCTACCACTCCAACCAAACCCAAAACTGGGTTGATTCCTACTGCTGTTGTGGAGAAAAAGCTCCCTTGAGGACTTCAAATACAAAATGAATGACAAGCAAATGCAAAATAACAAAAGCCTCAATTTTTAAAGGTTATCGAAGTCACCACTGTACTACACCTTTCAAAAAATCCTACTATTCCTAAACAAAAACCCTAATGTATTCATATATCATATAATATGAACATATAAATCTACATTTGCTTCATTTGATAAGAAAATCTAGGATTTTTTTACATATAAAAACATATTTTCCAAAGCAGGGTTTGCCACGATCTAGGGTTGGCCACGATCTACAGCTTTTTTATAGTGTACACGATCCAATGTTCTTCGAAACTTAGGTTTTCTTCACAATCTAGGGTTAGCCATGATCTAAAAAGCAAGTTGAAGAGGGATAGGAAGAGAGACAGAGACGCTATGATCGAGTAGGGTGGATAAAAATTTTTGATCGAGTGTGGCGTATGCTTGTTGCTCCATTTCATAACAAAGGGTATATTTGACATTTTGTTCATTCCGTTAACGGCGTTGAGGTTTTTTTTTTCCTTTTCAGTAGATGAGGGGTGTGTATGGGCGTTTTTAAAGGTTAGGGGGTGTCCGTGTCCAAATCAGATAGATGAGGGGGTGTTCGTGTAATTTCACCAAGGGTACATTTGACATTTTGTTCATTCCGTTAACGGCGTTGAGGTTTTTTTTTCCTTTTTAGTAGATGAGGGAGTGTGTGTGGGCATTTTTAAAGGTTAGGGGGTATCCGTGTTCAAATCAGATAGATGAGGGGGTGTCCATGTAATTTCACCTTAATTAAGTATCTTACCTATCGGATTCTTCCACAAATTTGGCCCGTTAAAAATATTTTTGGACAACACCGATCATACAAAATACCTTTGCAGTCCATTTTTAGATTGCAGAGAATCCAATTTCTATGTGCTTCTTTGAAGTTAATTTTGAATTACAAGAGCCAATGTTTACTGTAAGAACACTAATCAAAATCTCGAATACAAATAACATATATACTCCAATAACACATGTTAATAAAGTAAAGTACAAATGAGTACTCAAAAGACAAATTAAAAAGTTTCGAAGATTTATTGATGCCACTCTTTCCAACAAGTGAATACATAAAATGAATTTCTTCCACGATAGTTAGGGTTCTTTCTTCTTTTAATCTTCAAAATATAAACCCACATCGTTTTGAATTCGTGTAGGATTCTCGTGGGGAAAAATTGAGTGAGATTTGGTTTTGGTTATGACATTAATATCAAAATCCACCATCATTTGGATGTTAATGTAAATATGCCTGCGTATTCTTCATCATGTGTCCAATTTCTACCAATCATAAAAAGAGTAATGTTCACATTCTTCAAAAGAGAATGAACAAAATTATTATCGTCGAAATACCGTCATCAAAATGATAGGCCCACCGCAACGAAGAATTCTATTTGCACCTCCTTTTTCTCAGAACCCACATCAGACCCATTCATTTTTACTAGGAAAAACTTCACTTACATCCTCGTGGTTTTCTCGCTGCGCGGATAGACCCCGCAACCTTCATTTACCAGCACATAGCTCCCCTGTGGACTGAAGAATCCTTGATATTTGCAGGTGGAACAGATTTAATTGAAGTCCTATCAAGTTTCAGTAAATGAGAGTTGAGGGGGTTGTTTGAAAAAAATTCAATTTTGTACGACTGGTTTAAGTTCGTCTATAGCTTATGAATTTTATATAAGTTGTTTCCGTAAAATAATTTTCCCGTTCCATTTTTTATAAATGCACTTCACTTTTGTTTTTTTAGTGCACAGTATTACACATAAAAGTCTCACTAAAAGACAAAAATTGTAATGTATTTATCAAAAAGAGTGAAAATTGCTGCCCTAAATAAAAATTTAATTAAATGTATGTGAAGAAAATGAATTGTCTTGACATCAGTATTTGTATTTTTATCGAATTAGCCCGTCCAGTCCATTGGAGAAAGTTGGCCTTATTGCATGGAAATGGCTTGTCTACGGTTCAGATTTGGACCGTAGGTAGTCCAAGTGATCGTAGCTGACGAATAGTATTTTTAATGGTCCATATTTGTTTTCATATTTTTACCGGTAAAAGTATTTAATAGATCTAAACCATTAATTATCAATACAAACATTTCAGATTGAACAGAACACACTCCTCTGTAGTTGATCACAGTGAACATAGGGTACGGAGCCCCTTTGGTCACGTTCAATGGGGATTGCTACGCTGGTCGCTTCGTCCCACTCTTTTGCTCATAAAAAAAAAGTTGATCGCAAAGAAGCGAGATCATTAACAAGGAGTGATTTTTCAGTGCTGAGCGGGTATATCCTAAGTGGTACTCGCTCGGCGCATCCAAGCTGTCCATTACACTTTTGGATGGCTCGGATTGAAACTCTCTTTCTCCTCTCATCCTAACACTTTCTCTCTCTTTTTCTCTCTTCAAATCTGAGCCGTTCAAACACACAATGGACGGCTCAGATGCGCGAGCGGGCACCACGTGGTACCCGTTCGGCACTGAAAATTTTTCCCTTAACTAGATAGATTCCTTTCCAAAAAAAAAATTTGCATACATATGACGTGGCACGATCTGATTGCTGGAACAACGTAATTCTAGATGCAGAAGAACCCAAGGAAGAAACTTCAACGCCCATACCCAAAGCACGAGGGGGCATTTCCGTTATTCAAACCAAAGCCAAAACCCATTTTCGGATTCTTACTGCCGAGATAGATCTCGTTTATTTGTCCCCATCTTAACCTTCCGCCTTCATATCCTGGGCGTTGCTCTCTCTCTCTCTCTAGATCCCTCTGCAAATCCTGACTGCAGGTAAAATCTCCCTGCATGCGAATCTCACTTCCATGATTCTGTTACCCGTTACTACTATATTTCCGTATACGTGTACGCAAATTCAAAAGCGTTCGTGAAAAATCTTGGGTTTTCTTTCGGATCCCGTTCTTATTCCAATTGATGCATCTGATGATCGAATCTGGGTTTATAGGCTAATGCTTTTATATATATATGTCCCTGTGATTATTCCATGTTTTTTAAATAAGTCTGTTTTTTTCCTCTGAAATGCTCTTTTACGTTTTTTGAATTTTTTTAGTCGTTATGTTTTGATATATATGCACAATTCGTGAGATCTATGGCATTCTTTTTCAGATAAGAGCTTTCAAGTTAATATCTTTTGTTAATTTGAGGTATCTGATGATCGGATCAGGGGTTATGAGCTAATTATTGAATATGTTCTTGTAATCATTTTTTATTTTTGAAAAGACTGTTTTTTTTTTTTGTATTTTGTTTGAAATGGCCTATTATTGAGTGCATTTGATAGGATTTAAGGCTGTTTATTGCTGATTTGGGATTATGTTGTATGTTCGTGATCTCGGTTATGACATGATTGGAAATACGTGGTCGTTGTTATGTAGAAGGATCTAGGGTTTCAATTTTGGGGAGTGTGATCTGAGTGCAATTTTGTTAACCCTCCGTAAAAGAGGGTGAACATTACCCTTTCTCTTGTTGGTTGAAATGGTGTAGGTTCCACCCGTGCAATGCACTTTTTGGTAAGCATGACATCACTTTATGGTGAGATCCATATACTTTGTGGTGGGATCCACACCATTTCAACCAACAGGAAGTAGGGTAATGTTCACCCTCTTAAGTGGAGGGTGAACAAAACTCAACTCGTGTGATCTTGTATAATGTGGAGGTGTAAACTCTTATAATTTTGCGGTCGTCTTAAATTGTACTTGGTAAACTACTTGAGGCTCCCCACGGTTTAGAGAAAGGAGACCTTGAACAGAGGTGATCTTGATCATCACTTAACTGGCAATACTGGTCGAGCTAGATGGCTGAAGCCCAGCCCCTCCCTAGAATATTTTTGTAGTTTTCAAGTTTCAAGGCTAGGGCGCTAGCCCAAAGCCTATGAAGGTTTTTGAATTTTTGTTGTTTGATGTGTGTTACATGTCCTAAATGAAGAAATGTACTGAAATTTGAATCCATAAAGGAGTTTTACGAAGTCATTCTAGTACGCGTCTTAGCGGTTGATCGATTGGATCTTATTAGCTTTTTAGGTGCACTTGCGTTTAAATTTGCTATATTTCTATTAATTCCAATTTTGAACAAAAACTGATTTAGGATACGTTTTCATGGTTTTGTAATTTCTTTGTTGATTGGAAATATTATTTTTGATCTGAAGATTGTGTAGTTGATAGGAAGTATAAGGCATCACAGTTTTGTAATTTTCTGATCTGAGGATTGCGTTAAATTTGTTCTGATCTGTGGTACTCAAGGTTAGTGCAACTGCAATTTGAACAGTCTTCTTGCATTAAAATAGAAGATTTTAATGGAGTTTAACACAGTGAAGTTTTATGGTTTACCTGATTTCTAAGGGATGATATGCTCTTAGCTTTAGAATTTTAGATCACCTGATCTAGGGACATTTGTGAAGTATTGTTCTTTATTTATCTCCAAGTGTGAATCTGAATGATACCGGAGGATCTCAATGATTGTTTTGGCTGATATACCCAATGTGTTGTGTTCACGTGTAGGGATCCAGCCTGAAAGCAACATGGGGTTGACATTCACCAAGCTTTTCAGCCGGCTTTTTGCCAAGAAAGAGATGCGCATCCTTATGGTTGGTCTTGATGCCGCTGGTAAGACCACCATTTTGTACAAGCTTAAGCTGGGGGAGATTGTGACCACCATTCCCACCATTGGTAAGTGCTATTATGTAAATGTTTTGCATCTAAGGTTCTTTAAATTTTTGCTATGACCTTATTATCTTGTTTCCTTGCTTTATAGACATACTTTTTTTTGTGATTAATCCATTGAAGAGGGAGCTTAATTCATCGGCTTTTATCACTATTGATTTGAATAGTAGGCTTTGATATTGAATTCAGTCATTTTCCTCCTGATTGACTGGTCATTCAACTTAGATTTATTCACTATTTCCTTTTGCAGTATCTGTTATTTCACTCCTTCAATATTAAATTGAATAGTAAACCGTGTTTCAAACGCTATGGAACCACCTTCTATTTTCATTTTCTGTCATGTTTCTTAGGTTTTGTTTCCGTTGTCTAGCTCTCCTACGAAGAATATTCAGTTGTACTTATGCATTTTATGGATTCAGTTGTACTTCATGAAGCACTTTCTGGAGTGATCTCTTCCTGGATTCTCATTTACATTTGTTTACCTGATTATCTATGCAAGCCAATGAGGTAGGGATTGCGGTTAGGGACATAGTAGATTGTCGTTGAGCCACTAAGATAGTAAAATGCGTACCTTGGCGACATATGATTGACTTTTGAAAGGGAGTTGAAAGCTTATCAGTTATCAGAAGTCGGTTACCGTATACCTCAAACTCTAGGGGGTATTCATTTGGAAATGAGTGACTTGATGTCTCCCTTGTTTAAGAGTCAGGCCTTTAGTTCTAGAGAATAGTGTTGCAAAGCCTCTGATGTAATAAAATGCTTACCTTCTGCACAGACGCATATCCCCCTGGCAGAATCGCCATAGGGTATAGAAGTCTGCCAGCACATCAGTTCAAAGGCTTGCACCCGCTCTTGGTGCTCACTTGAATTTAACACACACACGTGCATGTTCCGATTTATAAAGGCACCTTATCTGAGTTAATAATTTTTTTTAAGGATGACTGAGGAAATCTCAGCCTTGCAAGCCTTTGGGTGATTAGATGGAGATATGATGCAACTATTAGAATCATGTATTCTAATTGAGGTAAAGTTATCTTACAATTATGGAGCCAGGACTCAGTAGTCACTTTGTAGTTGATGCTTATCAACAATGTTGTAGTTTTGCTTTGATTTGTTTATAGAAGTGTTGTAATTTTATTTGCAAAATATTAATATCTGCAGGGGTGGAAAAACCTCTGTACTGATCAGTCTCTTGACCAATTTTTCGATTGGTTTGAGCTTTTCCATTGTGCTGGAAGTGTATAAGGCCTTTTTGTCTTGTGGCCTTTTTTGTATATGGGTGGCATTCCCTTAATGCCTTCCTTCTAATATATTTATTAACTTAAAAAAAAAAATGCAGGCTTTAATGTTGAGACTGTTGAGTACAAAAATATCAGCTTCACTGTCTGGGATGTCGGTGGCCAGGACAAGGTATGGGCTTGATGTATTTGTTTATGATCGGTGTATAGCCAATGAACACGTATTCAAAGGGCTAATCTGTTGTAATAGAATTGCTGGAGTATTCTGTTTCCTTCTTTTTAAACCTAATTTTAAGATTGGATACTAAGGAGTGGAAAACTGTTGTTCAGATTCGCCCATTGTGGAGGCACTATTTCCAGAACACACAGGGTCTTATTTTTGTGGTCGATAGCAATGACAGAGACCGTGTTGTTGAGGCAAGGGATGAATTGCATCGCATGTTGAATGAGGTACTTGTCATGTGTTCATTCTTGTAGTATTTTCTTCTGTAAATCTATTTGACCCTACAAAAGTATTGGAAATGTCTTATATATTTCGATGCTTCTAGAAGTTTGGGATTTGAATAATTATCAGTTGCATAGTTAAGGCTAAAATTAAGGTTCAGCTTCTCTCAGTCAACATTTGCTCTTCTTCTCTTACTGCGTTAAATGAATATATTTGATAAAGATTTCGGATAGCAAATGCTATTACCTACGAACCATTTGACACTACATTTTTCAATTCTATGTTATATGTTGTTTAGCTATGTCGTATTTTCTATGGGATGCTTGAGTAGCAGTTTTTATTTTATATATTTGAAGACTAGAATTAAGAAGAAGTATTATGAGCACTGACAGTTAGGCTTCCTACTCCAGGATGAGTTGCGAGATGCAGTGTTGCTTGTGTTTGCTAACAAACAAGATCTTCCTAATGCGATGAACGCTGCTGAAATTACTGACAAACTTGGTCTCCACTCTCTCCGACAGCGCCACTGGTATTTTCGCATCGATAGTTTTCCTTTGTTAATCTAAAATAAGGCCATCATTATATGCCATTTTAACCCAATTATTTGCTCTTTTCAGGTACATCCAGAGCACCTGCGCAACCTCTGGGGAGGGGCTGTACGAGGGGTTGGATTGGCTCTCCAACAACATTGCAAACAAGGCTAGTATCAGATACCCTATATTACTCTTTCTTAGAGCATCTCCAACCCAATCTACAAATGCCTTTTTCAATTTTTTTGAAGAGCCACAGGAAAAAAAAACGTTTTTCAAGTTTCAACCCATGCAGCAAATCTAAGCACCAATTTATCAAGCGTAGTCTCTTCATATATGTCGATTGAACAAATGGTGGTTTCCTCCTTTATTCGTGGGTTTGACATAAAGAAACGGATAAGAAACTATAAAATGGATGAAATTTGAGAAATGGGTGGCCGTCATAAGTTTCAAAAATGGAAATATTAGTCCTCAATGAGACACATAGGTCAACAAAGTACATTTGTTGTCATAAAATTTGAACAATGGGTCCGAGCTGCTCTAAGAATTACCATTGACTAAGCAATGGTGCGCAATTTATGTTGCACGCTTAACTAATCTCTCCTTTTATTCGTTTTTTTCCCTACGACTTTTGTTCGGTTACAGGCATGAGGTACGCGCAACATGTTCTGGTGGCGTGATCCTGGATGCAGGACGGTGTTTATCTATCTCATGTTTTTTTGTTAGACAATGTGGTAATGAATTCATTTATCGGAACGCCCTTCACTTCATTGAGAATTTCGCAGTTGAAATGTCTAGTAGATTGTTTAGGTTTGAATATGATATTTGTTATGGTGATGAGATTATTTTGTTGCTGACGTTGTTTGAGACAGTTTAATACATATTATGGTTCCGTTTATATTTCATGTTTCAACTTGTTTTCAAGGCTTTGTTACATAACACGCCTGTGGACTGGGTTCGTTGCCCAACAATCATGTTGTCTTGTATATCAAAATACCGTGCTCGTTCGCATATGGAGTTACTGCCTTAAAGAGGTTATTTTATCAAGCTCAAATTCCTTGTATGGAGTTACTGCCTTAAGAGGTTATTTTATCAAGCTCAAATTCCTTGTTTGTGATTACCGGATGTTAGGACCAGCCCTTGGCGCAACTTGACTAATTTAGAGACCTGAAGTTGACAATCGAACTGGCCCCAAGAGTTATTTTAGGAGACTGATAAAGTCACAACATAGTGGTACTCGAAAGTATTATTATACAAATCAATTACTACTATTATTGGATTTTAACTACGTTGTCCTTGATTATTCATAACTAAGGTTGAGACAATTCCATCAAAGGTCGGGTCGAACGTAATTCCATCTTTTGGTCCATATGGACGAAGAGAACTACAAAGGCTTCTCTTGATGTGATTCTCAAATTGCGGCTCTATTGTGTGATTTTGAGAATGGATTGTTAAAGAATACATTTTTGGCCTAAACTCCCAAACAGTAGCAATGCAAAATCCAGAGTGCATTAAGGAAGCTACCAAAAGCCGATGTTCTAAGAGGGTGTTCCACTTTTATGGAAAAGTAACTTTTTGAAAAAGGAGGCAATTTTAAGTTCAAAAATTATGTGTTTACGCAAATAATTTTTTTAGGGAAATTTATATAAATAGTCCTCCTAATTTCACTCAAGTCTCATTTTCGTCCCCAAGTTTCAATTACAACTCTTTTGACCTTCAAGTTTATTTTTTGTACCAAATTAGTCCAATTGATAACTTTTGTCAGCAAAACTGGACAAAAAAAATCATATTGATGGCAGTTTGGACGTTGCAGTTTGTACCAAGTTGGTCCAATTGATAACGTATGCCCTTAATCTAATTTTTTCCATCCAATTTGGCTAACAAACATTATCAATTGGACCAACTTGGTACGAAAACAAAACTTGAAGGTTAAAAGAGTTGCAATTGATACTTGGAGGACGAAAATGAGATTCGGGTGAAACTAGGAGGACTATTTATATAAATTTTCCATTTTTTTACCAATATGAATCTTGTTTGATAGATCTCATTAAGATCTTTTAAACGGTGCAACAAAAAAATTGAAAAAATCATTTTCATTATATTTGAACTTGAAATTACATTCTTTTTCAAAAAGTTCATTATATGCAAACTGTTTGTAGTACTTCCCAAAAGAAAATGACACAATAGCTACTCGACTAAATGATACTGTTTTGCCACACCACCGTGCCTCTGCTTTGAAATCATGCCAGCGGCATCTCCAACGCGACTAAAGCTTCAATGGTCATCATTGAAAGCAAACTGTTTGTGGTATTTCCCCAAAGAAAATTACACGACAGCTACTCAACTTAATGTTTCCGATTTGCTACCTCTGCTTTGAAATCTTGCCAGTGGCATCTCCAACGCGACTAAAGCCTC
The DNA here is from genome assembly GCA_014282245.1 of Rhododendron simsii. Taxonomy (NCBI): domain Eukaryota; kingdom Viridiplantae; phylum Streptophyta; class Magnoliopsida; order Ericales; family Ericaceae; genus Rhododendron; species Rhododendron simsii. The sequence goes on from CM024964.1 coordinate 5,309,553, forward strand.
AGTGGTCATCATTGAACATGCCTTTCTCTTGTGCTTGTTTGATTTGTACCCTGTAATCAGTGGAACCATGTTTTACTTAATGAACACAATTCATGATGAGAAGAATTTATGCATGAATCATGGTGCTCCGGTCTGTTTTAAAGTTGAAGATGCTGTGCCTATTTATAGATTCCTTTCATTCTTGTGGTGCTTGACTGTTAATTTGTCTTTCCCTGGAAGTTGGAACTGACTGGGATGCCAAAATTTCTTTGCAAATACCTAAAGTATTTTCTGAAGGACAAGTAGTCATTGCTCTGGTGTTTTTCTTTGTAAAAATACCTTATGTCCTTCAAAGGGGGTGAATTTTGTGGATTCAGCTCCTCGGGACTCCATTCGAGAGTGTCAGAGCAACGACTGTCATGTAACAACTCCCGTAAAAACCTCATATTCAGCATATATCTCTAGTTTCTAGGTAGTTTTTTTTTTTTTTTTTGATCGAGGAAGCACAAACACGTTGCATTCGAACTCATTTTTGCTTGATCCTTGGTCATTTGTGAGGAGTCTTGGTTAATCTGGAAATTCACCCACGAAGATCATGATATGTAGTAGCTGCATGTGCTGGCTTTGGTTTTGTTTGTGCTGGCGGACTTGTTATGTAACTTGATGGAGTTCTTCCCTCGGTCAATTAGACATCATTTTTTTTATAATTGCATGTTCGGACCAACTTGCGCGCTTCTCGACTAAATCGCGAATCAGGATCATTGCTGGGGCCGAAGTTTATTATCCCAACCAACATACTTGGCCTTCTTGTGACACTTCCGTTGAGTGGATTGGAAAGCTTGGAATTTTCGAAGAAATAGATTAGGTCGTCTCTTTACGAGTGCGACAATATTGCATCACCCCAGAAAAACAGGAGAACGACAATAATTTCAAGTGGCAGATACAAGATGTGTTGGAAAATATTATAGGATATAATATTTTATTTTAAGTAAATGAAAATTGATTTAATTTGGAGTTGCATCTTTTCAGTGACACTTACTCGGCGTGGACGGATGCGTCTTTTACGAACAGATGTGCCTCTTTCTTTGGTGACTTTTCGTAGAGTTACCTGTTAGCCTATATATATCAATGCCCTCATTCATTTTAAAAAGATTTTGATTTTTCCTTCATTCAAGTCCATTCATATGAGAGAGATACAAACACAAGATGGTTCGCTAGGCCCTCCAATTGAAGTGCTGCTTTGGGGGGATTTCGATCAAGTAGTGCTGGGAGACAGTCGTCCAATGCAAACCGTGAGCACCGTAGCGGGGGCGAAATTTGTCTTAAGTACAGAGTGTCACACACAAACACTCGCCTTGATCACCAATTTGTTTCCATCAATTTCCAGGTTTTGTGTTCCGATTTTATTGCGTTCATATTATTGGTTTTATCACAAAGGACACTTTTTTCCAACAAGATGCACAATTTGAGGCATTGTAGCCCCATCTGCTTATGTTTCCTCCTGTCCTGTTCATTATCTTGATTTTGTTTTTCACAAGCAAATTGTTGGACCCTAACTTAAACGAGTATTTCAGCAAAAAAGCCGCCGAAACCGCGTATCCCTCTATTCTTTGGAAAAATTTTCTGTGCCGAGTGGGAACCACATGGTGCCTGCTCGGTGCATCTGAGTCGTCCATTGAGTTTTTGGACAGTTTGGATTTGGAGAGAGAAAATGTTGGGGTGAGAGGAGAGATAGAGTTTCAATCTGAGCCGTCCAAAAGTATATTGGACGGGCCGGATGTGCCGAGTGGGTACCACGTGGAATATACTCACCCGGCACCCAAAAATTTCTCGTAGCCCATCATTGTTGTCTACGACTGTAGACTAATGCCATTGATCATGAACGTACATGTTGGCTGCACAACGGACGATCACTTTCAATCAAACAGAAATCTACTCTTTTGAAGTGATCGTTTTGTTAATTTTGCGTCAATTTTGTATGGATTATTGAATCGTCTCATCAATGGAAATCTAAAAATAAATTATGATCAAAATCTTAATAAAGTTCACTAAAGACAAAATAACCAAAAAAGGCAGAATTTTTTTTTTTTTGGATTTTTTCACAACACAATTAGTTCGGTTCATAATTTTTAATTTTTTCAATTTCTCTCGTCGATATGAATAAAAAATTCACAAAAAGCGAAGCAAAACTCATAAATTCAAAAGGAAATTGAATAAGTACTTATTTTTTAAATTAAAGGTTATTGTGAGAGAATGATCTATTTTATAATGCAAAAAATAAGTACTTAAAAAATATGAATTATAGCGGAACAGGGTCTTATTTTCCCTAACCGAAAAGGGCCTAAGAATTAAAAAAAAAATATTTAGCAATCTGTATAATTATTTATGCTTTGTTTGGAAGTTAAAGAAAATGGAAAAAAAGAAGAGAAAGGAAAATAGGATAAAAAAAAAAAAGGAAAATGTACTTTGCACAATTTTAGAATTTTCTATTTTTTCTCATCTTTCTTTTCAAACCAAACGATGGTAAAAAAAATTGAGAATATCATTTTAACGAATTCCTTAAATAAGAGAATCACGATTCTTCCGTGAACAAGTTAATCTCAAAAAATTTCTCTTCTTTTCTCCTCCTTTGGACACCGAATGGGTATAAACTACGTCGTACCCGTTCAGCACATCCGAGCCGTCCGATACACTTTTGGATGGCTCAAATTGAAACCCTCCCTCTCCTCCTACTCTGACACTTTCTCTCTCCTTTTTCTCTTTTCAAATTTGAACCGTTCAAACACAGAATGGACTGTTCGGATGCGTAAGCGGGAACCACGTGATATACGCTCGGCATTGAAAATTTTTTCCCACAGAGGAGTAGTAATGTATAAGAAATTTCGAGAAGAGAGAGAGAGAGAGAGAGAGAGAGAGAGAGAGAGAGAGAGAGATTTCTCTTTTACTTCTCAATTTTCTCTCATTGTCTTTTCTCAACTTCCAAAACAAAACCTATCGCTGCCCTTGTAACCCTAATTTGTAAACAGAGCAGATCGGAGAGAGAGAGGATGGCAGGAACGGAGAATCACGAGAAATTCGACTACGAGGAGGAGGAGGAGGAGGAGTACGAGGAGGAGGAGGAGGACGACGACTATGAAGACATGAGTGAATCAAGTGATGATGTATGCTCTCTCTATATCTCTATCTCTGACTAGCGGTTGGACACACACGATGCGATACATGTGAAATTTGATTAAATTAATTTAGGCAAAATCAATATAAGAGAGAATGCAAACCTGAAATATAAATGCAACTTTTTTTCAGCTCGAAAAAAGAGAAAAAGGCATTATTATTCTTTAGCCAGTTTCGAAGGCAAACAATTATAGTTTCGGGATAACACGTGGTGTAGTAAGGGAATTTTGTGACAGTTAGAAGGGCAATGTGGGTATAGTAAAAATATAAGACAGCCGGAGAATTTTGTCCCCACAAACTTAAACTTCACCAACTTGTGCTCTCCCTTTGCGGATAGAATAGATAGATAGATAGATTGATTTTATCTCTCTTGATTGATCTACATAATTGCGTGTATCTTGTGTGTGTGTATGCGCGTGTTTTGGTGTTTGGGTTTGTGTGTTTTGTGTCTCTTTTTTTGGTTTCTCTTCTGTTTTTGGGGGGTTTCTGGGTAGATTAAAATTTCATAGCCACATAACTCGAAAGCGGCAAGGATGACACATGCACCTCCTTTATACAACCAACAGGACACAAACCAAGATAGAGTCTTTGCTATAACAGATCGAACTACCAAAACAAGGAGCAGGGCCAGCCCCGGGATAAGCCCCGCAAGCCCTCGGTCTTAGGCAACCCCTGGGCTGGGGCAACCAAATATAAATAAATTTAATTGATGATTTTGAGGCTGCAAGACAAGGGAGGGGAGCGGAGGGTTAACTTCACAAGGATTTTACCTGAGAACACTCTTTCATTGATTTCTTCAATTAGTGAACAATTGAAACCGCGTTTTCCTTATCATTAAAAGTAATTGATAGCGAACTAGATCAGAGCCTATTGAAGCAATTGTTGAGCTGAACTTATTGTGGTGTTGCCAAAAAAAAAAACAGGAGGACATGGCAGCATCGTATAAGATACTTTCTGAAGCCAATGAAAGTCTTAAGAGGGCGAATGAAAACTTGGAAAGGCATTTAGCAGCAGAGAAAGTGGTTGTCAAGCTCAAGGAACAGATTGCCTCGCAAGACGAGATGATTGCAAGGATCAAAAAAGAGATTGCTGTGGTTGTGGAACAGAATGCTTGCAGCAAGAAACACAATGCTTGGTGCATGGAACAGCTTGCAAAGCGTCACCAAGAAATTGCAAGGCGTGACAAACGGATGGCAGAGATTAGGGAACAGCTCAAAAGAAAGAGAATCAGAGTTACGTTGGAATCTTCAGGTAAGGTATTTTCATTCTTAGATTCTTTCTGAAGCTTGTGAAGGTCTCTTTGTGTGTTTAGGGTTGAAACAAAAATGCAAGGACTAGAAATGCTCAATCAAACAATTATGAAACTTTTGCTGAAAAAAAGTACATATTTCGGATCATAAACTTCATCATGCATTACTAAGCTAAAGTTTCATATGTTTGCGATCTGGGTTTTGACATGATTGGTCATATCACTTTGCTACGAAGATGGATCTAGGAAGTTTTGGGGGTTGTGAACTCTTATGATGCGGAGGTGCAAACTCTTACAATTTTGTGGTTATCTTAAATTGAGTTAGCTCACCTGAAGGTTTTTCGGAATTTTGGTGCTTGATGTGTGTTTTATTTCCGTTTCATTTCTTTGGGTGGATTTTCTAATTCAGATCGATGGTTGTTTCCTCTATTATTTACGAGTTTGACATAAAGACAGATAATTAGATAGATGAAATTTGAAGAGTGAGTTGGCGTCACAAGTTTTAAAGATAAAAACATTAGTCTTCAAAATGACAATATAATTCAACAAAGTACTTTCTTTCTTCTTTTTTTGTGAACAAATTTGACGAATGTGTCGAAGTTGCTCTTAGAATAAGTTGAATAACCATTGATTAACCGATGGAGTGCAATTTATGTCTTTTTTTTTTTTTTTTGAAGATGCAATTTATGTCATTAAACTTTACTAATCTGGCTCCTTTTGTTTTTGTTTTTTTTTTTTGTCTGGCTGCAGGCATGAAGTGATGTGGAACACGTTCTGGTGGCGTGATCCTGGATGCATGGCAGCTTTTATCTATATATATTTTTTCCATTTTTTTCTCATACAATGTAGGAAGGTTTGAATATGATGTTTGCTGGTTTTTATGGCCTTGTCAGCCCATCAATTATTATTATTATGTTATTTAGAAATAACAATCATGTTTTGTGCCTTAGGGGTATTTCTTTCATGCTAAAATCCCTTGTTTTATGGAGTATTACAAAATGTCCAAACTAGATTATACACAACTTGCCTAATCTCAGAGTCTTGAAATCAACAACCAAGATTGTCCCGGGAGTTAATTTATTGGCGGTGTGAATCGATTGTGCGAGTTTAGAAGAATAAATCCTGTGTTGATATGCTCTCATTTGATCATCAGTCAACTCCTTAAGATTTCAAACTAAAATTCCTAATGTGTAATCCTAAGGTTATGCCTTATGATAGCAGTGTTGGGGATCTTAGTTAAGGGAAAGATTAGGCAAGGAAAAGAGGGAAATGAATCGGTGTTTACCTATAGAGGAATGAATATGTGCAAGAAATTGCATTCTCTTCTCTCTTGCAAATCCATTTTTCTTTCTCCGGGCTTATCCCTTGATTTTTTGGGTTGAGCTACCTTTGTTGACGCAAGAGACATTTGCAAGTGAAAATGCATTCAATATATTACACAGTTCTTGTTGTCTAATACTATAACATATTGGATATGAAAATTACCTTTGCGGAATGCAAGAAAATTTGCATGAAAATAATTTTTCTTCTATCATAGGAATTAAAGTAAAATCATTACTTGAATGTGTTTAGAAGTACGCGGGACAGGGCCCACAAGCTTTAATGTGGTTCCGCCAGTTTTTGGAGCCCTCAAGTGAAAGGCCTTGCAATTACAAAACATTTTAGATCCACATATCACTATGGCAGAACAGGTATTAGCCATTAATGGGTTCTACGAGTCGATTAATTGCGTGGCTTATTTTGGTATACGCACAAAGTGGCTGCTCTTATACGTGAACACCCAACCGCATCACCATAGCATCTATATCTAGATTTCATTATGTAACTTATGTCATGCAATCAAAAAAATACTAGTCACCTAAAGTGAGTGATGGCATATCGCAGACATTGTTTTCTATAGGTCTAACGCACTAAAAACTTCCTCGCCTTCGTATTCGTCGTCATCGACATATGGTTCCAGGTTGAAGTCATCTTCGAAAAGAAAAGGTGCAGCTTCGCGTTTTGTTTGAGGCTTTCTATCATTGATCTCTATAGCTGAGACAATTTTTTCCTTGATGCAGTCTTCAACGATTCTTCCTCCGATTTCTTGAGGCTGTAACCCAAGAAGAGAAAGGCATTCTCCTTGGAAGAGCGAGTCATTAGAAGACAAGACCAGACCCGCAATTGTTCTTGCAAGATCAGGGGCATAACTGCATATCTGAGAATCAGGACAGAACATGTGAGCCTACACAGTATGGATAGAATTCAGTACTCATTGCAACTTCGAACAACTGGTGACATGGCCCAATTGTAACTTAAGCTGCGTTTGTATCGTGAATTCCAGCGATAGTATATCATTGGACCATGACGAAATGAATTTTATGTTTCATTTCCTTATCAAAGTCCTCCTTCCATAATCCAAGACACGGCCCAATGATATCATGTTTCATTTCCTTATCAAAGTCCTCCTTCCATAATAATAGCCTTAGGATGCCAAGATCCAAATCCAAACCCCATTAACTTTGAGTTTTCTTTCTTTCTTTCTTTCCTTCTTGATTTCTTGAGAGAGAGAGAGAGAGAGAGAGAGAGAGAGACCTTGATTGCATGTGAACTGAGAAGAGCTCCTGTGTTTCTATCCTTCAAATCATTCAATGCAAGCTTAACAGCCTTTCGCGTAATTGTTCGCTCAAGACGAGTCTTGTGCAGGGTTGATGGAAGCATGACCTTAGCAGCACGTTAAGGGATAGACAAAATGTGTGCCAAAGGGTAGACTAACTAGAAACTAACAAGAACTAGGATGTAAGGACTCTCATGTAATATCAAAAGATGATGCTAAAGAAACGATAACAAATATGTGATGGATATTCCTTATCATAACAGTGGAGGACAAGATCAATATGGGTATTTGCTGGCAAGTTCTCCCATTCTAGGAATATGTAGCCATCTTGATCCGCAATGCTCCTCAAAGACAACCCATAGTTTTTCCAGTCAATGCTTGTCAATCCGTTCAGAGCTGATTGGGAAATTGAACAAGGTGAGAAGTCCTTGAAATATAAAACCTGGAAAGAGTGTTTTGGATCATCAGAAAGTTAGCATTACAAACCAGGCAGACATAACTTGATTGGATTCACAAAGTAAATAAAACCCATGCACAAACGCAAATGATACTCGTATCTTCCTTTCTCTCTTTCCCTTTCCCTTTTCCTTTACCTTACTCCATTTATAATTGAAACATGTTGGGGAAAAAAAAGAACCACAAGGAGTGATCATAATAGTTATTTGCAGAGGAACTGATAAGCGAAGAACGCATGCCCTCACATAGAGTTCCATCATGGATAGCTTTTATTGCCTGTATTTGTATGAACACAAGTACACAAATGGCATACATGTTAGTACAGTTTTATGTATGTGATGTCATTTGATTCTCAGGTAAGTTTTTCTTTTTACTTATTTCACAATTATCTTATCAGACTGGTTCTTATGTTTCAAGTCAATAGCCAATCTTAGGTATTTCCACACCATATCATTTGGATGAGCAATATATACAAGAGCTTGCTCAGAGTACCTGAAGAAAATAAGCTAAGATGCAGTGACCAGCCTGATTAAAAAGAAGATACTGATAGAGATCAATTATGACTAATGAGTACGGGTCCTTATGATTTGCTTAGTAGATTTGGAGGAGTGTGAGAGCAAAATCAGTGGCAGCCAAAAGGACTGAGAATTGGTCATACAGCCTAAATATGCTTCCACAGAATTGGATGACGATCCGGAGTAGAAAAACCTAACATTTTCTTTCCCATCTCAGTAACTAAAATCCTTTCATATAGCCATGTCAATTGGTGGTTAACACATATTTAAGAGATAATTGCACAAAATCTCAATACAATTAACATCCACTATCATATGATATGCAACAACGTAGACATTCTTACCCATGAGAAAAGATTTAGGCTGTGTTTGGAACTTGAGGAAAGTGAGAGAAAATAAAGGAAAAGAAAATTTAAGGAAAATTTCACTATACTTGGATTTGCTATTTTCTCCCCTGTTTCTCTCCAAACCAACAAATTTTTTAAATTTCCTTTCCTTTCCTTTCTTTTCTTTTCCATAAGTTCCAAACAATCCCCTGTAATAATATATTGTTAAACACAATTCCAATTTTCCAACCTCTGTTTTCGCATCACATGCCCCGAAGCAGGAGGAAGTGGTTGGATTTGCCTCTTCGTTAATAATAATCACGGCTTCCATCACTTGTCCACTATTTCTGTGGCTTTGTGTGCAGCAAGCCACCCCACTACCAACCTTCAGATGCACCCTGAAAATATGCAAAGTAAATCCAGGTAACTTAAAGCCATAGTTAAATAAGACTTACATGTTACACATATTGTCCAATCTGTAATGTCAAAGAACGCACGGTGTAAAAGATACAGTCCAGTAATTAATCACGTCCATTTGTTACAAACAAAATGGTTTTCATTGCAAAAGTAAACAACAACATCCAACGCAATTAGCCATGTTTTTTTTTATCGGATACTATAGGTTGAAAACACTGATTATAAAGGATGAAAATAGATATGGGGCAAGTTAATAAAACCTTCATAATTAACCAGAATAGGTCATGACAAACATAGAAGAACACAGAACTGACTGAAAACTATCCCATATTCATGAAATGTAAGGTTGCCGTGCGGGACAAGTTAACCATTACAGACAAATGTCTTTACAAGAACATAGGTCAAAAGCCTTCCTAAGCTCAGGTCTAAGATCTGAGTCAGCTGTCAGGACATGAATTGAGCTATTGATCAAGTTTATGATTTGAATGTTCTTAAAACAAAAAATCTGACTCACGCACGACACTTGAACAGATGGTCATCATGGAGTGATGTGGCAACTTCCAAGGAATCAAAATGTTTAAACTTCGTTTGTAAATATAACTTCAACTCCCTAACATCTACGAGGTGTAAAATTGAGGAAGACATTAGATTTTGTTGACAAGGAGGTTAACAGAACAGTTAGAGAAAGTTGATAAGGATTCAATTAAAAAGTAACACCTCAGATCAACATCAACTTCAGATTGCTGTGTAATTAGCGTTTGTATTAGACTAAATTGAAATAAAAGACATGGTGGTACAAATCAACAGAAAAAGTGGTTCCGAGTACAATACAATTGTAAAAAAGAAAAATCCAAAGGGCTGAGTCGTTGAGAGAACTTTTCAGGAGCACTTATGTATAGCAACTACAGCAATTCAGTTGGCTCTACCAACTCTAAATCAACACAAGTTGGAACAATAACATAAACGGGAAGCTGGTATGAATCCAGTTGGCACTCACCCATCGGAGAAGCAAGAGTGACAGATGTCACTTGAACTGTTTCCATGCTTGAAAACATATTCCTTGAGTCCGGACTTCAGGCGTTCAATATTGGACGCAGCAGAAGATAAAACACTGCATTCGTTTGCTGGAACAATTTTTTCACATCGTGATCCAGGAATATCATCGCATTCGACCGCCAATTCAATTACAACATTCTAGAAAAGATTCAGAAACAATCAGCAAGTCAGGTTCCATGTCGCACCAAAGATAATCCATGTCGCACCAAAGATAATCCAGGCCTGACAAAACATGATATAATATGACTATGCCAGATCACACAACAATCAGCGGAAGACTGTCAAAATTGCAACTGCCAAATTTTTTTTATTTTATTTTATTTTATCAGATTCCATGACCAGAAGATATTGGATCTGGATAATTGTTTTTGACTAACTGCTGTGAGTGTATTTAAACAACATTGATACGAAAAGTTGGTCACAATGTCCACACAAATGCGAGACTTAGTTTTTCCAAAAATCTAGAGTACGGACAGAACAATCGTTGGGTGCTCTTACTCTGTGACCTTCCCCAGCTCAGGGCAGTCAAGTTGTTGGGTAGGGAGACCTGAGTGCCCTGTTATATGCAAGTTGAAGTGGGACAAAGAACAATGGGTTGGTAGCCTAGTTTCCCAAGTAGTGGGTGGAGCCCAGGGCTCTGACCACGTGCCTGTTGAAGAATGAGCTAGCGACTCATAGGCAGTGGCTTGGTTAAGGGACCCACCGAAGCCCCAGTGAAAGCGAGTCTTCATAGTGCAATTGTCACTTCTTATGGACCCAAACCTGGGTGATCTATCCATGACCAGGATGACGCTTGGGTGAAACTAAGCGAAGGTCCGAACCGACTGATCATTTAAACGGATAAGTTGTGGTTAGGGGTGAAATGCCACTCGAACCCAGAGCTAGCTGGTTCTCCCCGAAATGCTTTGAGGCGCAGCAGTTGGCTAGACATCTAGGGGTAAAGCACTGTTTCGGTGCGGGCCGCGAGAAAGGTACCCAATCGAGGCAAACTTGGAATACTAGATATGACCTCAAAATAACAGGGGTCAAAGTCGGCCATTGGGAAGATGGGGGATAAGTTTCATCGTCGAGAGGGAAACAGCCCGGATCCCAGCTAAGGCCCCTAAGTGACTGCTCAGTGATGAAGGAGGAACGGGTGCAGAGACAACTAGGAGGTTTGCCAAAGCAGCCAACCTTGAAAGAGAAACCTCTTGAGAAAATGCAAGGGGCAAAATTCAATAAGATCTCATGGATGTTGCACATCCAGTTTGTAGCTAGAAGATTCTCCCATTCATTTAACCATTCTATCTCTGATTTTTAGAATATATTTCGATGCATTTGTACCAGCTTCTTTTCCAAACTTCCTTGAGATCCAAAAAACATGACACAAGTGACATCTCTATGATGACATTGGGATTTATAGTAGTACAATAACAAGAGGATTGCCTTTTCCAAGGTGCCTTTTAGAAACATTTAAAATATATTACTACACATTTAACAAACTAGTCAACCCCTTCAGAGGCACCAGTAAAGAAAGAATGGGTAGAAACTTGATGATGCCTGATCACAGAAAATTTTCAAAAAAATCTGGAACTAAAGTTTACCCATTAGTTTGTTATGAATGGAAGGAGCGACGTGCCATGAGGGAATGGGGTAAAACAATTGGCAACCATGAAGAAGTGACATGCACTGTATGTGTCATGACACACAGGCAACATGCCTATGTTCCAACATCCTTTTTGGGCCAATGCTATGAATAGTAAGAGCCAAAGATATTAAAATGCAGACAAACCAACTTGGCACTGGGTATGCAGAGAAAAGTTTGAGAGTGTGATTCGAAATGGTATTTCCATTTTATGTCACTAGACTTATCTGCCAATCCAATAAGACCAGGTAAGAATTCAACAGCCATTACCCAAGAAATGTCAGAAGGTCCCTGATATTGTCCAAAAACCTCAATGCCTTCATCATTTCCAAGGAAATAGAGAACAGGGAAATAGTCTAATCATAGAGCATTGAAGGTAGTATATTGAACTTACGGGAATCTTCAAAATGACAGTCTGCAAAAACAATCACAAGTAAGACATCATATTAACAAAAAGCCAAAATGGATGAAACAATCAGAAATTGCTAGCCTTTTAGAGATAGAAGCATAAGATGCTTGGAACATGAATTTTGAGATTTCAGATGCAGCAATCTACCTTCCCCAAAAAATGCGTGAGCTTCATCAGTAAGGGATCAACACTTCCAAATATGGACAGATTCATTTCAGTTCCACTGGAAGAAAAATAACTAGTAGGTTGTTGACAAATAGTTCACAAATGAATGACAAGGAAAAATTGTAGCAAGTGATAGAAAACAGAGACAAAGAGACGGAAAATACTGATATTATTTCTGACTGAATTACAATGAGGTGAGTACACCTTTAAATAGAGTAAAGCTACACCTAAGAAAGGAAGATTACAAGATTTGATTACGATATGATTACCCTATGATTATGCTATGATTTGATTATGATATGATTACCCTATGATTATGCTAGGATTTGATTACGATAGATGTCCTAAAATAGCATATTACAAGAAGATACAGAATATATATTCAAGATACAGAATATATATTCACACCCCCCCTCAAACTCAAGGTGCGAGGGCAGAGAGCACTGAGAGTTTGTCAAGGAGAAAACGGAAATGAGCAGCGGTATGAGTCTTCGTGAAGAAATCAGCCAGCTGCAATGTGGAGGAGACGAAGGGTAAAGCAATGGTGCCAGACTGAAGATGCTGGCGTATGAAATGACAATCAATCTCAATGTGCTTCGTGCGCTCATGGAAGACCGAGTTGTGGGCAAGCTGAATAGCACTCTTATTGTCGCAGTAAAGAGGCGTAGGAGTAGTAACAGAGACCCCCATATCGGAAATAAGCCAGCGAAGCCAGACGATGCTGGTGATGCTGAGGGGGACGTAGAAATATCAGATACCTGAAGAGTGGAGGTGTACTCTTCGGGAGGCACATCCATATCCATAGGAAAGGGGTCAATATGGATCAATTCTTCTTTGGCTACAGGAGCAGTGCGAGGAGGAAGAGTAAAATAGGGAAGACGCTCTAAGAAGACAACATGCCTTGAAACATAAAGCTTTTTGGTCACAGGATCATAACACCGATACCCTTTTTGATTAATGCCATACCCCAAAAAAACACCTAAGACACAGCGGGCGCTGAGCTTAGTGCGGTCTTTCTTGGGGAGGAGAACAAAACAGGTAGAACCAAACACTCGAAGAAGAGAGTAATTAGGAACTTGACCATAAAGCCGCTTCTAAGGAGAGCTACCAGAGAGAAGGGGGGTGGGCATCCGATTTAGGAGATAGGCTGCAGTGAGAACAGCTTCTCCCCAGTAACAGGACGGGACGGAGGAAGACAGGAGTAGAGACCGAGCAGTATTAAGAAGGTGACGATGTTTTCTTTCAGCTCTACCATTTTGGGCAGGAGTGTCAGTGCAAGACGATTGGTGGATAGTCCCAAACGAATCTAGGAATTTATGAAACTCTGAGAGTGAATATTCCCCACCCAAGTCAGACCGAAGAATTTTAACCGATGTACAAAACTAATTTTGAACCATGGCATGAAAATTCTTATAAATCGTAAAGAACTCAGACTTGTGTGTCATTAAGTAAACCCAAGTATACCGACTAAAGTCATCCACAAAAGAGACATAATAAACAAAACCACCTTTAGTAGCAACCGGAGAAGGCCCCATAAATCAGTGTGAACAAGCTGAAAAGGGGAAGTAGAAACAAAAGTACTTTTATTAAAAGGTAAAGCTGTCATTTTTGCAAACTTACAACCACTGCATTCTGAAATATCACTGACTGAAATATGACCCAAATGACCTGAATGAACTAAAAGTTTTAGACGTTCACTAGACAGATGTCCTAATCTAGAATGCCAAAGATAAAACGAAGATGACTTATGATCTAAACAAAAAGATGACGCGGTAGTGGAAGAAAGTTTTATTGGGAGATGCAAGTGCTCCAAAAGATAGAGATCACCAACTCTACGGCCTGCCCCAATCTGCTTCTTGGAATCCCGATCCTGCACAACACAACCAGAGGAAGAGAAAACAACATCAAAACCAGAGTCGGATAATTGGCTGATTGAAAGTAGGCTCAAAGACAACTGAGGAACATAAAAGACATTAGGAATAGATAGTGACGGTGCAGTAGAAGATAGAATGGAACCAATAGAAGCAACATGCATGGGGAACCATTGGCTGTGGCAATACTAATAGGAAAAACAGGTGGCACACAATTACTAAGAAGAGACAGATCAGGGGTCATATGGTGAGAAGAGCCAGAATCAAAGATCCAAGTGGTGGGTTGGATACCTGAGGTGGGAGAACCGCGCAAACCTGAGTGAATGGTAGTCATGGCAGAAGCTTGGGGGAACCCCCTCGAATGGCTGCCATGTAAGCCTGGTACTGCTGAAATTGCTCATAATCAAACTCTGGAGGTGCACTACTGGAGGCCGGTGTTGCCAAGGCTGCAGGAGGGCGAGAATACTGTTGTGGTGCCCGAGACTGATGTGGGGCATGAGAACCAATCGACTGAGTAACATTTCGCCCCTTTGGCTTGGGACGGTTAGGGCACTGATGCTTCCAATGACCCTTCTGATGGCAATAGTTACACTCATCTTCAGGAATTTGAGGCCTTGGCTTGGCCGCAAATTGAATAGGATGAGATGCTGGAGTGGGCGAGTGATGTGCCGAACACTGACCAGATGGAGCAAATGGAGCAGCAAAGACAGACTGTGAGGGAGGTGCAAGATTAGCCACTTTGAACCGCGTTTCCTCAGCGATAAGCTCATGAACAGCACCATCTACTGAGGGCAATGGAGACCGATGCAAGATAGACCCACGAAGAGGCTCAAACTAAGGCCGAAAGGCCATGAGAAACTGAACAAGTCGTAGCTCCTCGCGAAATCTGACATAACTATCAAGTAGCTGCAAATCTGAAGGTTCCATGAGAGCTAACTGATCCCAATATGTAGTCATTTCGTTATAAAATTCTTGAATCGATTTATTATTTTGGGTGGTATTTCGGATGGACATTTCAAGCTCATATCGTTTAGCAAAATTTGATTCAAGATACAGTGCTTGTAGATAATCCCAAACTTTCTTTGCTGTGTTATATTTCGAAAAATTCATGCCAATACTTGGTTCTACGGAGTTGTGAAACCAAGTCAAAATCTGTGCATTCCCTGTGTTCCATTTTCCCAAGGCAGTGGCATACCCTGGGTCTTTTGGATTAGAAGGAGGTAGTGTAGAACCGTCTACGTATCTCCATATTTCTTTACCAACAACAAAATTTTTCATCACATGAGCCCAGTAGGAGTAGTTGTTACCGGTCAAACGAACACTAATAGCCTGATTTTTATCGCCAGACATAATGCTAACAGAGAAACGCAGTCAAAAACAAAAAACAAAACAGAATACCGGAGTACCAATCTGTCTTAGACTGGTTAGTCAGAGCTGTAACAGAGGTCGCCGGATCTGCTATAGTGTCGGCAAGTGCTGCTGGAGGTTGTCGGAGTGTGGGTAGGTCATCGGCGGTTGGAGAAGGATGGGTGTTGACTGCTGTGGGTGTTTCTTGTGATTTGGGTTGCTAAAAAACAGAGAGAGAGGGATCGATAGTAGTTGACAGAGAGAGAGATCTGAGGATAGAAGGTTGATCGAAAAACAAGGTTAGGGTTTCGGAACCTGCTTTGATACCATGATAGAAAACAGAGACATAGAGACGGAAAATACTGATATTATTTCTGACTGAATTACAATGAGGTGAGTACACCTTTAAATAGAGTAAAGCTACACCTAAGAAAGGAAGATTACAAGATTTGATTACGATATGATTACCCTATGATTATGCTATGATTTGATTACAATATGATTACCCTATGATTATGCTAGGATTTGATTATGATACATGTCCTAAAATAGCATATTACAAGAAGATACAGAATATATATTCAAGATACAGAATATATATTCACAGCAAGTAGCATGCCTGAATGTTGCACCATTCTTAGAGCTTGAAGGTAGCTTTGTCAGCCTTCTCGTGGGAACATTTTCTTTTAGATTCAGATGATATTGATATATCTCATCATCAGTAATATCTGTTGTATAAACAAATAAGGGCAGAGGAAAATGAGAAGTCATAAAGACACTCTTTAAGGGCCTTACCCTTGGGGCAAAAGAGAGGAAGATGTGTATTACTTTGATTCACAATTAATATTCAAATCGGCTGGCCCGCTAGTATGCTACAACATTTTGATAAGTATGATTAAGAATTTATAACTTCATCGATGATTTGATAATTTCCAATCAACTTTTTTCTGCAGGAAATTTAAACTAATCAAATATGTGCGCTCTAAACATATGAAAATCCTTCAGTTTGCTAGAAGGAACATATAAGTCTTTGTACCGTTATCTCTAGAAGAGGAGCATGATAACTAATGTCCAAGAAACCCTGATAGAGGAGAGGAGCACTACAAACAAAGACCAAAGAAGCATGCGGCCTTATAGACGAAGTGATCAGGATATCTAGGTTGTTCCCACTAAGAGCAAAATCCTTTGGGCCACCCTCCCTGCAAGCGAAAACTTGTGCAAAACAGTTGTGGAAGGGGGCTCTGGTTTACATTGCGGCCACGTGACAAAAGTTGCAGTTGGTGATATCAGTTCCAGATCACCCAAACAACAATAACAACAACTGAAACAAACAGCATCGCCGGCAGGCGGCAACTCTAATTTGCCCAAACGTAAACACATAAAGTCTTCGGGCTATTTGCGGAGTGAAGAAATGCCAACGAAAAATAAGATACAGGTGCATGAATCTTTAAAGCCACAGCTTATGTTGTCCCCAACTTCGTCCCATGCAGCTAGTAAAATGAAATGGGTTTTATTGCGCTGCCTTCCAATGATACAAACAAGTTTATTAAACTGACAATGTCTCAAGCTTACGTGAATAACATATTGTCAACCCAAAAGAAAAATATCTCTGATGAAATGGCACTTACCGGTAGTTGTAAGAGAAAGCACTCCATCTGCAATGCATGGTAAATCATGTGAGAAAGACCACCCAAATTCAATACCAGTACAATGCTTTCCTACAAACTAAATTCAAATGGTTTATTTATTATACTGACACATTGGATCATTCTACATTACCCCATTTTTCAGCTGAAGCAGGATCCACTGCATAATTCAAGCACTGAAATTCCTCCAAGCAGCTCCCGACGCCTGTATCTGAAACTGCTAGTGGTAAAAGCAAAAACAGTCTCATTCTGTTACAAAACAATTGCCCATTAAGAAAATTGTAGAATCCATTGGATAGCTATGGATTTGAAATGAAATTCTATTTTAGCAAAAATAGAGGTGGTTGGGTGGTTTGTGACACTAGACTCACTAGAGTAGAATAGGAATTTGAATAGAACGAGAGAAACTTTGGTTCAGTAGCATACATGTACAAAAAGGATCCTTAAGATGAAAAACCCAAAATAGTGCTATAAATGATCATTTGAAATCATTCAGGTAAAGCTGCCAAACTCAACGTTGAAATTCGAAAGGAAACAATCAAACATGAATTGGAAATATTCTTACTGAGACATAAAGTAAAATATCCTCATTTGAAATCAACACATACCCAAATTTAGATCCTTAAATACCTTCAAATAGTGAACAACTCAACTCCATAATTTGTTTAATTACTTCTCAGTCCTTTCTAAGCCTGAACATCAAATTAACGTTGCTTCTAGAGTTTATCAAAACATCCCAAGCAAAAAATTCTCAGGATAATCCTTGCCATACACTGGACGACAAAAATTGTCGACACCTACCACATGTTTAAGCACTTGGGTCAATATAAACGAGTCTATTTGGCCGCCTCAATTTCTCACCAAATCAAAACGGCAATGCAGTACGTAAAACCTATTACACTAAGGACAAGCAACATCAACCTCATATCTGAAAGGAAGATAACTAACTAAGAAGAATCTGAGAGTCTGAGACCATTTTGGAAGCAAATACCGTAAAGGGAAATAACGTACATTTACATACATACATACAGGTCTTCATGTCATCTATACTACATGTACACCATAAAAATAGCGGAGATAACTGAGAGTGAGTACAGCATAATATTTTTCGTTGTTGTCTACAGTATCGTTTTATATGAATTTCTTTCAACTTCGGTCCAAAAATTACGAGGAAAAGCTAAACAAAAATTAAGAAAGGTAAGTTTTAGACAAAAAATACCAAAGACAAAAAAAAAAAAGAAAAAGAAAAAAGCGTGAACTCACTTTAAGTCCACAAGTAGACCTGTGACCATTTTGAAAGCAAATATTTCGGAAAATTAGGGAAATCCGAAATTGCCTACATGCATTGACGTGCATATGGTTTATATAAAACCTGTACAGTATATACCAAATCAAAACACACGCACATGAACAGATATGGAGAGAGAGAGAGAGAGAGAGAGAGAGAGAGAGAGAGAGAGAGATTATTGCCTGAGATTCGAACGAGAGGAGGATCGGACGACGGAGAGGATTTGAGAAGGACTGAGAGCCTACAGAGGTGGTCGGACATGCGGCATCTTTGAATTGCACAAGAAATTAACTGTTACAATATTGTCAAATACATAGAATGTGAAATTAAACACGACGAAGAATCAAAAATCAAACAACGAAGCCAACAGAAATTTGCAAGTTCGGAAGAAAACATCATTTGAATTTGCTCAAGAGATCAGATAGCTACTCACATGTTCACAGAGTTGCTGAACTGAAGAAACCTCCATTTTTCTATTGCGTTGTTCTCTCTCTGACGCACACTGAAACTGAATGAATGAAACAACACTTCCCGCGTGTTGTGATTTCTCTGTTTCACCTTTGTTTGCAACTTGAGTAAAGTGAAAGAAAGGATGGGAGAATTAAAAAATCAATAAGTCTGTTGATACAGACAAAACCAACACACATCGAACACAGATTTTTGTGGAGCCCATTAAGACTTTTACATAAATGATTCGAACCGGTTATCGAATATAAAATATTTTTGAATGATTTTTGGGTAAAATCAGTTCAATCCGATAGCTATAGGTGTTTGATTCAATCATCTAGCTTTCCATTATCTCGAAATCCAAATGAAAAGTTAGATGATTGGATCGTGTAACTATAGGTATCGGATTGAGCTGATTTTTCGAGAGAACCCTTGAAAAGATGGTTTATACTCAATGAACGGCTCAGATCATTTATGTAGAATCCGTAGTGGACCTTACAAAAAACCTGTGCACAATTTGTGTCGATTTTCTCTGTGTGAATAACACAATTGTTAAAATTTCCTTCTTGTTTTTTCCTTTCTCCAGCTTTTAAAAGTGGGAGAAAGGAAAAGGACTTTTAAAATGGGAGAAAGAAAAATGGAAGAAAATTGTACTGTACACAATTTTAAAATTTTCTATTTTCTCTCCAAACCAAACAACGGGAGAATTTTAATTTCTTTTTTCTTCTTTTCCGCGAGTTCCAAACAAAGCGCGAGGAGAAGTTTCACGGGAAAAGGCCAATGTAGGTCCAAAGGGGTAGTGCTTGGGCTATAGGTGTGGGCATAATAGTTTGGAGACAAACTTAGTTTGGGCCCATCGCGGCTTAATTAGCCTAACGCCATGCTGCCATGCGCAAGAGTGTCTGTCGCCTAGTGCTTTATTCTGACTTTAATTAGGATGCTCGCAAGTTAGCGGTGGAGTTAAACCTTTCTCTAGGGTTAGATTTGGATTTAAAAGTCACTTGGACTTATATTTTTTTGTTTATATTCAATTTTTTCCTCATTTTTTAGTTTTACGGCAGACTTTTGTTACTTATTGATTCATCTCGATGAGAAGAATTAAAAAAGTAAAAAATTCTGATTTTTCAATCATAATTTTTGAATAAAAACAAAAATAAGTAAAAAAAAAAAAACCACCTTTTGACTTATTTGTCTTTATTCAAAAAATTATGAGTTTTGATTAAAAAAAAATCACTTTTCCAATTTTTCTGGTTGAGACGAATTAATAAGTTACAAAAGTTTGATACAAAATAAATAAATAAGTGCAAACAAAATTTAAATGACGACAAAAAATAAGTCACTTGATTTTTTAATTAAAACTCACCCTAAATTATTACTATTTTTTTTTGCCATACGATATAGTTAGCGGGATGTGTTTGGTTAGCACGGAAGGATATATGGACTATCCATAGCTTTGATCCCCAAACCGCCGAAAGAGTAGCTCAAAGCTCTGTCTCCTGAAAGTAGAGAAGTGGTAGGCAACCAACTGCACTTGCAGTGGTTCCTCACCCTATATTATTGACGAAAACTTGTTCGAACAAGTTAGTTGGAGTATTAAAAAGCGGAAATTCTACTCACAAGGACGATTCGCAGGGAATCACGCAAGGAAAAATGCGATTGAGCTCATTTTGGGTCTCACAAAAATCTAGAAAAATACTCATAAATTTTTGAATATTAATTTATGAGGCCCTGTAAAAAATCAGCTCCAACGGATATCGGTAAGTATTACTTTTGGATTCGTAGGAACAAAACTGTTCAGTTCGTCCGTATGGTCCTATAAGTTAGTGAATCTCTCGCTGCACATGAAGGTTTTCATACGAAGACAATTAGTTGTGGGCAGTGGGCCTCCTTTGGAATAATTTCTTACAACTTCATCTCCATATCGTCCCAGCTGGCAAAGTTTTAGTTTGATTCAATGATCTTTTAAAAGTCACTTGGACTTATATTTTTTTGTTTATATTCAATTTTTTCCTATTTTTTAGTTTTACGGCAGACTTTTGTTACTTATTGATTCGTCTCGATGAGAAGAATTAAAAAAGTAAAAAATTTTGATTTTTCAATCATAATTTTTGAATAAAAACAAAAATAAGTAAAAAAAAAAACCACCTTTTAACTTATTTGTCTTTATTCAAAAAATTATGAGTTTTGATTAAAAAAAAAAAATTACATTTTCAATTTTTCTGATCAAGACGAATTAATAAGTCACAAAAGTTTGATACAAAATAAATAAATGCAAAAAAAATTTAAATGACGACAAAAAGTAAGTCACTTGATTTTTTAATTAAAACTCACCGTAAATTATTACTATTTTTTTTTTGGCCATACGGTATAGTTAGCGGGATGTATTCGGTTAGCACGGAAAGATATATGGACTATCTATAGCCTTGATCCCAAACCGCCCAAAGAGGGGCTCAAAGCTTTGTCTCCTGAAAGTAGGGAAGTGGTAGGCAACCAACTGCACTTGCGGTCGTACCTCACCCTATATTATTGACGAAAACTTCTTTGAACAACTTAGTTGGAGTATTAAAAAGATGCCCCGGAGCACCTATTAATTTTTCCGCCACAATTGAATGGGTTGTTAACAAAACCAAATGGGATTTAAAGCACGCCATCTTGGACTGGAATTGGGAGGGTGTTTGGGCAGTGGTGTGCGCAGTATAATGTACCTCTGAGCCGTCGGATCGTGCATTCAACTGCTCGAATCTCATTTTGGCAATAAATAAACGATTCTTAATCGTTGATTACCGAGATAAGATTCAAACTGTCAGATGCATGATCTGACAATTCGAGAGTGCACATCCAGTACCAACCCGACTGGTACTAGCATTTTTTTGGTCAGACTGCTTTACTGTCACTCCATTACACAAGGTCAATTTGCACACGAAACATAAAAAACGTTATCTGCATATGCTTTATCCGAACAATTCTTTCACATTACTTTTGGAGTTCACACGCAATGCACACATATTGCATGTGCGGCTCCACACTCAAAGTAAGAGGATTTGTATGTGAAAGTATTTATGGTTGTAACATTATTGTAACCCGAATGCAAATATAAATGTGTATGAAATATGTGTAAGCTCCATATCTACGGTGTGGGGCCTACGCGGACATAGATATTATTCGGGGTTTTTTTTTACTCAAATTTGATATAGGATCCAGATTATGAGCACGAACGCCTTGTGTAACCTAACGAAAATGTTACAATATATTAAAATTTTTATGAAACTGTTCATAAAAGGCGAATCAACAATTCAGATTACACGAAAAGCTTCATCGGACATGAACAGTTTTATGGAAACTTTTCATTTTCTACCGTATAACCCTCGCCACCAAATTTCGAGGCTTTTCCATTGTGGGGTTAGGTTGATCAGTTCCCGTTAATTTTAGTGGGTCTTAATTAAGCAGAGTCGTTAAGTCACACAAGTCAGTACACCTCCATCACACTATAAACATGCGTATCTAGAGAGAGAGAGAGAGAGAGAGAGAGAGAGAGAGCGCACTGAAGGTGTTGAGGAATCACAGAGAGAGCGATGGAGATTGCGTCGTCACAGCCATCAGCCGATGAAGGGTCACACCTGGCCGTAGACATTGGAGGTGATGATCTTCTCAATTTCTTTTCTTTTCACTATAAGATAAGAAATCGACTCATGCCTATTGCTCCCTCCCTTGTTTAATAGTGGAATTGGACGTTGATTTCTTATTCTTTGGTAGAAACGTTACAGCTTCTGAATAGTGAACCCTCTTTTCTATATCGATAATCGACTCGTTTGTATTGTTATCTTGTTTAATTGCTCTGGAATTGGACTTTTTTTTTTCCCTTTTCTTTGTTGATCACGACGAAATTTTACTCGTAGCCCAAAGGCGTTACAAGCGATTTTATTTACATAAAAACAGGAATGAATCAAAACTACCAATTATCACACGAGCATGTGCACATTGCAGGCTCAAATGACACATACTGCTAAGCAGACCGGAAAACTCTGGAATTGGACTTTGATTCCTCATTCTTAAGTAGAAAAGTTACAGCTGTTGAATCTTCTTTCTCTATCAGTAATCCACTCGTGTATAGTGCTTTCCTTGTTTAATTGCTATGGAACAGGACTTTTTTGCTTGTTGTTTTTGGGCAAATTAAATATTTTTTTTGACAAAACCCATTACAAAAGCACAGGGGCATTCCCCAGAAACGATACTCTCTAAAAACACACAGGCATATAACTGGCTAGATACTATCAGAGTGAAAAGTCCGCGAGAACAAACAACCAGACATATAACAATTAAATCCTATAAAAAAAAATTCTGCCAGGAAAGTTCCAGGTGGAAGCCAGCAGTGTTCTAAAACAAGGAATTAATCAGTGATTAATCGGCAATTAATCATTGGCGAGGCCTATCCGATTAGGTCCAACTAACGATTAATCGCGGATTACTGATTAATATGCACCGATTAATCGCTCAAAGGTGGCCAATTGCCCGACTAGTGCCTAGCGACTTTTAGAACATTGGAAGCCAAGGCCAAATTCGAATCTGACTGCTTAATTCCTGTCCAAGAGCTGGAATTGGACTTTGGTTCGTCATTCTTGTTTCTTGTTCTTTTCCTTTTGGTGTGACTATTAGAGCTGTTCATTTGCTTTATCTTCTGTTTGATAGAAAAGTTAAAAAACTATGGACTTTATGGGCTTTATTTGGTTAAAATGACAAGAACTTTAAATGAAGTCAATTGAAACAAAGAGGAATTCTTCAGCATGTGACTTGGTTGGTTAGGAAGTAGTGGTTTTAAATGCATTTGGTTAGGTAGAAAGTTGGGTTTGAATACCAACAAGGAATTCCATTAATTTGTTTGAATATCGTGACAGTTTAACAATAAATTTTTATCTGCTAAAATAGGCCTTCTCACCACGTTCACATAATTTCTCACCACGTTCACATAATTTAATACATAGGTAGCCTGAATGAGAGTGGATGTCTTCTTAGAATAGATTGACTTTTGTGGGGAATAATCTTTTTTCTTTTTTGTGATTTGGCAGGAAAAGTAGCAATTTTTAAAGAAATTAGGGTTTACGTGGTTCCTAATTTTTTGTAAGTGTTGTTCCATTTGTTGCTCAATGGAACGTTTGGTGTAGACTAGCATGTGTATATCACTATATCAGGATCCATCAAGTTAGGCCTTGGCTGCGGTGGTGCTTGTGTTGGGCCTTATTTCTTTTGGCTACGTGTGTTGATTTTCTGCCTTCCCTTATATTATTGCTAAGAAATTTACCTTAACTATGAAGTTAGTTCAGTCAAATTCTTTTGATCCCATGGAAAGGTAGAAGTCTTCCAACTTTTCCATTGTGCTGCACAGCCTGCACCATTATATTAGGTTGCACATTTGGATTATCAAAAAGTAAATAAAATTGTGGGTTGCCCATTTACTTTTTAATCTACATTCTTATTCAATGAACCCTTCTTTTCCCTTCTTAATCAATTTCATAATTCTATGGAACTCCAATGCATATCTAAAAATGAAACTAGGTTGTGACAAGCCCTACGATGTAATTCTTGTAACATGCATTTTGCTGATACCATGCTTTTACTGTTGTATCAATTAGGCTGGCTAAGGTGTCATGGGAGTCAGATTGTTAGTCCAACTCCCATGTCCCACAATGTAGTGACCAACATTCGTCCAATTGGACAAGGATGTTCCCAATATGGGGTATAATGGGAATTAAGTTTGTGGGAGTGGTTTCGATCCAATCCAGGGATTGCATACCAAACAGAGACTCTACCAGATTATTTCAAAATAGTCCATTGCATGGGAACAAATATGGCCTTTAAAGTTTTCACATGATATTTTTAATTGACTTTAAGTGCATTTTGTCCAAGCGGCTGTAAGTTATTTTGTGCTATCTATGGACTAATAATGTATGTAGTAACTTGTCTTTTTGGGTAGGCTCTCTCATCAAATTGGTGTATTCCTCAAATAATAGTGAGCCTGATGATAAGGGTAAACAGTCTTCAAAGGAATGTTCAGGAGTTTCCAAGGACAGTAATGATTATCCAGTTCTTGGTGGTAGGCTCCATTTTGCAAAGTTTGAGACAAGCAAGATCAACGACTGCTTGGAATTTATTTCATCTAAGGAGCTTCACAGACACGGTACAGTCTTTCTCTTTTCCATTGCACCTTCATTCCCAACAAATTTATGATTGTAATTCATGGTCTTCTTTCGGGGTAATGGCAAGCTCGATGGCTAATTTATGCGCCTTGCATGTTTATTTTGATTAAATATGTATTGATCTTGCCCACAAATTCAACTAGCTTGTTAATTCTTATTCCTTACATAGTTTATGTTTGCTTGAGCTCCGACTTGTTAATTAATCATGGTTTCTTAATAAGCTCATCCCACCAGAAAGTTGTTCTCCAGAATCTAGCGTTCCTCCCTTTACTAGTAGAAATTTTGTAGTGGCAGTCTAGTCTGTTGATTAATATATAATGCAAATGGTAAATTTTATTTCCCATCTTTTAGGATCTGTTTATTTGTGTTATTTTTAAGATCGTTGCACTTTTGGAAAGTTGCTTCTGGTAACAAGTTGATGACTAACTCAATCACCTGAGGATGTATCAAGTCAAGTAATGTCAGTTAAAATGGCTTGTCAGGCAATCCAACTCAAATTGAATCTTAACTAAACTAAGCTACTTTAATACCCATTGAACTCAAACTAAGTCAGAATAAGCTCGATGTCAATTCTTGAATGTCACTTTCAATTCTGATTGCTTATGGGTGCATATAAATTCAGGTCGTTGGCATCATGAGGCTGCCGGTCATGACAAGGACACTATAAAGGTACAGTTCTGACAGGATTGCGAATTTGCAAAATAATCTGCTTCTGGTTATCTTAGTAGCTAGGAGGTATTGCTTTTATATGTAACTCAATTTAGTATGAGGAATAACATAAAACAGTTTGTAGAACTAGGGAGATCAAGGGATTATTAGACTTTGATTATTTTACTTTTCATGTCAGCATGGCTGTGAGTTGAGCTTCAATTTTGAACATTAACATCATTACCGGAATGATTTGATTCGGAATGGCATTTGTTAAATGTTAGAAAGGTCTTGAGAATAAGAGGCAGTTGTAATATTTTCTTGAAGTGTTTGTCATTGGATCCATGCAATAATCTGATCTTTGCTCATCTGCTCATCGAAAAGCCTTCAACCTTTGTACTCTAGTACGTCCAATTGCGAAGTTATTTAGCATTGTGAATCAATTTTCAGAAATTGCATTAAGTTTTGCTTGAGTTTTAGAGATCTCCATCTTTCAGAGCCAAGTGCAAAATCATATTTAGTGGAAGAATTTTCTTAGTGAATAAAAAGAAACTTAGGACAGTCTCTTGAGACATCTAGATATTTAAAACGTGAACAGTTAAATGATGCTTTCACATTTTACAATTTTGTGAGGAACATTTCACCTCCAAAAAGTCTTACCATCGATACAGCTCTAAAGCTAAAAGCCGACAATTGAGTCATACCATGACTGTCTTACTGTCTGCAATGATCCTATAACCTATTTGAGCTGATGAACTTTTGCGGAAATGTTCTATGTAATATGGAAGAGCAGTTCAACTTCCTTTCTGTGACCAAACACAACCCTAGTGTTGGTAGCACCATAGAAATCATTCCTTTTTGTGAACTCCACTAACTAGCTATGAACTTTGTGAAGGCCACAGGAGGTGGGGCTTACCGGTTTGCAGATCTATTCAAAGAGAAGCTGGGTGTTGGCCTTGACAAAGTAGACGAAATGGATTGTCTTGTGTCTGGAGCAAATTTTCTACTTAATGTGAGATCCTGATACCACATATTGATTTGCTTATTTTATGTACAGGTTCTATGTTTATGCTTTTGCATGTTGATAGACACAAGGAGGAGATATTTAGAATAGGATTCTGAAATTTGGTCGTTCAACTATTGAATTGAAAACGGAAAAGGCCGTATAACCCTTAAACTTTTCCCACTTTGTTCCCTTAAGTCCAAATATTTTACTTTCCCGTTTTTCACTTGAAGTATAAAATATTCGAACTTTGGATGATGGGTGCACTTCCTTACGGTATTTTCCGTTGGAGAACTTGCTTGCAGTTGCCAACTGGATGACATCGACAAGAATTTAATAGTTCAAGGACAAAATAAGGAAAGCATAAAGTTGGGAAAGTGAAAATGGGGTGGTACTTTAGGGGTATAAAGCATAATTAGCCCTTAAGTATGAATGTATAGGACACTCAGTCTACTAAACTTGAATTTCTCTGTATACAAAAACATACACTTAGTTTAGTCTTCGTTGCTGGTAGTCTGGATGGGGTAAACTTGGTAGCATAATTAGCTTTGGCATAACTTCGTGCAAACTTATTGGTGCTGACTGAGGTACCCACCTCCCACCGCCACAACAAAGCCTTTTGTGTTTACGTTTTTAACCCCCAAACCCGCACCTACGCTTTGCAAAATTTTCCAACTCTCAATCCCTCCCCATTAAGCTCAGGTCTGGAAGGGTACCGCCAGGTCAGGTAACTTGCCATTTGTACGCTTCTCTTGATGATGTCATTAACATATATCAAATACTAATACTAAACAGTAATTCGTCTTCTCAATATAGTTTATTGTCAACTTGGTTGTATCTTAAAATGGGGTGATGGTTGTACATGCAGTTTCATTGTGATTTCAAGTTTAAGCTGTCCTGTTACCCATGAGTAAAGACACGATTTCTTTCAAGTTTAGGATATACAATCTGATTCTTTCAAGTTTAGGCTATACCATTTTACACTGTACATGCTTATGCCCTTTCAATGGGAAAATATCCATTCAATATGTGGGTTATATCTTATAGAAACTTATCATTTTGGACAGTTGTTGACTTTTAGTTCCCCACTCCTTTCCCATTATGAAAAAGGAAAAGGGAAAAGGAAAAAGACCACACACGCACATACATACCAAAGAGAGCGAAGTGCTTTATTCGTTTTGCCAGCTTTTAATAATGTTTATGATACATATTGCTACATTGTTAGTTCAGTGATTTCTGAGCAAGTGGTTGTCATTTAGAATGCTCTCTTGTTAGTGAATAATTGTGACAGTCTTCTCTTTGAAGGGGTTACTAATTTCACAGACCTAAAGCCTGATAGGGGCCAGGCTCCGGTGAAGGAGCTCTCAGCCCTAGTGGGTTATGGAACTCTACAAATCCTTCAGAATTAGGTTTATATTTTCCTCTTGCGTTGAGAGTCTTGGTGAATAATTGTGATAGTCTTCTCTTTGAAGGGGCTACTAATTTCACAGAACTAAATCATGATATGGGTCAGGCTCCTGTAATGGAGCTCTCAGCCCATTGGGTTCTGGAACTTTATGATCCTTTAGAAGTAGGTGTATATTTTCCTCTTGCATTGAGAGGTCTTGGTGATTCTGTAATTCCATAGTTGGCCAAAAGTGTGCATTTAGCCCTTACACATTACAAGTGTGACTGTTCCTTTTTCTTATTTTTTTGTTTCTGACCAGAAAATCTCTCTTGCCTCTCATATTTCTCTGCTTTGTTAGTGATTTTGGCTGGCAATTTGAATTGTTATTCCACCTGTTTGTCGAGTAGGCAGTGCACCCGGAAGCTTTTACGTACATCGATGGTTGTGAGGAGTATGTGCAGATTGACCCCAATGATTTGTATCCTTATCTCCTTGTGAATATTGGATCTGGTGTCAGCATGATAAAGGTTATTCTCTTCATTTTTTTTTCCACAGTAAATGAATTTGTAATTGGTCCAATTTTTTTCACTTTTTTTAATTTTTTCGCAGTTTGCCATCGTGTAGGTGGATGGACATGGAAAGTTTGAAAGAGTTAGCGGAACAAGTGTTGGTGGTGGCACTTTTTGGGGTTTGGGAAGGCTTTTAACCAACTGCAAGAGGTTATCCATACGGAAAATTTTAACTTTTTTTTTTTTAAGTAGCCTTTTTTTTTTAAAGGTGTTTAATCTTTTGTATTTGTTTTTATTTTTCTAGTTTTGATGAATTGCTAGAGTTGAGCCACAATGGGAATAATAGAGTTATAGACATGCTTGTTGGAGACATCTACGGTGGAACGGACTATGTGAAGGTATTCATATTCTGGATATCATACTTGCAGTGAAACAAGTAAACGTTTGCTAAATTGTTGTTTCTGTAATTGTGGAGTGGATTTGGTTGCCTTCTTTGTGGTGAAACTATAATCTGGATAAGGCTTTTTCCTTATCACGTCAACCGCGTAGTAAGATATGTTATGTTTGCATAGGGTTTCATAGCTCACATTGAAGTTCCGTAAGACTTTTGGTTAGTCCGTTATGTAATCAATGACTGTTTAAATGAATAACAACCAATAAGTTGATTCTTGTTTGGTACTTGTCATTTCAAAATCTCTTCTCTTTCAAGAGATACAAATTCTATGGCTATTTGTGTCGACATTGACTTTGTCTATAAGGGCGACACTCCTGTGAGCATTTAAGATGCCATGTTCTTTATTCTGCTCATATGCAAAAGAGGTAGCATTTGAGGCATCTTAATTTTCCCACGCCTGAAACCTGTGCATGTTTTGGCGGCAATCTATCCATTTGGTAAGACAGGACTCGTGCACCTCTTGGTGCCTGTAACTGAGCAATTGATATGCACGACGATAATTTTCATTTGTTCTCATTCCCTTTTCCCCACTATTGTATCATTTCTCATTCAAAAGTATGTTGAATTGTGTCTAGCTCTTTTGTCACGTAAACTGCTAAAACAGATAGGTTGGTAATTGTGAAAATCGATATATATGTGCTAAGCAAACGTGAGCATGGAAAGTTTCATAAAATTTCTGATGTAGCTGGGCTTTTTCTTGGCAAGTTATTGTACTGTAGGTTGTTAACATTCAGATTTGATGGATGTGTTTTGACTTCCCATTTGAAGCTTTCAAGTTATACTGCATTACTACTATGTGAGGGATAATATTTCAGACTGATGATGGGACGTCTCAAAGCTCTCTTTTTAAAGTCTTAGTGTCTTATTTTTTTTTAACCTAAATGTCGTTTGGTGTATTTTTTGGACTACAGTGGCATACAGCATCTTGCTGCAGTTTTTATAATAAAGGTTGGATGCATCAGCACCTATAGCTTAGGTTAGGGACTTCATTTGCCCATGCAGATCAAAGATCTGGTAGAGATACAATCTGTGTGATGGTATCTCTTCTATTATTTGAACTTTATTGCTCTGACATTGAAATCTCCCTGTAAAATTAGTAGTAGTTATTTCCTGTTATTTATTTTCATTCAGTTCTCTTCTCTATGGAGCGGCCATTCAAATCTTAGTTTTTTTAATGGTGACAGATAGGTCTTACTTCAACAACCATCGCTTCTAGCTTTGGAAAGGCCATTTCTGAAAATAAAGAACTTGGAGACTACAGGCCTGAAGATATCTCTCGGTCTCTGCTAAGAATGATCTCAAATAATATTGGGCAGGTAAACTGTTATGGGACTTGGTTTTTGTGAGCATTAAAGGTCATAAATTGAATGCGATAGCAGACTTCCAACAATCACACAATCGTGTGAATGTTTCTCCATGAAGCGTTCTAACTTAAGGAAGCTGAAGTTCAAAGAAGTCAGCATTCCTTTTCTTCACTGCTAAACTTTTTCGTTCTAGTTTACGTTGTAGATTCCTCATATAATTTTTTTAATGCTTCACATCATATATTATGGTTGTTGACAATTATCACTACATAGTTCATAGCTCAAAACACTTTTATAGCAGTCATCATTGTGCAACAATTCCTATTCTATATGGAGTGCAATAGTGGAAAATTGGTCATGTGGCCGTCTCAAATACTATAGACTAGGCTTTGTTGCATTGTGTGGTATTAAGTTGCTCCATTTACAATATTTTATAAGGCCTTTTTCCATAAAAAAAAGAGAAAAAAAATAGGGCCTTTGTCCTTTAGATGTTATGAGTTGTCTAATTGTCATCTGTCACTTTGATTTTGACTTCGAATTCAAGACATATTAAGATTTGATCTTAGAAAATGTGATAACCCAAATTCCAAATACGGTTTGCTTGATATCATTTTTATTGATCATGCACCTTGTTGCACCTGTCCTAACTATTTACTGGATCCCCTTTCATGTCTACTTTTTGGCTTTATTTTGTGATCTAGAAACATATCAGCTTTGTCAATGAACCTCAGGGTCCTTGTATTTACTTGTAAACTTATGCTTATTGCTAGTTATAAAATAACATGTGCTTGTGTATTGTGTAATCGTTTCCAATGAGGTATTGTAAAATCTTGGAGGTTTTGGGAGTCTCTTCTGAAATGTGAAATTCATATATTCAATTCCATGCCTGTGACGTGCATGGTAGCATTCCGTTTCCCATTTTGATAACTGGTTCCATGTCATCGAGGGCCTTGCTGCATGCATGGCCTTAGAGATTCTTGTGATACCAGCTCTATTGCCCAATGTAAAAGACATAAAACATGTCAATGTCTGATTGAGCACACAACTGGTTTTCCAGCTTTAATTGTCATTATCTTGTTAAGGTGGGCTTTCCGATACTTTTAAGCATGTCTGTTAGGCCCTTTAATTCTCATGTTCGCATGATACCTATCACATGCAGAATAAAGCTGTACTTATTTCCCAGACATTGTCTGTTATGTGTGTTATTTATTTAGAAAGCATCCTGGGTTATATTTTAATTTCTTGGAGATTCTGACATCGTTAAAATCTTTTGTTTCCCCCAGATCTCTTACTTGAATGCACTTCGTTTTGGACTCAAGCGGATATTTTTTGGAGGTTTTTTCATTCGTGGTCATGCTTACACCATGGACACAATTTCTGTTGCTGTTCATTACTGGTAATTATTGTTCAATTTTGTAGCAATTTGGAGTTCCAGTAATGATAATTCCTCCTTTGCAGTCTATATTTACTGTTAGAGTTTGTCTCGCATTGGGTAATTATCTCTTGAGCAACTAGTATATGAGCTTGGGCCTTTTTTTGTTGTCAATTGGTTTTGAATTGGATGCCTAACATTTCTGATAGAACTTGATACCTAAGTTGGACAATCTAACTCTTGGGAACAAATCTTCTGCGTTTTGAATAGATGTATCTGCATTCTGTAATTGGTGCCGTCGGATAGGATAAATGAACTGATCGCTTCACTTCGCTTAATATTCTGAAAGGGTGTTTTGCTTTATGCAGAGTAATTTTTTCTTTATCTTTGATATGATAATTCAATTTCTATTCCGTTTCCTGGATCACATGAAATCTGTTTACGGAATCACATGAAAATTTTCCCAACTCCCTATATATCTATTTCTATCTTCATGAATGCAACATCACCATGACAACCTCAATCTTGGCCATTCTGCTGTAGCATTTGTTTTAATTTCTCTATTTTATCATTCGTGTCGATATGCACTGATGAATTCCCATTGTGGATGTATCCTTCCATTGTCAGGTCAAAAGGAGAGGCACAGGCAATGTTTTTGAAGCATGAAGGGTTTCTTGGAGTGTTGGGAGCGTTCATGAGCTACGAAACTCATGGTCTTGATACTATAGTCACCCCTAGTTTGTGAACGACCCAATCATAACATTCTATACGAGAAGATTAGAAGAATTTTGCCGCTTCAGAGCTGCTTACAAATTGCATTAGTTATCAAGCACGGTGTTTCAGTATTCCTCAGCACTTATCCTTAGTCCAAGGTATCAAACTGTAGACTCTCCACACCCATTTACACCTCTGCTGTCTTGTATTTGGACTAGCCATTTCATTAGAGAAAGCCCAGCAAAAGGGTGAAAAGTATTATGATTCCAGAAGGCACTATTGTAAGCCGTATATGTATACTAGTATACCACCACTAATTCGGTGCTATCAATGGAATCAAATAAAAACAGAGCTCGAACGATTTTTTTTGGCTTCACATATTTCCATTTTTAGAAATCTTTGTTCTCTACTTGGTGAATGTATATGTCTCCAAGGGTCAATCCTGTGAAGTCCCACATCTTCTGAGTATCAAAGTAATATGAAGTATATAAGCGTGAGGACATGCTCACTTCAAGAGCTAGCTTTTGAGGTTGAGGTCTACCCAAGACCGTGCAATAAATACGTGATCCTTATGCCTCCTTCTCTATTGACGTTGTCTGAAAACGACCCTGTTAAGGGCTTTGCTAAATGTGGCCAAACATTTGGTAAACAAAAGTAGGATCCTGTGTCTCCTACAACTAAGAAATGGGTTATTGTAGTAGAACATGGTAGTTATTTTTTTAGCTGGTTTATTGGAGTAGTTGACGTATGTGTTAACTAGTTGACACTTGAACACCTTAATATGAATGTGGGTGGTGTCTCAGTTGGTCGAGCACCTTTTGCCCCATTTGTTTGGTTTGGGTTCGATTCTCACGTCTGCCCCACTCATTTGGTGGCAGCCTCCCCGTACCCTAACAACTAACTCACTAACTCATTAACCCCCTGATCCACTATCGGAGGTGTAGCCAAAAAAAACGAGAGGTTGACTTGGTGGTGATGGTTCCTGCCTTTGTTCGCGTTCGTGATCCCGGGGGTTAGTGAAGAGGCGGAGTTTGGCGGCTGATCTTTTCTCCCATGGCCTTATATTATGTATCTCACTGATAAATGTAATTTAGCATTCATGTTTCAAACCGAGTAAACCTGCCCTGTAATAACACGTCTGGTCCTCAGTACAAAGGTGGAGGGACCGGATCTGCTTAACGGCGGGATAGTTGGGTGGTGGTGTCTATTGGGTGGTGAGGCTTACGGTGATATGTCTGTAACCCCAGGGTTTGGGCGGATAACGCTAGGGTGCTTCTCAGGTGGGCTGGCCGCGGGTCTTTCTCATTGGCTCATCAATCTGATAATAAGAAGCTTCCACTCCAACCCCAGGCCTTCTGGGTTTCGGGTGGGCTTGATTGTATTATTTTTGGACTCCCATTTAGACCTTTGGCTTGGGCTTTGGCCCTTATGATGTACTATCTAACTTTCTGTTAGATTTTCCTTTTTCCTCTCCCCATTTTTAATAAAATTTTGCCTATCTAAAAAAATAACTAACTCACTAACCTGATGTATATCGCTGTGACAAAAAATTAAAAAAAGAACACGTGAATACGGCCCCCACATTTGAATTTTTTGCATTCACACTGGACATGCACTGGTTTTTTTTATCCGGACATGCACTGTTGAATCATCAAAATACCAAGTTATATTATTATTCACTGATAAATGTAATTTAGCACTAATGTTTCAAACCTAGTAAAACATGCCCTGTAATAACAATCTGTTTCAGTAAGTGGAAGCTAAAACAAACAATACCATAGGAGTTGATTTAGTTGAAATTAAGGGGATATGCCTTAACCCCATCAACACCAAAAACCCCAAAATGCTTCTCAAACTCCTCCCCATCTTTCTCATTCTCATCAAACAGATCAAACAAGAACACTTCCACTCCAACCCCAGGCCTTCTGGGCGTACCCACGTTCTCCAAAGCTCTCCTCACCACATTCCCATTATAGGCCACAGCATTCTCGGCGCTCGCCGCTGCTCCACCGCCTGTCGGCCACCCTGTCTCCGTCACCACCACCGGGATCCTGACAAACCCTTCCCTCTCCATCGCGTACACAAATGCGTCGACCGTCATGTCAAACACGTTGTCGTAAACCATGTTTTGGTCATTTGCGATGTTGGTGGAACGGAACAAAACAGAGTCTAACGATACGTCTTGTGGGTTGTTTACGTAGCTGAAGTACGGGTAAACGTTCACCATCAACGGCGATTGAGTATCGCGTAAAAACTGCAGGAGAGGAATCATAACAGATTGGAAATTTGGATCGAAAGCTCCGGCGGAGGGAGGGTATGAATTGGAAAGAATGGAAGCTGCGTGAGCAGAGGAGAGCTTGATTGTATCGGCTAGGTTTAAGGTTTGTAAAGCTTTGTACATATTTTGCATGGCAGGAACTAGGTAGGCATTGTAAAACGTGTCTTTTAGGAGGATTTCGTTTCCTACAGCGATGTACCGAATTTGATTTGGGGGAACGTGGGAGAAAAGATTGGATTGGAGCCAGTGGAGGGAGGAATCGACGGGGCCGTTGGCGAGGGAAGGGAGGATTTCGTTGGGTATTCCGATCATGAGGGAGATTCCAGAGCCGGAAAACGCCGTGAGAGTTTCGGGATCGGTGTTGAAGAGACGGACGGTGGCGATTCCGTTTGATTTGATGAGTTCGACGGTGTTGGATGGCGGAGGGAGGTTGCTGGCGACGCGGCCGTAGCAGATTCCTACTGGGGCAGCCGCTGCAATATCAAGGGAAGTAATGTCAGAAATCTTGAGGAAGTAGAACTAGTAAAAGATCGCCAAAAACGAAAAAACAAGGATGACGAAACAGAAAAAAAATTTGCAGAAAATATTTCTGAGACGAGAACTAAACAAAGTGAAAGAGAAGGATACTAGAAGAAATCTCGCAGAACAAATAACGAGTTTTTTTTACTATGTACGTGCCAAGTCATGAAGTAGTAACGACTTCGATTTTAAAACAACTCTACCATGGAAAGAAATCATTTAGAAGAATCAGTATGGAAAATGGGTATTGATGAAAGAAACCTGTTGAATGTGGAAAGAAGAGAATGGAGAGACAGAGGAGAGAGGTTAGAGAGAGAGAGCAATGTTGAATTTCCATTCTTGAAATCTTGATAGTGTTAGCTGAATTTGTTCTCTTGTGCAATGTATGGAGGTCCTATATAGTAGTAGATGATGAGAGAGAGAGAGAGAGAGAGAGAGAGAGAGAGAGAGAGAGAGAGAGGTTATGGGGACTGGTTTGATTTTGGTTTGAAATGGTTTGGTTGCTTTTGGATGTACTGATTCCTTTAACTGAGATGTGTTCCGTTTGTGATAGCCGTTGTATGAACTTTCCAAATTCCAACGGTCGGTGCTGAGAATAGAGGCTTTTGTTCGGCTTTAGCTTTGCTTTGAGAAATTTTTGGGTGCCGAGCGGGTACCGCATGGCGTTACCCGTCGGCGATTCCAACCGTTAAAATGTGTTTCGCACGGAGAGTGGTGTTGTAAGGGGAGAGAGAGAGGAAACAAATTTAGACCATTTAAAATACGTTTGGACGGTTGGGATTGTTGATGGAATACCACGCGTGTGGTACCTTCTCGGCACCCAAAAACTTCTTGCTTTGCATAATTTGCCCTGTTCAGAAGAGGTACTTTGGGCCACCTTCTCACGTGCATGGCTCTGAAAAAAGGGCTGTTGAGTTGTGCCAAAACATGCACAAGCTCAAGGAACGTATCAAGTTCCCACTCATTCTAATCTCATTTGGTATTTATTTGTTCAATACTTATTTTGGGGTGTACCGCGCACAGCTATTTGTAATCTCAAAAAATAAACGTAGCTGATACTATAAAAATGCGTAACTAATGAGTCAAAAATAAGCATACCATACACCAAACAAGCACAACAGGCACAAAAAATATGTGTTTCATTATCCAAAAGTATTTGTACCATATATTTCCACGGGACACCCCGTTCGTAACTAGCAATAACATGCGTAACATACACCAAAATTACACGTAACATATGCCAAAAGTTGAAATATAAGAGCATTGTTGAAAATCCATGTATCTTTTTAAGTGTGAATACATTTATTGCACGTAACATAAATGCATTCACATTTCAAAAATACATTGATTTCCAACAATGCCTTCATATTTCAACTTGTTATTGGTAAATAGACTATTTTGGAAGATCGAATACATTTTGTTTGGACTTTTCGAAGAGGACTAACGATTTGGAACATCCCAAAATAGTACTCTCTCCGTCCCATTTTCATTGTCTATTTTTGAATTGCGTATCATTTTTGAATTACTTATATATTTCAATCTATAATATTTTTCATAATTTTAAAAACTTTGTATTATTATAGAACTAATCGAAATATCAAACAAGATTCATATTGCATATTTTTCAAGGTCCACACTGAAAGATATAAACAAAAAAACATAAAATAAAGTTAAACTTGTGCTTGTTTGTCTGCTCGATCTCTACATTTCAAGCCAATCGTAAAATCATCCACTACACGGCTTCAGTTAACTTTTTTTGGAGACTTTTAAATTCGAAGGACAAGGCTAGGGTACCCATAAAAATTGGGGTATAGTACGTACTTTTGAATCCACAAAAATACGTAAATCGCGTCAAAATCTCGTAATTGAGCACCAAAAAATTTATATATTGGACCACAAAAAATCATAAATACGATCACAAAAACTAACCTCACAAAAATTCACAACTTTGGGCCACCTTTTTTGAGCTTGCGCCATCTTTTTTACTACAAATTTCATAAACAACACCATGGAATTTTGTAAAAGTAACCACAAATATTCAAAAAATAAACCACCACAAAATTCATATCTCGGGCCACAAAATTGGTAAAAGGTGCACCCAAAAATAAAACGAGCCATAAAAATTCATTAAATGAGCCAAAATGTTTTGTAAAATGGGCTACATAAATTCGTAAAAGGAGAGTGTATTGAATACTTTTCCATATTCAAATGATATCTTTTATGAACGATTTATTATTTTGCCGAAATCCATTTCATTAAGTGTGGATGGACATGATGTTTTAAAAGTTGATCTCACCAAGTCTTTTTCTTTTTTGATCCGTGGATCTCACAAAGTCATTAACTAATAAAAGAGCCCTTCCACAGGGACCGACGATTACCGACCAATTGCGGGGCCAACTTTGGGGTTCCACGCAAATGATCCAAATTGCTGATTATTTTTGAAAAGTGGGCTCCACTATTGGTCGGTCCCGTAGTGTTTTTGCTAATAAAACTGTGTCATCCGTTTAGTTACTCATAATTTGGCCGATTTTGTAGCTGATTTCTGGCTTTTAGCCTTTAACTTTGGATTAATCCTGCCAATAGTTAGCCATGAATGGACCTAACTATAGGCAATCTACCTAACCTTGACCGAGAAATGCGACAATATCATCATATATTAATACCATGCGAGAAGGCCCCGCCACGCAAATGTTATTGGGATTTTCTTTTTGTTGGACGGTTGGGGTGCCCCGGATGGGGAAATCCTGCTGTGCAATACCCTGTAGGGCATCTTGCAGGGTGCACACGGATTGTTGATCTCGCCAATGAATGGCTGATATATGATTTTTAATTTTGACCGGTAAGAAATAATTTTTACCTATCAAAATTGATTTTTGATTTGGACCGTTGATTGATGAGATCAACGGCTGTGCACAGCCAACCCCTGTAGGGCAGAGTGCCCTACAGGATCCCCAGGCTAGCTTACACGCATTTCGACTAATCCCCGTCTCGGTTTAGTCAAAGGCAAACCATCTATGCACGTTGGAGCAAGGAGATGCAAAAGAAATTTACTTCTTGCTGCTGACCCCGACCCAAGAGTCCAACTCTAATCAATTGTGTTTGGAGGAAATCCACCAACCAACCGGACTAACCCGGGGCTTGTTGTTAATTTGGATATATGTGACTCATGCGAATTAGAATTTTCACCAAAACTTAAACCACCTAGCCATTGCAACCAAATTCTAACAACTGGGTTCTTTCGTATTAGAAAAATTTATGCAGACCCAGTAAAATGACAATTGAAGAAGCAGTCTATTCATTATTTCTAGGGGATTATTTTCACCGGACTCGTCACCTTCTACAGGACCACCCCTGTGACAATATTGACCCCATTAGGTCCCGTTCTGCTAAAGTTTATATTTCTTTAAGTATTTATTTATCACTTTACGAGACAGAAGTCATTCTCTCACAATACATAAAATAAATAGTACTTATTTTAGTTAGCAGAACAAATCCTAATTTTCCTTGCATCATAAAATGAGAGAGAGAAGAAAGATCTTCTGTTTCAAATTCAACGTGTCCTACGTATCCATAGGTTTTAAGGCGTAGCACACTTGTTGTGCCGACAATAACGGGCCCATTCTAAGTTCAGACTCAGTTTTTTAATTTGATTTGTTTGTTTTCTTTGTGATCATGTCGAGCAAGTGACCCATGCAATGGTTTAATTTGATCGGGCATCGATGTAGTCATGTAGTAGAATACAACGGGCCGGTTGCAAGAATTACTGGTTTTCTTCCACTTTTGCTCATGTTTGCCCAACTTCATAAGTGCCTGCGCAGGCAGCCGGCAAGATGAATCCATCAGCTACATTAATCACGCAAAGTTTGTTCAGCCGCTAACTATATGGGTGGAAAAATTCGCACTCACCGTCTTTTATTTGGAGAAAAAAGTGTCAGTTGCTCATGGGGCACCGCTGCCCAGCCTGTCCAAAACCTTTCGACGTCGTACATTTCAGTGGAGTCTACAACTACTAAATGGATATGAACCCGAAAAAGAAGCTATTCAAGAGTTCTCGGGTACCATATTGTATATAACGGGCCCAGGCCAGGAGAAAGGCTCCATAGGAACTTGCCCTTTTGCACTGGAAGAGTGGACATTGTTCCGAATTACATGCATTATCATGCATCTAATGATTAAAACAGTCAGTGGGTATATTATGATAATTATCATGCATCTAGTGATGCATATGATTATAAGATTGGGCAAAGTCCATTTTCACCCGTGTCGTTTGGACTATGTGCGGATACACCCATATGGTTCAAAAGTGTGCACTTAACCCCCTGTGGTTTGTGAAAATATGCAGATAGACTCCCTGCCGTCTTGTTTTCAATCCATATTAACAGACACAACATTAAAAAACCGATATACCTTCATTATCTCCCTTGATTCTTCTCCTTCTTTAAATCTAATCAATCCATCCCCTGCACCAAAAATTGGATCCGAACCGTTGATATTGTAGAGTTTGACGAGTACTACTTCATGCCAAAATTCAAGTCGATCGAAAAATGAAAATCTCATGGTCGAATCAAATTTATTGTGAAATTAAAATTTCAAATTTGAATTTACAAAGAATAGATCACTAGATTATTGATACCTGATCAAAATGATTTTTTTACAGATATGCTATATTCTTTATTGAATACATTATGAATGACTCAATTAGATTTTAGAGTCGTGTGAGATACACCTCTATTAATATGGATAAAAAATATGACGGCAGGGGGGGATTTTCCGCACGTTTTCACAAATTACAGGGGATTATGTGCACACTTTTGAACCATATTGGTGTATCCGCACATAGCCCAAACCATTCGGGTGAAAATGGACTTTGCCCAATCTTATAATCATATGCATCATTAGATGCATGATAATTATCATAACATACCCACTGACTGTTTTAATCATTAGAGGACACAAAACCCCACCTTAATTCCGGCAGATTCCTGCTTTGGGGAAAAGAAAAGAATAAAGATGAAAAATCAAGCGTGCTGGGTCTCCATTGAGCTGATATATTTCCACAAAATCCAACTTTCGCACTGACTTTTTCTTTTTTGGTATTGGTGCAATAAATGATTTGGGAATCTCAGTGGAGTATTCTAAACGTTGGAAGTCATTGAGGCAACAAATTGTCTAGTCTCACAAGGACTAAAATTGATTCTGCAATCCATTTTAATGAGAAATTTTCATGATAGAAGTGGTAATTTTACATTTTTTTTCAATATTGCATACATCAGCGGAGGTTAAACGAGGAGTTTGTAAGATAGTTTAAAGTGAGTTTTAGAGGCTAATTCCATAGTCTTGAATCTCAAATGACCACGATAAAGTTCGAACCAGGAGATGCCATCTGTGCTAGAGCCCAATGGCGAAGTGGGTATTTTGGGACGGGATAAAAGGACAACAAATAACACATCATGCTAGCTGTTCAATAAGTCCCTCTCAAGTGGTGTTGAGTTCATCCAAATTATATTAGGCCCAAATAATATGGTGGACTTTTGCAGTTACTCTCATAGAAATTGAGTCTTGAGCAGCATGCAGTGACGGGTAAACTCCAACATAATCAAGTTTATACCATTAGTAATATCGATCTATCATCATCACATACCCCTTGGCCCTCATGTCGTTCAATCAGCCTCTCAATCTTGAAGTGTTTTTGTTGTTGTGCTCACAAAAGCAATTAATTTTGATTTGATAACCAAAATTACTACTATACAAAAAGATTTCATTTAGCATGTGACAATGACATCTATGAAGCTAGGAGACACAATAAAGATGAATATATATGGAATGCACTAAAGTTAATGTTCTCATTCAAACCATGATTCAAAAAAGCTACAAATCCCCTATCCCATGGTGGATGGACTGGTCTTTCATGGGGGCTTGAGTTATTGATCCAAAGCAGCCAAAATCTTACTTTCTCTTCAAACAAAGCAATGAAAACACACCCCCTTCTTCCGCGATAAAGAAATCCACAAGGAATAATCTTTATCTCCCCTTTATTAAAGAAAAAGCTCCTCTTTTCATGATTTCAAAACCCCCCCATATACTTGTGAACTAACCCTTAATCCCCTGTTTGCATAAGTTCTTGCTTCTTCAATGACTCCACCCATTTCTGCCTTCCCTTCCACTCCAAGAACAAACCCATCACACAACTTATACTAAATCCAATTTTCCACTCCCAATTAGTCTTAAAATCCCCAGATTCAATATGTCGACGGCGCAGCCAGTTGTCCAGGAGCAGCCAGTTGTCCAGGTTTACCCAAACTCTGTTAACAGCAATCAGCCTTCTTCACACTCCTCCAACGGCTCGTTTGGGTCGGTTTTCATTGTCCTGGCTGTGATTGTCGTCATATCAGCCATTGCTTGTTTTCTCGGACGGCTTTGTAACAAGCGTTACAAAAAGAGCCAACCCAAGGACAAGAAGAGCCATGGTTCCAAACACAAGGACACGAAGTCGAAGAACGCGGTTCATGGCAGAGACAACGATATTGAGTTCGGGTTTGAGAACGCAGGGTTTAATCCAGCTGCCAAACAGATTGGCAAAGGAGGTGCTAAGGGGTTTAAACCAGGTGGGAATGGTGAAAACAGGGGTGAGCAGATGTTTGCTGGTGAATGGGAGGGGAAAGCTGGTCAGTACTAGTATAACATGAAATGGGGAGCTCTGCTGTCCCCTTAGGTGTTGGCCCTATTCGGGCTGTCCACGCTTGGCAATGGCCGACTCAGAGGAAATAATTCCTCAAATATTTTAGCATATGAAGGGATGGCTTTTTCGTTCTATCAAGATTGTTGTAAGCTTTATTTTCGTATGGTGTTACTCTAGTTGGTATACATGATCATGTATGGGTTTGCAAAATCAGATGTTGGCTATTTTCCTTTTACATTTTCCAATCGCAGCATGTTTTCTCAGCTAAAATTTAAGGGTTGTCATGAGAAATTTACGACACTAATTAATGGCAAGCTTTAAATAGGGTAGGTGAAGACCGTTATTAGGTGGGTTTTCTATATCTCTAACAATGGCTTCAAATTTTGAAAGTTTATGTGGTAATTTGATATTTCCGACATCAAGCCCTCCCTGGTTCCCACTCTATTCATAGGTGCAAATTAATTGTCTTATATCATACGTGTTGTGTATTATTTCGAACTATCTGATATTCCATATGGTCAAAGTATTCAAAGCAAAGCACATCAAAAGTGCTATGGGTACACCGGTGGTGTACATGTGTACTGGTAAAGTAATAGGGCCCCATCTCCCCAATTGCAATTGAAAAAATTTTACTCAAAATTGTCCGGAAATTTGCCCCAACTCAAACCCAACATTACCCTCCAGAACAAAACTCCAAGGGAAACAATAACAGATTAAACGGATCTCCGGCGTCAACGGGGTCGAAGGTGGGATTAAAACTCAAGAGGGTATTGAGTTTTTTTTTTGCAAGGAAGGAGGATGTTGGTGGTCGCTGGCGTCAATGGCGGTGGTAGTCGCTAGCGTCAAAGTTGGTGGTTGTTGCTGGCGTCGCCTATGGCAGGTGTAAACGGGGTCGACGGTGGCAGGTGTAAATGGGGGCAGTGGTGGGTGAAAAGTCTGGAAGGTAATATGTTGGGTTTGAGTTGGGGCAATTTCCCAGGCAATTTTGAGTAAAATTTTGAATTGCAATAGAGGAGGTGGGCCCTATTACTTGCCCAAGTCAGTTGCCACACAGGCAGTGTAAATAGAGTGTACACCACCGGTGTACCCATAGTACTTTCTCATCCTAAGACATAGAACTGTTGTTCATAAATAGCTTGAAGCTCATTTAAACTTGTTTAATTAGCAAATGAGTGGAGCTCAAATTTTACTATTGAGCTCGAATACCTAGGCTTTTCCTCAAAACACACCGATTCACTTAGGCCCGACTCTTGACTAGGTGTTGGGTCTGTTAGAACTAAATTGTGAGGACCCAAACTGAAGTCCATGAAAATAAAAAACTTTAGCCCCATTGAAGGCCCAAATTGGATTCAAATACAAAAATGGAACAACCAAAACTTGCATCGGTACTCTTGATTTTCTCTCTTTTCCCCAAGTGTTCGTTTGTTTAGAATGAAATTTATGCCGGAAAGTGAAAATGAGAGGGTGAGTGAAAGAAAAGAATGCGGAAGAAAAATTTATTTTCTTCTATGCGTTTGATTGCAATGAAAGCTTTTTGAGAATCTTGCAAAATTATTTACGGTTACCCAGTTACCCTTAGGTTAAGACATGAAGGAAAATACTAAAAACTGTCAATTTAGGCTATCGCTAAGGTTTAAAAAATCTATTGGATGTCGGCCTGTTGGGATTTGTCCCACATTGGTTAATTATCTCCTCTAAAACTAGTATATGAGTCTGGGCGGCCTCTCCACTCTTTGCCAATTAGTTTGGAGTTTGATGCTTTAACATGGTATCAGAGTTAAGTTTTCAGAGGCTTTTCCCCTTTGTTTGTGCTACAATTGCACTTTGTTTCCCAAGTGTTCGTTTGTTTAGAATGAAATTTATGCCGGAAAGTGAAAATGAGAGGGTGAGTGAAAGAAAAGAATGTGGAAGAAAAATTTATTTTCTTCTATGCGTTTGATTGCAACGAAAGCTTTTTGAGAATCTTGCAAAATTATTTACGGTTATCCAGTTACCCTTAGGTTAAGACATGAAGGAAAATACTAAAAACTGTCAATTTACGCTGTCGCTAAGGTTCAAAAAATCTATTGGATGTCGGCCCCATTTGGGCTGTCCATGCTTGGCATTGGCCAGCTCTGAGGAAATAATTCCTCAAAACTATTTTAGCATATGAAGGGGTGGCTTTTTCTTTCTATCAAGATTGTTGTAAGCTTTATTTTCGTATTGGTGTTACTCTAGTCGGTTAGCTTTGGTATACATGATCATGTATGGGTTTGCAAAATTATATCTTCTGTTGGCTACTTTCCATTACATTTTCCAATCGCAATATGTTTTCGCAGCTAAAATTTAAGGGTTGTTATGAGAAACTTGTGACACTGACTAATGGAAAGCTTTAGATAGTGCAGGTGAATATCACTTGATTGGTAAAGTGGGAGATAAAGTCGGTTGTTTGGAGCTTTCCATATCTCTAACTATGGCTTCAAATTTTGAAAGCTTTTGTGGCAATTTGGTATCTTCAAATTCAATACCAAGCTCATTTCACATGTACTTGCTCATCCTAAGACCTAGGACTGTTGTTCATAAATAGCTTGAAGCTCGTTTAATTAGTGAATGAGTCGATTAAGTATTACTGTCAAGATCAATTACCTGGGCTTGTCCTCAAAACAAACAGATTCACTTAGGCCCGACTCTTGACTAGGTGGTCGGTCTCGTGAACTAAATTGTGAGGACCCAAACTGAAGTCCACAAAAACAAAAACTTTAGCCCCATTGGAAGGCCCAGATTGAATTAGCCAAATTCTATGCCATGGCCATAAGCGGAGCTCAAGGATTGAAGTGTAAAAACTGGAAAAACCAAAACTTGCTTTGATACTCTTTATTTTCTCTCTCTTTTCCCTAAGCGTTCATTTGTTTAGAATGAAATTTATGCCAGAAAGTGAAAATGAGAGGGTGGGGTGAAAGAAAAGAAAGTGAAAGAAAAATATTTTCTTCTATGCGTTTGATTACAACGAAAGCTTTTTAAGAACCTTGCAACAAAATATTTACAGTTACCTAGTTACCGACCCTTAATTAGGTTGTTGTTAAGGTTCAAAAACTTTATTGAAATCTATAAAAAAATGCATAAAAGTGTGCAAAAATACGGTAGGTTGGAAAATTTTGTATTAAAAGTTGCAATTGAACGTAAATTCGGTTTTTTTTTTTTATTTCTTTGCCTAATAATTTAGC
This sequence comes from Rhododendron simsii, assembly GCA_014282245.1. Lineage (NCBI taxonomy): Eukaryota > Viridiplantae > Streptophyta > Magnoliopsida > Ericales > Ericaceae > Rhododendron > Rhododendron simsii. The sequence continues at coordinate 5,354,376 of CM024964.1, forward strand.
TAACGTCGTAAAATTATGGATTGATGGATTTGGTTTTAGTCAAATATTGGAACCCGTGTACGCCTGACAGAAAATAAATTCCTGTTTTAGTAAAATTATTAATCTTAAAAGCAAATGAAAAAATTGGAAAAAAATCTATTTTTTCAATTTTTTTTTCTAAACCATTGACTTAAAAAGGCTGTTTTACAAAAAACAACATTAAAAGGTTAAAAAATTTACCTTCTACTTGTTTCAAGAACTTTCTCCTATTTTCATGCCAATCAAACACCAAAAAATATATTGACTTAATTATTAAGCAAAAACACCCCTATTTCCCTTTAGAATGATTTTTCTATTGTTTTCTCTTAATTAATTTAAAAATCAAGTATAACTTTTACTACTATAGTTGAGAAAAATTCCTTTAAGTTTTTGAAAAGGACCAAAAGGTGTACTGAAAAAAGGTGTGCACAAGAAAAAGGGGCATGTGGAATTACGTGACGCTGCCTCAAGAGCATCGAATGATTTTTCGAGTTTTTGGGTCTTTATTTCCTTTGTCACTGAACTAGATCTCTTTGTTTTTCCTTCGTTAGTGTATTGTCTGTGAACTAAATGTTGGGTCTGTTGAACTAAATTACGAGGGCCCAAAATGAAGTCCACAAAAATAAAAACTTTAGGCCCCATTGAAGACCCAAATTCAAATAGCCCGATTCTGTGCGTTGGCTCCAAGCCTAGCTCAAGGACTAGATTAGAATATTTTATATATAGAAGGACCAAAACAAAACTTGCTTCGGAAGCAAGAAAGAGCCGTAAGACCCCAGTCTTTCCGTCCCAAAAGTTAGCCTCCTACGAAGAACCGTAAAAATTTCGAATAAAAAAATTAAAATAATTTCGTGAATATTTTTTTAAAAATTTTTAGACAATGAATTAAAGAATTCATTGGCTCTTTAATTTTATGTCAAGAAATTTACAAAATTATGTACGGAAGAATTTTATTTTTTGATCTGAAAATTGCATCAGTTATCGGAAGAAAGTAACTTTTTTGGGACAATGGGAGTAAATTCTTTTTTGGGGTTATCATTTATAAGACAACTTTCCTACTTTAACCGTAGATTGTCCAAAACACCCTTTTTAATATATGTAGGAGTAATTTGCTTTCCCAAACTCAAAACCTGGTTCACTCTTTGCACAGCTCTGGTTTCTCCTGCAACAAAACTGCATTGAGAGCTGAAAACCAATCGACTTGGAATTGGCAAACCCTGCAGTTCATTTGTGTGAGAGCTCATAAATAACCAAATCCACTTCATAAAAAAAATATGGGTGAGTCATGACTCATGAGTGAGATTGAATTATTGTTCAGCTAATGACTCGAAAAGTAATTGCTTCAACCCAAAGCAAAGCAAAGCGGACATCAGCCAGTTTGTTTGATTTTAGTTGTTGTAGATCATTCAGGTTCAAGTTGTCAAAAAAGGACGTACCGACCTAGTTGGTTGAAAAATTAGAAAACTAGCTCCTATTACAAGCATCATCCATACAGGTACAGCATGACCTGATTATATATAGATGGTGTCAGCTTGACTTGCTTGTCATTTTTGTGGGTTTAATATTTTCAGATCTTAACTATATCTATGTTTAGAAAACTTTGGCACCAATTAAAAAGATCCCAATTCTATTAATTTAGGCTCAGTTTGGATGCCTATAATCTTTTCTAGGAATATAAATTTGATTACCCTGATCAGTAATTCTATTCCTATGTTTGGATTAATTAAGTAATCTTCTTTATGAATAATTTATTTTGAAAATATCCTACAGTCAAACGTTTCCTTTGTTTATTGATCGAGCCAGAAATTCAAGATTCCCATGCAGAGTGGGAGGGATCAGATTCCTCCTATATTAAGGAATTTGATTCCTCCTAAATTGGGAGATTAGTAATCTCATTCTCATTCCCGTTTTTCACAAACATAGGAATGTTAGAGTTTCATAATCAAATTCCTATTCTCCCTTAAGATACCTGCCATCTAAAAACATCCTTAGTGTAACAATCCAATTTTGTTTTACTAACGACACAATCTTTTAAAATCTATATTATAAAATGAGCGGTTTTTATTTACCCATAAGCCATCCAATCGCCTCTAATTAAGATCGAAGTTGTCCAATTATTTCTCCTTTGACAATATACAAGATAATCTTTCATTATATATTAACCAACACTAATGAATACAATAATATGCTCGACAATTTGGTTTCCAAACTGTGATTGCCTTTTAATTTTTTTCCATTCACACTATAAACTTACAATAATGTTTCTCTTTTTATATTTCCTTTTCTTTTTTTTTTTATTGCCAATCTTCTATATCTATATTATAAAACAAAGCGATTTTTATTTACCCATACAAACAAAAGCATGTCTCCAGTCGTCGGATCGAAATTCCAATAGATTATAGCCGTTGGATTGAATCATTGATTCCAACCTGTTAACAAGTCTCACGTCTGTCTACCTCTCTCCTCTCCTCTCTCCCTCTATAGTTAGAGGTCTTTAAAAATCTCTCTCTCTCTCTCTCTCTCTCTCTCTCTCTCCCTCTCTCCCATAACCCACTCCTCAGCGCTAAAAAATAAACAACCAGTTTGTTGGCCCCAATAATTTTTTTTTTTAAAGAATAGTTTTTGAAAAAAAGTTTTAATAAAAAAATTGTTTTTGCAAAAATAATAATAATATAAAGTTTTCGCAAAAAAAATAGTTTTGAAAAAAAAAACAGTTTTTGCAAAAACATAAAAACTTTTTTTAAAAAGTATTTTTTCTTAGAAATATGTTGAAAATGGAAGAGAAAGAATGTTTTTATGTAATGATGGTGTATTTGATTGAGAAAATATGGAAACAACTAAATTTGATTATTGACAAAAAGTTGCTAGTTTTGATTATCCAAGAGCCAAAATTTGATGAGTTGCTAAGAGGTTGTTAAATCTGATTATTCCACTGTGAGCTCTTTTTTGAACAAATATTGCTAATCCTAGCAACATTTTAGTTTTGATTATACCATTGTGGATGCTCTAACTAACGACACAATCTTTTAAAATCTATATTATAAAACAGAGCGGTTTTTATCTGTCCATACAAACATAAACACCTCTGCAACCATCCGATCGCCTCTAATTAAAATCGTAGTCGTCCAATTATTTCTCCTTTGACAATGTACAAGAGAATCTTTCCTTATATATTAACCAACACTAATGAATACAATAATATGCACGGCAATTTGGTTTCCAAACTGTGATTGCCTTTTAATTTTTTTCCTTTCCTTTTCTTTCTTTTTTTTTTTTTTTTTCTGCTAATCTTCTATATTATAATAAAACAGACCGATTTTTGTTTACCCATACAAACAAAAGCATGTCTCCAGCCGTCGGATCAAAATTCCACTAGGTTATAGCCATTGGATTGAATGATTGATTCCAACCTGTTAACAAGTCTCACGTTTGTCTATCTCTCTCCTCTCCTCTCTCCCTCTATAGTTACGGTCTTTAAATCTCTCTCTCTCTCTCTCATAACCCACTCCTCAATGCACAACGAAACACTCAGCACCCACCAACTCATCTGATATTTTAGGTTGGAGCCCCCCTTCAATTCATCACCGATTGATCGCCTCAATCTCTGTACACATCATCTCCATACCCAAAAAAAATTCATTTGGTTCTTTCTCTTCAGTAAGAATCCCCCATCCTCAATTTCACACTAGACTAGGGTTGTCCTAAATTGCTTTTTAATTTTCAAAACAAAGAAAAAATAGAAGGAAAAAAATACTATTACCAGGCTTGGTATTTTAAATTTCTGTTTAATCCATGAAAAAGTTTAGTTTATTGAAGTTTCAGTCTTTGATTGGTGTATTGAAGTGTTAGTTACCATAGTGAAGTTTTAACCTTTGATTGGTGTATTAATTATTAGTTTTAGAGGTTCAATAAAATGATTATTAGGCTTGGTAGTATATGAGTTTTTCATGTCATAGCCTATATATAGCCAATTTCTGTAACTTGGTAGTATGTGGGTTCTTAATGTCTGAATCCTGACAAAAAAGATTCAGTTCTTCATATCATGGCCCCTTAGTTTATACATTAAAATTTTTGATATAGATTTTACTTTTTTTTTGGGGAAAGGATGAAGCAATGGCTAATAAAAAACAAAAGGGAACAGTCGTAAATAAGGGATAGAAAAAGATAACCACTGCAAGCAAGGGAAAAATAAATTCATATCCAGTGGTATTTGATAAATAAAAAAAATCTGAAAAGAAACATGTTTCCATGAAAAAAAAGAGAAGAGAAATTGGGCAATGATCAATTTACTCAAGTTGTGTTCAAAAACGTGTCGCATCATGCCTTTAGACGGTATTTAGAATGCGTTGCGTTGTACCTTCAGACACGGGAATCCACTAATAGTTAAATAATATTAGACAGATGGAGTGTAATTAATCAAACATATTTCCACAATAGTGGTTCTACTTGAACCCAAATTAATCCTTTCTCGTCCAAACTTCTTTCCACACCCTCTTAAAACTTTTACTTTTGTCTCAAAAATGCACGATCTTTGAACCGGACGTGGCTTTCCTGCAGTCCCACTCCTTAAGGGATTGCTTCATCAGGTTGGCCCCATTTTTTGGGCTCTTCTCGAGCACACAAAGATGATCGGGATTGTTCACCTTTTGGACTGTGTCAAGAACATTAGGTGCACAAAAATTTATGCTATATCAGTGTCCGTTTGTATTTGAAAAAATCAGTTCGACACACCCATTTGTCTCAAGATAAATGGACCTCGAAATCAAATCTACAGACATCTCATCGATACAGTTTCTTACCCGAATGATGTCCTTGACACCGTCCAAAAAATTTGGCCAATCCGAGTGAAAATTGGTCCATCTGAAAAATTATCACCCTCACAACTCACAAGCATTGGAGTAATATAACAAAAATGCTAGGGGTACATATGAAATGTACATATTATGTCCATATCAATTTTGTGGGGCCCACCTCGGGTCCTACAAAGATGATTCAAACTGCCCATTATTTTTCAAACATTTTTTTATGGAGCCCTGTAAAAAATCAGCACAACCCGATATCGGTAAGGATTTTTTCTTAATTTGTGAAAGCGAAACTACTTAACTGCTTAGTTTCGCCCCTACAAATTTAGAAAAAATTCTTACCGATATCGGGTTAAGCTGATTTTTTGCAGGGCTCCATAAAAAGATGTTTTAAAAATAATGAGCGGTTCGGATCATTTTTGTGAGACCCGAATTGAGCGCCACAAAATCTATATGTACATTGTATGTACATATTGTATGTACCAATAGCAGCACTCGTAATATAATCACTCAGGGGTACTTAACGTAATTTGAAGCGTTCAAGCCAAATTCCTTGATGCTAAAGGAAAAAACGTGAGCAACTTTTCTTTCCCCTTGTTCACAAATGGCGGCACGAAAGCTCTGTTTCCCCTTTCTTTATAGACGGAGTAATTTATTTTGCGTTTTGCTGTACACCGCCAAAAGACTACCGAACCATTTACCGAAAATCAAAAGTCGGTAATGCCCTTTCTTAACCGTCATACTCACGCAATCAAACACGTCTCTTCTCTCCCTCTGTCTTCTCCACCTCTCCAAGTAAACTGATTTTCTATATAAATTACAAAACCAACTTCAAATCCAATCTTCCCTCTCTGTCTCTCTCTCGTGAACTTTCAAGAGCCAGCCAACCCTCTCTCTCTCTCTCTCCTCTTTCGTGAACTTTCAAGAGCCAGCCAGCCCTTTCTTCATATCTTCTGAAGTTTCTCGTACAATTACAGCTTTTGTTGGGGTCCTGACCGGCTTGATTATAGCTCGTTTGACATTAATTCATCACATAAAGAAGCTAAGTTCAAACATATTTATCAGCCCCAGTCTGTACCCAATTCAGTTTTGAAGGCCTCAATTAACAATAAAAGCAGATGGAGCACATGGGTTTGGAAGATCAAGCCTCAATCGTGATCGACGATCAAGACGTTCTAACTTCAGATTGTGAATTCGATTCAGCTAGTTCGATTTTTTCCCAATTTGAGTTCTTCACGAGGAACGGAATGGCTCTGTTAGAGGATGGGAACAGCGAGCGCAGGATCATCGAGAGAAACTTTCTGAAGGGGTTGGGTCAATTCGGAAAGGAAACAAAAGTTGTGGCCATTCATAAGAACTCGTATTCTAGTCCAATCGGGCAAGCTAGAATGGAAAGTTTCAGGATTTTCTCTGAGGCAGTGAAGAGGAAATCCGGAGGCAACAATGCCAATGTCCAGTATGCTTGGTATGGAGCTTCTAGAGACGAGATTTGCGAGATTGTAACTCATGGGTTTGGCCGATTTCGAGGCGGCGAAAACAGCGAGTCCTGTGGCCTTGGGGTTCATCTCTCTCCTTCGAATTTCTCCATTGATGGGTAAGAATGAATCCGCACAATTTATATTATGTTAGTAGTAGTTTTGGATAGCTTTGTACCCCTCCGTCCTAATTTGCTTTGTTATACGAAAAGTCATGAAATTTTTAATAAAAAAGTATACTCATTGACTTTTTAATTTGGTGGAAAAAGTAAAAAATTGCGAACGAAATATTTTTGGAGTATTTATTGATCTCAAAACTCTGTTTGTAGGGGCAGTAAATTTAGACTAGGGCGGTAAAGGAGTCGAGTTTTAAAATGTTCTAAGTTTGTACGTTTTCATTCATCCAAGCTCGAGTTCAATGAAAATTTGACGAGTTGAGATTGCCTAAGTTTAACTCGAATTCGAACTTATTCACGAATCGTAAAAAAATATCTTTGCTCTCGTTTAGTACTCGAATCAAACTCGAACGAGGTTTTACCGAGTTGAGCGTTGAACAATTAAGAGTCTTGCTACTGAGACAACAAGTCTGTGCAATTGCGTTGTGGGGCCCACTAAGGGTCCCAACAAATAATCCGATCCGTTAATTATGCTTAAAAAAATATTTTTTTCAAGAGCCTTTGCGAAAAATTAGCTCAATCTGATACCTTTAAGTGTTTGATCTAATTATCAAACTTTTCATTAAGGTTTTTAGAGAATGAAAAGTTAGACGATTAGATCAAGTACTTATAGGTATCAGATTGAGCTGATTTTATGCGGGGGTCCTTGAAAAAATATTTTAAACATAATGAACGGTTCGAATCACTTGTATGAAACCTGTAGTAGGCCTCACATAGTAATCTGTGCAAGGTCTGTACACAAATATGTTGTATCCACAGACTTTCTGAACAATTAATTCATTTGCAGGCCTTGGGACAGAGGGAGTACCTCTTTCTTCTTTGATTTGTCTTAGCCCTTCCTAATTACGTTGAACCCCACCAACTTTTTTTTTCATAAAAGTTTCATTATTGGCTGACAGAAAACTTGATTAGCAAGTTTCACCCATTAATTCCCATTTAAATTGTGATATACTTATTGCTTTCCCCATGGTATGAAATAAACCCGACCTTTCGTGGAAGAAACCATATCGCAGTTGAGTGGAAGTTAATTGATGAGTGATACCTTCCTTGGGGATTGCGGTAACGAATGATTCTATACTTATACCACATCTAATTTTTTAAACATGAAAAAAGTCATAAAGGTTTTTTTGTGAATAAAATATTATATCTCCTCAATGTCTCTTTAAGACATCTTATGTGAAAAATTCTCCATTGTTTGAAAGGAAAGATACGTTTTAAGATAACTTGAGGTAAGATTTTGATCTTACTGCCACCCAAAGATTTTTGGCTCTGTCCCTGACCAAACAGAATGGGTTACTGCTCCTTCTCTTGGAACCGGGAATTTATCGGGCGGCCGATCAGATCGTCCATGTTGACAATCGCTGACTCGGATCAATAGGCTATCGGCGTCAAAATGAACGGCCGGATCGACCGCCCTATAGCCCCTGTAGTATAATCCGCACTGCATGGTTTAATTCCCCCTCTCACATGCTTGTAGGTCCCACCATGTCTGGACCCCATATTCTATATGTAGGTCCCACGTGACTGTAGGGGGGGGGGGGGGGGGGGGGGGGGGGGGGTGTGTGTGGTTGGAGGCCTAATTGATAGGCGTGTACCTAACACTCCTCTGTACGGTATCTATAGGAGAAAATAGATGTTTATGCTATAGTGGCCGGTGGGCCTGAATTGGTTATGGCACACGTTAGTGTTTTATTTAGTACAATTTTTATCCTATTCTGATCGTGTGATTGAATTATATTCTACTAGGGCTTAATTAATCCTGTCACACCTGTAGTCAGTTGGCAACCAGGTCTCATGGTGGGGGTTGAACTCTGATACGCGTGCTATTAGTTCCTTTATATAGACTCAATCACATGGAGTTTTGTCCCGACTTTAATTGGATCTCGGTTAGTGGATGATAGGATAAATCTCCAGATTGGTTGGTTCCCCTAGATACCGAACTATAAAAAGGAAGTATTATTGAATGTATGATAAAGGTCCATCGGATAATCGGTTCAATCCCACACATGTTATTGACAAACAAATGTTCCCTAGACTAGTAGAATTACTGTAGGTGTCTTGTTTCCGAATGTGGAGGGTTTTAGCTGAAGATATTGCCATAATCGTTTGTCTATCTTTTCAGTGATTGAACATATTCAAGTTGTCTCATTGTCTGTATTGGTTTATATTTTGCAGGATGATATCATCTGGCGTGGATGAAAATGGGATAAGGCATCTGTTGCTGTGCCGCGTGATATTAGGGAACACGGAAGTGGTACGTCCTGGATCGAAGCAAATCCAACCAAGTTCTGCAGAATTTGATTCTGGCGTAGATAATCTGTTATCGCCGAGACAATATACAATTTGGAGTCCCTACATGAATTCGCACATTTTTCCGAATTACGTTGTCAGTTTCAGAGCTCCCCGGGTTACTGGTAAGCAATCTTACTAGTCTTTTTTTGTAACTCCTAGGTCTTTCACTCTGTTAGGCTTCAAAATTTGAAATTCCAGGCATTGGCATTTTTCAACTTGGGCAAGAAAACTTAGTAGGTTTAGTCCTGTGCCACATTGATGATCGATATCGTCCATTTTCCCCCCAAAACTTATACTCCTATGAGAATATTATCAGGTTTTCCATGAATAAATTAAGCTGACAGTTTCCTAAAAAACGAACGTTTCAATTCTGTAGCTGGCTCTGTAACGAGCCCAAAAGGTAGAACTGGACTTTAGACACCCAATTCGAGACAATCTACCTGCATTTCACAATTGGGTTTTTTTTAGCTGTTGTATGTTTTAGATTTAATGCAATTGTGTCTTCCTGTAATTTGATTCAGGTTTTGAAAGAATTCGGAGGTCTGTAGTCGGACCTAGTTCGCCATACATGACGTTTCCTACCTTGTTATCCACGCTTTCAAGATTCTTACCTCGTTCGAAGATGGTTTTGATTACCAAATTCTATAGTGCCTACAGAGTACGTTCATCTTTCTAATCTTAAATCTTCGTTCGCTTCTGTATTTACATTGACTATAGATCAATAAACCTTTTGTTGTTTTAGTCCTGATGATTTCAATTATGCTTAATGACAGGACAATAAGCTTTCCCGTATCCAACTGATACAAAAAATGAGGCGACTAGCTGGAGACAAGCTCTTAATCGCTGTAATCAAATTTGACAGGAAAAAGGTACAATCTCTCATTTCGATTTCTGGATATTTGGATTTACCTGTCATGTTTAGGCTTCCAAGTTAAGTTGGCTACGACTGGTTTGAAGGCTTTACTCTGTTGATCTCGAACATTGGACTTCATGGATTGTGTTTTTACAACCTTTAGATTACCTCTCCTCAATTATCGAAAGTTGTCTGCATTGTTCGGCAACTCATCTACACTATTACGAACATCATTCTTGTACCCTCGACTTGAAACCAAGTCAAAATTTCAGCTTCTGGCCAAATAGATTCTGTAGTTTTAGATGAAATTTTAAATCATGCAAATTTTTTTTGTCTTTTTGAGATTGTTACTGTTCTTAAAACCATCAATTTGAATACAAAAGAAGCTGGTCACTGCATTTTAAGAGAGATGATGAGTGTTGTTGAAGAGTGGAGAGGTGTTATTAAGAATGCGAAGTATATATTCACACGATCAATTTTATCACACTCTCACAACTCCTCCATATTTGGGCTGTCTGATTCGCTCTTTCAGTGTAATTGCTCCTTGTTCGTAAACCTTCAAGTTCTGATGAAACAACGGATAGCTGATAATCGTTAGTCATCAGAAAAGGAAGATTAAATAGTTCAATTTCTCATATCCTTGAGTGTGTTAATTCCAACTAAGAGAATACTTATGATTTTTGTCATTTTGCAGCAACTCCAGGCAAGAACTAGATCTTCAGCTTCAGGAGATTTAAATAGTGCAAAGAGATATGCAGCAGGTGCTTGAGTGGCCGAAAGGGAAACTGGCTTCGTCCCGCGTTGCTTTCAACCCTGCAGATCATACCCTAGTAGCGTTCATATTCGTAGTCTTCCGCAGATTTTTAGGAAAAATTGTGCGTTTAATTTGATCCATTTGTTCTGCTCCAGTAGTTTTAGCTCAAGTTGGACAGTCTTTTTGGCTGATATGGCATTATATTGTAATTCCTCAAGAACATATCTTTTCTCATAGCAGAAGTCTATATCAATAGAAGTACTTTTTCATTTGTTGTGCTCCAGTTCCAGTAGTTTTAGGTCTCAACTTGAATACTCCTATTTTCCTATTCCTCCTATTTTGAAAAGGATTGACAATCCCATGGTATTTATAGTCCAAGACCGTTCTGTCAAACCGAATAAAGGATTGCATGGTGTTGGAAGTGCCTAGAATTCATTTGTCCCACATTGGTTAATTATGTTATTCATGTTTTTGCATCCTACGTAGTATTATAAATAGGGGACTTGGGGGACTTCTAGCTTGGAATTATGTTTTGGGTGGCATCTCTCTCATATTGTGGTCTTTCTAGAGTTAACGGATCACAACCGGCTTTTTGTATCTCTTTTCCTCGTTTGTTAGTGAATCCTCCCTCTCCTTGCCCGTGGATGTATCCATCTTGGGTAGGGTTGAGCATGGACCGAATTGGTCTGGTTTTATAGTAATCCAATAACCAAACTACTATTTACGGATTATAAATTTAGAAAACCAAACCAACCCATAAAATTCATTAAACCAAATCAATCCAAATCATTCAAAGGCAGTTTGGTTTCGGTTTTGAACCACTGTTCGCTTAAAATTGAGATATCATTACTATAAATTATTTTAAGTACTTAAAATTGCATATATAACTTAAACTAAAAGTTATATTGAAATTACTATATTAAAATCATTAAAACTCACTAACATCAACCAACTAAATAAGAATAGAATACAGAAAATAAGTTACCGAGAAAAAAGAGTAGGAAGCCACTTTACTAAGTCCAAACCGTGTATGTTTAACGTAATGAAATTGTAGGAATAGAAAATTTAGGAAATTAATATTGGAAGTGAAAGAAAAGAATAGGGCGGTGGAATAGAGTATTAGATAAGAAAATTAAGTTTATTAAGTATATCTAAACAAATTATATATATGTGTTCCCCACTTTTCCGCCGGGTAGGCGTGAGCGAAAAATCCAATGGCGCATGTGCGGTGTGAGCGCGGGCGTGCCAGGACTTGTCGCGCAAAACGTATGAAAGGCGTGAGTGTGCCTCGATCTGACTTCGTATGTGACAACGATTGCGTGTGACCCAAAGGGTGAGGCCACAATGAGGTTCGTGGTTTTGCCACAACGAGAGTGGACATAAAATTTCCCAACCATGTGAGAAAAAGTAGAGAACATCGTAGAATAACTTTGATATATCGTAATAACAAAGTTGGGGATACAAGAGAGATATGAATAACCTTATTACGTCGTAGTAATAAAGTTGAAGTACAAGAGAGATAGAAACTCGAACTATTTGAAGAAGTAATTGAGTGAAGGTGAGAAAATGAGACAATTACTTCACTGGAAAGGCTTTAATTTTTTAAGCATTGAGCTTGATTGGTGTGTGGACCCTGATTAAGCCTTCGAAACTTGTATTTATAGGCCGAAATGTTCTTCACGGTTTTGGAGCCATTTTGCAGCCTTCACTCCATGATGACAAGTGTCCCACTTAAGCTTTCATGCGTGCAAAACTCAGAACGTGGCAGTTACTGGAGGTTCTTAGCAATTAACAAGGGTCATGGGCTCCCGCATTTCCTCTTTACGTGGTAAATAAAAGAACATGGGTAATTAATGGCAGTTGATTGTGCCATCCACATGCTTCTCCTTCATTATGGGAGGTTACTGGAGATAATGGGTATTCCATTTCCCCATTTCGTAGAGATTAAAATATACTTGGCCATTTAATTTAATAATTAAATAGCTTATTCAAATGTAAAAAACCACCTCCTTTTCGCATGAGATGCTTCGAGAACCTCAAGTAATCTTCATGCACTATGGGGCCTCTTAGAATTCATCCAAATAACTAAAATTAATTGGACTTTTTGGACTTTTTGATACGTAGCCCATTAATTGTAATCTATTAAACTCTTAATTCATGGCTCAATTTAATCGAATTTCAATTAAATGGCCCGCCATTGCTAGCCTAAGATTTGGTGCCAAAAACGGGTGTAAACAATATGTATGTATGTATGTATATTACACGGTTCGGATCGGTTTGGACTAGAACCATTAACATAAATTCATAAACCAAACCATTTAAGACGGTTTCTATTTTTTTAAATCCAAAACATAACAACATATATCATTAAAAAACCAAACCAAACTATTCAGTTTGGATTGGTTTGGACTGGATTCACGGTTTCATGATTATTTTGCTCACCCTTAATCTTAGGGAACCACTTTTGTGATTTCTTGTTTAATTTTCTCTTTCTAGTTCTTAGCTTGCATTCATAGCATTCGTTACAACCGGAGAGAACTTGACGAGCTCATGTCGGCCAAAAGCTGACCAACGATCTCTTCCGCCTCGGTGATGTCAAAAGCCCGGCAGACATAAGGCAGGTCGATGACGAACCGTGTAACAAGCATTCTTTTTTTTTTTTGGGTAATAAACTTTTTAAACGTAATAATCTTATTACCAATTAATGGTCGATTTATTCTAATTTCGCCACTTCTGAATTGAAATCATTGCTCTGTACGTCGTCTCTGCCTGACTTACAAAGCTGTCACCTCTAGATTTGTAACTCAAGGATGGAACCAAAGGGTTTAGTGGCGGCAGCCACCTCGACAAGAATTTTAGAAATTGCAATTATTATATGCATAAGAAAAAATTATCCCCAACATATATAGTCTCGTCACCGCTATATTTTTTTTCTTTTCTTTTTTGTTATATACTAGTTCTAAATCTTCTTATAATTACAATCAAATGTTCATTGTTCCATATCTTGGCTACCCAAGAAGTTGGACTAGCTGCTCCTCCGACCTGAAGTGGATTCTAGGTAGGGGTGTCAAATGGGCGGGTTTGGGTCAAAATGGGCAAGTTATAAGTGGGTTGGGTCTTTAATGGGTCATTGACCCATTTAGACCCATTAATTATGAGTTCAATTACCCATACCCAACCCGACCTATTTATTTAAAATCAAACCCGACCCGCCCATTAACCCAATTACTCACCTCCACCACAACGCCGCCACCACCACGCCACCCTCACCGTCGCCGCCACCACCGCTGCCGCCGCCACCACCACCACGACAACCGCCGCCGCCACCACCACCACCACCATAATGCCGGTGGCGGCGGCGGTGAGGGCAAAATCAGACAACAGGAAAAGAAAACAAAAAAAACAATTCTGCCTTTAACTGTTTTTCGAGACATTCCAATTAAACACGACAAGTCATTCATTCAAGATTAAAAAACAAACCAAATCCACCATCTCATTCTCACCTTATTTGGCCCGAATTTACAAAAAGCTTCGTTCTTTTCCAGCGAATTTGCTTATGATCATCAAAGATCGGAGAATTGTCGGACAAAATCAAAGAACGTTCAGAATTAGAATTCCCAACGATCACGACGCTCAACCATACCCGAAAACTCTCTCTACCCCATTTCTCTCTCTCTCTCTCTCTCTCTCTCTCTCTCGGAAAACAATTTGTTCTACTTTTTCATCTCAATTTTCAGATTTTCTCTACATCTACTCTTTTGGCGCGGCGGTGGTGGTGGCGGCGGCGGCGGTGGTGGTGGTGGTGGCAGTGGGTGTGGCGCGGTGGTTGTGGTGGCGGCGGCGACATTATGGTGGTGGCGGCGGTGGTGGTGGCGCGGTGGTGGCGGTAACGGCGGCAGCGGTGGTGGTGGCGTGGTGGTGGGGGTGGTGAGGGTGGCGTCGTGGTGGTGGTCATTGTGGTGGTGGCGGCGGCGTTGTGATGGTAGTGGCGGCGGTTGTGGTGGTGGTGTGGTGTGATGGCGGTGGTGGTGGCGACGGTGGTGGTGGCGGCGGCGGTGGCGTGGTAGGTGGTAAGCTGCATTCATTGGAAATTTGGTAAAAGGATGAAAATTTTTCATGGGTTACAGTCATGCCCATTGGGTCATTTTAGTTGACCCAATTGATGCCCAATTAAAACCCAACTAATAATGGGTTAGTTGGGTTTGGATCCATTCTTACCCAACTAATAAATGGGTTGGGTTGGGTCTATTTTTTAGTAAATGGGTCTGGGTTTGTTAATGGGTCTGGGTTTAATTTGCCACCCCTAATTCTAGGGGAAGGGCAGAGCCTAACTTTTCAATAAGAACGTGTTTGGTGCTAGGACGAGATAAGCTAGCTAGGGGGAAAACGAACAGAGCGTATAGCAAACACAATGGGCATTCGGACAAGCCCTACGACAATGGGTATCAGAGCCAGTAAACCATGGGCATTCGGAGATAACATTCATGGTAGTGGGACGTCACCCAAGTCGCGTTCGGATTTGTCTGGCCGTTTGAACCCGGGGAGGGTATGTTGGCCTATTGCTCCGGTAAATCGTTGACAGACGTGCTATCAAGAATGTTCTCTTTCGTTTAAGAAAAAGAATGTTCTCTTTTGTTTATTAAAAAAAAAAAAAGGCTGGATTATGATATTATTGGATTATGTGAGTACTAACACAATCATCTCAATATGAGAAGATTTTTTCGTTCTGATAATGATAGAATAAAAAATTCCGAATTAGTGGAATATGCCAATGTGCAAGAACAATTGAATCACTGGACAATTCCTCCAGTGCGCCCTTCAACCATTTATGGGCGTGGAATATTTGATTTTAAAAGTACCATGGCAGTTAAAACCGTGGAAAAAACTGAGAGCTTGGAACTCAACGATAAGATAATAAATCTTTTAGATCGTAGAGATTTACTTGCTCACATGAATAGCTATAATTATGTTCATATTGGTTTAGTGCAAATTGCCCTTAAACCATTAACTTTACTTGGAATGGACACTTGTCTGCAAGTTACTTTGCGTGATGGCAGGTGTAATAATTGGCGGTCTTCAATCATAGGAGCTGTAGAGACCAGTTTGAGTCATGGTCCTGTATATTTTAATGCTTATCCTGATTTCTCTCTTTCTCTTACTGATAGAAATATAGGAGAAGCTTTGAATTGTAGAATTCAGACTAGGGGTTATGATTTCCTACCTGGATCCGAAGTAATAGCCGTGATTTATAGAATTTACTATAAAGTCATGAATACAATGAAACCTAGGGTGCGAATTATGCGTCCTGCTGATCAAACTGTTTTGATTGAGTCAAATGTGTTGACATCTCATATCGCTACTAATAGGTTGATCAATTGGGAAGAAATTACCTTTCCAGATAATTGGACAATAACCAATGCGGTACCTCCTAGGCCAATTGCCAATAGAATTGAACATATTGTTCAGGATGAGGATGGTACAGTTTTATTAAATTTTAGAAATCCCCAACCAGATAGGTTGCTTAGGAGCAGAAGCTCTAGAAATAGCCAACCAACAATTCAAGTGCCATATAGGGTTAGTATTCCGAATACTAGTCGGCACTCGGTTTCGGAAATTCCGGAATCACACCAATCACACCATCCAAGGGCGGATGATAATCTAATAGGGATAAGATTATCTGAAAATCATATACCACATGGTGTTTATACACATCCTAATAACACAGTAGAATCACCTACTGCTAGTGAGATGACTTTTACCATTAATAATGATAATAACGCCTGAACAGAGAAAAGAAATCAATAAAGAATTTCAACAACCTAAATACCAGGAATTTAGAACTTGGTATTTTGCAAAATATAATGCTAATCAACTACAAAAATTTAAGGAAGAATTTTATGATTGGCTTGAATATTTAGGAAAAATTATGCCTTTTACACAATGGTTTTATGAAAGGCATTGGATAGAAATTGATAAGTCTATTAATGTAATACAAGACTATCATAGGAATTGGAGAGCTATGGCAGGAAATATGGCAGGAAATATTATAAAGGTTGTCCATCCTCCAACAGTTCCGTTGTCAATTGAAGGCAACGCTGAAAATGAACCACCTTTGGAAACTGCTGCTTTTGTTAAATCTACAAATACAGATCCAAATGGGAAGGTTTATAAGCAGAATAATCATACTAATGTTTGTCTCAATACAATAGGAGACCAGTTGATCCGTATGGAAGAGCAAATAGCTCAAACCAGAGAAGATATTAGGAATATATCTTCTAAGACTGATAAAAAAGAGGATGAAATTTCACCTTCAAATATCCGTCCACCACTACCTATATCAGGATTTAATTTAACAAATCCTAGTAAAAATATTGAATTAGTCGAAGAGTTACAAAAAAGATTTAAAGGCTTAACTCTTATGACTATAACAAAAGAACAGGAAATGTCTCAGCAAGAGGTTGCTGAATTAGAGAATTCTTTTGTTCAAACTCAAATTGAGACTATTAATAAACTTCAATATCCTCCTAAAACATTTCCCTATAGTGGAGCCGATAGGTACTACTATCCGAGACCTACTCCTCAGGATATGTTATATGAGGAATCTGGTTTTCAAAAACAGATGTCTTATAGTGGTAGAACCATTTATGAATGGAACATAGATGGGATGACAGAATATCAAATTTTTGGAGTAGTTCATCAAATGATGATGTACAACACAATATGTAGAAACAATAGAAATGAGGATAAGGAGATTGCTGGATGGATCACAGTTGGATTCACTGGCATGATCAAAGGTTGGTGGGATAATGTTCTCACTGAAAGCCAACGGCAAGAAATTTTAAATGCTGTTAAAACTGAACCTGGTAGTGTAAAACAAGATGCTGTTTACACACTAGTTCAATTAATAATTTTACATTTTGTTGGTCATTGGGATAACCAACGTGAAAGAAGTAGAGAATTACTTCAAAATTTGAAATGTCCAACGTTAACTCATTTTCGTTGGTATAAAGATGTGTTTCTTGCAAAAGTCATGCAGAGAGTTGATGCTAATAGTGAGCATTGGAAATCCAAATTTGTGGATGGTTTACCATATTTCTTTGCGGAGAAAATAAGAAAGAAAATGAGAGACCAAAATAATGGTTTAACTATTGATTATGATAGATATACCTATGGTCAATTAATATCTATAATAATACAAGAAGGTTTAACTTTGTGTAATGATATAAAATTACATAATCAATTGAAAAAACAGAACCTAACTGGTAAGCAAGAGTTAGGACAATTTTGTGACCAATTTGGTTACGATATGCCTCAATATACAAAACCTCAAAAGAATAAGAGTAGTAATAAGATTACTCGACCCTACTCAAAAAGAAAATCGAGTAAAAAGAAACACAAGGATAGAGATAAAAATGAACCATCAAGTTCACATAATACCTCTGCTAAGAAGAAGCAGAAAAATAAAAAAACTGATAAAAAAATTACTGCAAAATGTTTTAAATGCGGTAAAATTGGTCATTATGCAAATAAATGCAAGGCCAAGAAGAAGCTAGATGAGCTTCAGTTGGATGAAGGGTTGAAACAGACTCTTTATAAAATACTCCCTCAGTCCCATAATGTTTGACACTTTCACTATTCCAACCTCGTGAAAAAATTAACTATATCTTTTAATCCATAATGTTTTTTATAAGCAATATGGATCTTGTTTGATAGAGTTTAATTTGTTCTATTAAACAAAGTTTAAAAAATTGCCTAAAACATTATGGATTGAAAGATATAAGCAATTTAAAAATGGCACGCATTCCTGAAAATGCCAAACATTATGGGACGGAGGGAGTAATACTTGATTCAAGTGAATCTGAACCCGAAGATCAAATAAATGATCTTTCTAGAGAAGAAGATACTCTTTCGACTTCTTCAGGAGAAGAAGAAATAGCCAATAATTGCACTTGTAATGACATTGAATGCTCAACTTCCGATAATTATTGGAAGGCAATAGTTGAGATGAATGGCCTCAGTATCAATGTGCTTACTGAGAAACAACAGGGTCTTTTGGAGATAATAGATCAGTTAGAAGATCCTCAATTAAAAATGAAATTAATTGAAACTTGCCTATCTTCAATGAAAGAAGAAGAGGAAGAAAAACCCCATCTTCCTAATGAAAATTACAGTTTGAAAACAGTTCTTAATAGATTGGAACGGGTTGATAATCTTAAACCTGTTACAATTCCTGAATTAAAAAGTGAAATAAACACTCTAAAAGCAGAAATAAAATTGTTAACAACATTCAAGAATAAAGCTGCTCAAGAGTTTTATGATATTAGGACAAGATTGGTTGTCTTAGAAAATAGAGGTGAGTCAAGTAAGACTGATGATTTGGCTTATTTAAATTTGATTAATAAAGTGGTTTACCAAAAATGGCACATTAAAGTTAATTTGGTAATCCACAAAGAATACACTATCAACAATATCATTGCTTTGGTTGATAGTGGTGCAGATATGAATTGCATCCAAGAAGGAATAATACCAACCCAATATTTTGAGAAAACTTCTCAAAGCCTCACTAATGTTAGTGGAGCAAAAATGATAATTAAATACAAACTCAATAATGTTTACATTTGTAACAAGGGAGTTTGTTTGGAAACAACTTTTCTTTGTATAAGAAATCTTCAACAGGAGTTAATACTTGGCACTCCTTTTCTTTCAATGCTGCTGCCAATGAAGACCAGTACTGCAGGTATAACTGCTAAGGTAGAAGGTCACGAAATCTTTTTTGAATTTGTGTCTCCACCTGTATACAAAGAGATAAATGATATCATGAGAAAAATTTCTCATAAAGATAAACAAATAAATTTTCTCAAAAAAGAAATTCAAATTATGAATATTGAAGAAGCTTTGCAAAACCCTTCTTTAAAAGAGAAAATTTCTCAAATAGAAGAAAATTTTAAAAAAGAAATTTGCAGTGATATCCCAAATGCTTTCTGGGATAGAAAGAAATATATTGTTTCATTACCCTATGAGAAGGATTTTGATGAAAAGAGAATTCCTACAAAAGCTAGACCTTCTCAAATGAAGCAAGAATATTTGAAATTGTGTCAAAATGAAATTGATGGTTTGCTTAAAAAGCAATTAATAAGGAAAAGCTACTCCCCTTAGAGTTGTACAGCTTTTTATGTTAATAAAAATGCCGAAAAGGAACGAGGTGTTCCTAGACTGGTTATTAATTATAAACCATTAAATGAAGTTTTAATGTGGATTAGATATCCTATCCCCAATAAGAAAGATTTGCTAGATCGACTGAATAAGGCAGTCATCTTTTCCAAATTTGATTTAAAATCTGGATATTGGCAGATTCAAATACAGGAATCTGATCGATATAAAACAGCTTTTACTGTTCCTTTTGGTCATTACGAATGGAATGTGATGCCATTTGGTCTGAAGAATGCACCTTCAGAATTTCAAAATATAATGAATGATATTTTCTATCAATACGCTGATTTTGCAATATGTTATATTGATGATGTTCTAATATTTTCTGAGAACATAGATCAACATGTTAAGCATCTTTGAATTTTTAAAGATGTGATTAAAAGAAATGGTCTTGTTGTTTCAGCTCCTAAGATGAAATTGCTTCAAACTAATGTGAGATTCTTAGGACACAATATTCACCAAGGGAAAATTATTCCCATTGATAGGAGCTGTAGTGGCCCGAATAAATGAGGCTCTGTACCGAGCCCGAGGACATTACCGAGGACATTACCGACCCCGAGGACATATTACCGAAGGCTCCGTACCGACCCCGAGGAAATATTACCGAGGGCTCCGTGCCGACCCCGGAGACGTATTACCGAGTGTACCCTAGGGCTCCGTACCGACGTCCGAGCACAGCACCGAGGGCTCCCGAGTAAGCCTCCTACACCTAATGTGACAGCATTAAGAATAATCCTCGCAAAAGGCTGACCTGGCCATGTGCTCCGTAACCACCTTATCCAGTGCGTCATCTATGATGTCACCCGAGGCGGTTACCCGAGCGTGACCTCCACGCGTTGGCTTGAAGGCCAAGCAAACCTAGGTCTATAAATACAAAGGGATGCTTATTGTGAAAGGTATGCCGTTCTTCCCTAACCCTAGACCTAAACCTCTCTCCTTACATCTAACTTGATCATCAGAGGGTCACTGGGCTTTCACAGCCCTAGTGACTTGTTGTAGATCCAGCGGCGGAGGCGCAGAGCAAACGGAGGAAGGAACCTAACCAGAACCACGGTCAAGATCCCAACAATTGGTGGAAAACGCAGGTTTGGTGGTCTGAAGTATGAAGTAACACTGTTCATTGCACTGTTCATGTTCTTCCCGAGGTCTATATTCTTCCCGAGGCCTATATCTTTCCCGAGGCCATAAACGCTCTTCCCGTCATGGCCAAACATTCGTTAGGGAGGACGTTGTTCCTTTCTAACCCGAGGCCTATCTTCTTCTTCCTAGATCTAACTTGATCGTCAGAGGACACACGGAGCTTTAAGGAAGGAGCCAGGAGCGGAACCCGAACGACTGACGTCCCAAAATTAGCCGAACCGCCCACAATTGGCGACTTTGCTGGGGATTATCCGCTCTCTCTGATGTTTAGTCTCTTACCTTCAAACAGCTCCCACTCGCTCGGAGGCGTTCTTCATGACGGAACTCTTCAGTGCCTACTTCGTGCCTAGGTTTCCCGAAGCCTAGCTCACGAATCAATGGAATCCATCCGTCCCTCCTTCCGTGCTTAGGTGGTAATCCGCAGAGGCACCGGGCACCGGGCCTTGCCACTAGCTTCCCAATAACAACGAGATTTTTATTCGTTAAAAATCGGGGTTGTTACAACCTATCCCCCTTAAAACAATTTCGTCCCCGAAATTGGCACGCGATCACAGATTAGGCGAGGTCGCTAAAACCGATCTACTATCCCCCTTAAAAGGAAATGAGTCCCTCCTAGGGTATATGCTGTTGCTAGCTTCTCATGGCAGTCAATGATAGCCAATTCGCTCGTCGAAATTTGCCACGTCGATCGTAGGTCAATTTATTATAGAACAAAGTGAGTCATTGCTCACAATTACAACATAGCCCTTGTAAGAGCATACGAAATTACAAAATAGATAACAAAAGGGAACTTAAGGATTCTATTCTACGGCTCCTCTTGTTCCTCAGTCCGCAGCGCGAAAATACGCCCTCCAGTGCTTTGCTGGTTCCCCATGGGCTGCTTCCCCTTATTCTGCCCATTCTGCTGCTGCGATGGGCCGCCGAGGTTTTGCTTCACAAAATCGGCTTGCTCAGTTTGTTGAGCTTCCTGATTTCCAAAGCTTCCATTCCCCTCCTTCTGATTTTGCGGGCATTGGCGGCTATAATGGCCCATAGCCTGACAGTTGTAGCACCTAACTGTTGTCAGGTCCCGATTGCCTCTCCGCGTTTCACCGTTTTGGCGGAAGCAGTCTTCCAGGGCTGGTCGCCTTGAGACGGGCTAGAAGGTTTGGCATGGTAGGGTCCATGATTGTTGTTGGAAGCCTGGGTACGGATTGGTCCACCCGCATTGCCTGTCGCCTTCCTCCAGCGGTTCTTGAAGTCGTTATCCTCACATTCCAGTCGAAGAGCGCACTTCACCACACTAGAATAGGTGGTGAAGGCTTGAGCTACCACAGCACTTCTGGCTGTCGTCAGCCCCCATTCGAACCTCCTCGCCTTCTTGTCCTCGGTTGCAACGGCATCCGGGGCGTAGCGGGATAGTTCCTCGAACTTGGCCGCATACTGAGTAACGGTCATAGTTCCCTGTTTCAGGTTGTTGAATTCTTGTTCCTTGGCCAAACGAATTGGCGTGGGAAAATACTTGTCGAGAAACAGGGTCTCGAACTGAGCGAAGGTCATGGCGGCTACGTCATGAGTTGCCTCCATCAGCTCCCACCAGTAGCGGGCTTCTCCTTTCAGCTGATATGTAGCTAAGGCCACACGATCTCCGTTGCGAGTGATCTCCAAGGTGTCCATGATCACCTTGACTTCCTTCAGCCATGCTTCGGCCACAGTGGGGTTGGTATCTCCATCGAAAGTTGGAGGTCGACGCTTGCAGAATTCATTCATCGCCCGGGTCCGAGTCATAGGTCCGTCATCATGGTTTTGGTTTTGGCGGTTAGCGTTCAAAGCGGCCACAAGCGCTTGCATGACTTGAGCGAGGTCGGGGTTCGCGTTAGATGGTCCTCCGTTATCGTGTCCTAATCCATTGCGTCGATTCGCCATCTACGAGTGAAAATCGAAAAGGGGCGGTTTAGTCTACCGAATCGATTTTTTAAAAAAAAACGCTTCCTTCTAAGGACCAAAAGTAATTTTAACAAATAGTATGCAACGGTACTCTTTAAAAATAAAGCAAGTTTTTTTTTTTTATAGATAAGAAAAACATACAACATAAGCATGGAATAAAACATAGAGTTTTACTACAAATACGCATATTAAAACAAGATTCCTACTACAAAGCAAGTAGATCGAAGACAAGATTTCCTAATACATTTGAAATACAATCCTAATCTTCGACATCCTATATCCCGAAGGATTACAACGGTTACTAGATCGGCCTAAGATATGCCGAATTGGCGTCGTCGGCTTCGGGTCTCGCCCTCCTCTACCATCTTTCGTTGAAATCTTGACGCAAACGACGTTCGTACTCCTTTATGATTGCGGCGAGTGCGGCGGCCACGACGAGAGCCCAATACCAAAAGGTGTTGGCCCGGTTGTTCACGGCGAACCACCGTGGCATGGCTATGGTGAGCACGGCACAAAGGATGATGAAGGCGAAGAGTTGAAACCAAAGGCTTCGGATGATCAAGCGAATTTCGGTTCGCTCGATGTCTTGGATCAAGATCAAGGCGTCTACCGGAATTTCTCGCCATTGGTTTGCCATGGCTCGGTAAGGGGTCTCGGTTTTTGGGAGGAGTTTAAGATGATGAGAGAGGTGAAGAAATGAAAGTGGGGGTGGGGTATATATAGATGCCGAAAAAGTGAGTGGAGGAGGAAAAAGTTTGAAGTTTGAAAATTGAGATTTGAATCTTTTGGAGGTAAAATTTTGAAATTTGAAGTTTAGGGGGGAGTGTGGTGTGCCGGCCTAATGGGCTATGCCCGGGTACACTTTCGGTGCTCGGGTCCCACTCACCCACTCGGTGCTCGGGTCCCACTCTCGTCCCCAATTTAAAATATTTACTCAAGAACGGCTCCTCCACGAACTAGTAAATAAAATTTGCTCAATAAGCAACATTTTTTTTTTCTTTTCGGCAAAGGCCTACTAATACCAAAAATATTTTTGAATTTCTAAGTTCCACATTCGATCCTTGATTTAAGTCATCATCCAATTGTTCGGGAATTCCCAGCTCGGCGGTACTGCCAATTTCCGCGCCTTGCTTCAATCCGAAGATTGTTTTGACAGAATTCCACCCAATTTGGGATGTTAAACTTGAAAATCGAAGTCACGTTTGTGCAACGGTCAAAACTAGCTTAAGGTTCTACCCATTCTACCCATGGCCGAGGTTTGAACCTAAAGCTCTGATACCAAGTTGTAACGCCCCGAATTTTGGGTACGTTAAATAAAATATTTTATTAAAAAAACGAAGCGAGTCCAGCTCGTTATTACATTATAATCCTTACAAAAGTACTCTTATTTACAAAGCAGAGGAATCTAGGGTTCCTAACTACCGTTCTTCTTGCTTCTCCAGCTCCTCGGCTTCGAACGCCTCCAAGGTGAATAGTTCGTCCTGTTCGTCTATCAAATCTGACATATTATACCGGCGTCGCCACCCATATAATATGCCAGGGTCACCACAAGGCAACACCGTGAGCTACGAAGGCTCAGTAGTATAATCCTAATACTAGCATCGATTTCCACATGATAGGTACATAAGCAGAACATAAAGCCATATCATAATTATCGTTGGTGTCCAAAATCCTCGAAGTTCTTCCTACGTAACCCATCGTAGACCGTGTTGTTTTTACTACCTTTCTTTTCCAAAGTCTCCTTTTTAACTCACCCAATCTCGGTTCCGCCGCGCCGGGTTCCCGAGCATCCTCACAACGGTTCCGCCGCGCCGGGTTCCCGTTGGCACACAACACTAGCATTGCTCCTCTCCACGGATAACCAAGCCATATTACCAACAAGGCTACCACGTCCGGCCTTATTGGCAATCTTCACAAAGGGCTACCAAGTCCGGCCACCTTGTGGTTTTCACAACCCACGCAATGGGCTACCAAGTCCGGCCACATTACGGTTTTCAAACACATCTCACGTTAAACACACCCTAGGTGCCATGTCTCTAACTTCCTCGGTTTTCGTGTCACGTTCTCATGTAAGACTCCGCGTGTGGGACTTTACATACAAACATGCATTCCATCAAGCTTCGAAATAGTATATCAAGAACATTTAAGCAACATAGCATGCTTGAATTCCATAAATGACATAATCATGCATTTTTACTTTTTCATCTATGATCAAGTAACTTTTTAAACTTTAGGAAAAATAAGTAGAGATTCAAGTAGCAAGATTATAACTACTTAACGAAAATAAAGTAAGGACTTAGAAAATAGGGAAGGATCACTACCTTAATCCGAAACTAGTCGGGGCCGAATAAGCTAGGTGGAATTTCTCCCGAATCTGGACCGAACTTCGGACGGCAGTAACTCGGTCAATCTTTGGCCGAATAGAGTTGTTCTTGGGTCCAAATCGAAGATCAAGAACCCCTCTACAACTTCCGTGAAGGAAGTCGATCCTAGAAACGATTTTAGGTTGGAGAAAAACGGGGGTAAAGTAAAAGACAGTAAGCTGTCTGGAATTTGGAAATCCGAATTTTACTGAACTTCGGATGCCAATAACTTGGTCATTTCTGAACCGATTGGGGTGGTTCTTGAGCCTAACTTAAAGCTCTCGAAGTGCTCTACAACTTTCCAGAAGAAAGTTGATCCTAAAAACTACTCTAAGCAGGAGAAAACGGGGGATTTTCTAAGGGACAGTAGGCTGCCTGGAACTGGAATCCGAGATTTCTAGAGAGAAGGAAGAGCAAATGCTTGAGGGGTGAGTTCAAAGCATGAGAATGAGCTTCTATTTATAGGCCAAGGCATGCCCTCTCCTTCTCCCTCAAGGCCGGCCCCCCTTTCTCTCTTCTTTCCTCAATTTTTGACACATGGCAAGAATCCTAGAAAGATCAAGGCAAATCCCTAGGCTTGCATGGCTAGTTTGTCCTTCTTGGGAGACTTGGTGGGCAAGGAGAATAATTGGTACAAGATTCTTGTTTAAACAATAATAGAAGGACAATGGAGGTTAATGGAGGGTTAGTTCCTTAGCTAGGAAGGAAGATACACCAAGGATTTCAAGTACAACAAGATCAAGGATCAAGTACTAGTCAAATCTCCCTCCACATCTCTCTCCCAACCGGCCCCCCCTCTCTCCCTCTCTCTCCCACGGCTCTCTCTCCTCTCTCTCCCTCTCTTGCTTTCAAAAGTACAATATATATATACATATGTACATAAAATGGAAGCAAACAAATAAAATAGGGGTACTTTGTCACATGGGCTTAAAAGAAAAGATTAGATTAACAAATCCCATTGTCCTTTGAAAGACTAAGCCTTTTACCCATTGGGTAATAATTCCCCTAACTTCTATTATCCAATGGATAATAGTTATTAGGTTACTTTTACTTACTAAAATAATTCAAAAAGTACTTTAAAGTAATTAAAAAGTATTTTCCTTAATATTCTTAGTACTTTACCCAAGTATACAATTAATATAAACAAATGGGGTTCTATTATCCAATGGATAATAGTTTCCCTAACATTTATTGTCCAATGGACAAAGATTAAAACCAAAATTTTTTAAAAGAAAAAGAATAATCAATTTCTTTGGCTAGGGTTTGAAAGGTTCAAAAGGTTCAAAGTGTCCAAGGGGGGGCAAAACGGTCATTTTGCGGTTAGAGAAAAGTAACCAGATAGCTTCCTAGCTTAGTTACTCCAACTAGATGGTTAGAAGCTAACTAGGCTTGCTAAGTAGGCCAAAGCGCAAATAAACAAAAGTTTAAGGGTAAAAATGTAATTATGACAAACTTCAAGAATTTAAGGAAATTCACGCAATAATAACGAGATTTTTATTCGTTAAAAATCGGGGTTGTTACAGGCACTTTCATAAACTTTGCTATCTAAAAGTACAAATTTGCAGTCTACACACAAATTTAGACTGCAAATTATTAGATGAGCATTAACGCCAATGAGATTTTATACTGCAAAGAGAAAATTTAGACTGCAAGTTTGCACTTTTAGAATACGAATAAAGGCACTTTCGTAAACTTTGTAGTCTAAAAGTATAAATTTGCAGTCTACACAAAAATTTAGACTGCAAATTATTAGATGAACGTAACGCCAATGAGAATTTAGACTGCAAATTTGCATTTTTAGATTGCTAATTTGTTAAATGAATACCAATGCCAGAAAAAATTTAAATTGCAAATAAAGGCACTTTCGTAAACTTTGCAATCTAAAACTGCAAATTTACAGTCTAAACAAAAATTTAGACTGCAAATTATCAAATGAACACTAATGCCAATGAAAATTTAGACTGCAAATTTGCACTTTTAGACCGCAAATTTGTTAATTGAACACCAATGCCTGATAAAATTTAGACTGCAAATTTATAGTACTTTTAGACCGCAAATAAATACACTTTCGTAAACTTTGCAATCTGAAAGTGCAAATTTGTAGTCTACACACAAATTTAGACAGCAAATTATTAAATAAACACTAACACCAATGAAAATTTAAACTGCAAATTTGTACTTTTAGATTGTAAATTATTTTCTTAAAACACTAACGCCAATGAGACATCAGAAACGCAAGTGTGACCCAGAAGGAATGTGAATTACCAAAGAAGAAGTGGTGGTGGTGGAGTGATGGCGGCGGCGTGGTAGTGGTGTTGGTGATGGTGGAGTAGTGGTGGTAATTGTGGTGGTGGTAGTGGTGATGACGATGGTGGTGGCGGCGGTGGCGGCATGGTAGTGGTCATTGTACAGGTGGTGGCGGCGTAGTGGTAATGGAGTGGTGGTGGTTGTCATTTCGGTGGTGGTGGTAGTGGTGGAATGATGGCGGCGGCGGTGGCTGCGGCGGCGGCGGCGGTGGTTGTGATGGAGTGGTGGTGGTGGTGGTTGTGGTGATCGCTTGGTGGTGGTGATAATTGTAGTGGAGGTGGCGGTGTTGTGGTAGTGGTGGTGGTTGTGGCGGCGTGGTGGTAGAGTGATAGCAGTGGCGATGGTGGTGGCGGTGGCGGCTTGGTGGTGGTGGTAATTGTGGTGGAGGTGGCAGCATTGTGGTAGTGGTGGTGGCTGTGGCGGTGTGGTGGTGGAGTGATAGCGATGGCGATGGCGGCGGCGGCGGTGGTGGTGGTAATTGCGGTGAAGGTGGCGGGGTGGTGGTGGTCGCGGCGGCAGTGTGGTGGTGGTGGTAGCAGCAACGGCGGCGGATTGGTGGTGGAGATGGTGGTGGGGGCGTAGTGGTGGTGGAGGTGCCGATGGTGGTGTTGGTGGCGGTGATGGAGTGGTGGTGGTGGTGGTGGTGGTGGTGGTGGTGGGGGGGGCATGGTGGTGGTGGTGGCGGCGGCGGCGGCGATGTGGTGGTGGTCATTATGGTGGTGGTGGTGATGGTTGTTATGTGGTTGTAATAAGATCGAAAAAAATGAAAAAATGTATTTTTTGTATTAGCTAAACAAGGCCCTTGTTTCTTTTATATAGGTTATTTTTGTCACTGAAATTTTTAGTGGACTAGAGGTGTTAGAAACTTTAGAAATGGATTGGGTGGGTTAGAAATATACTATAATGGACTTATCAAAAATTCTCCCATAAAAGAACATGGGTAATTAATGGCAGTTGATTGTGCCATCCACATGCTTCTCCTTCATTATGGGAGGTTACTGGAGATAATGGGTATCCCATTTCCCCATTTCGTAGAGATTAAAATATACTTGGCCATTTAATTTAATAATTAAATAGCCTATTTAAATGTAAAAAACCACCTCCTTTTTGCATGAGATGCTTCCAGAACCTCAAGTAATCTTCATGCACTATGGGGCATCTTAGAATTCATCCGAATAATTAAGTCTAAAGAGGCTAAGTCCCATATCTCATTCAAATTAAAATTAATTGGGCTTTTTGATACGTAGCCCATTAATTGTAATCTATTAAACTCTTAATTCATGGCCCAATTTAATCGAATTTCAATTAAATGGCCCTCCATTGCTAGCCTAAGATTTGGTGTCAAAAATGGGTGTAAACAATATGTATGTATGTATATATGTATATTACACGGTTCGGATCGGTTTGGACCAGAACCATTAACATAAATTCATAAACCAAACCATTTAAGACGGTTTCTATTTTTTTAAATCCAAAACATAACAACATATATCATTAAAAAACCAAACCAAACTATTCAGTTTGGATTGGTTTGGACTGAATTCACGGTTTCATGATTATTTTGTTCACCCTTAATCTTAGGGAACCACTTTTGTGATTTCTTGTTTAATTTTCTCTTTCTAGCTGTTAACTTACATTCATAGCATTCGTTACAACCGGAGAGAACTTGACGAGCTCATGTCGGCCAAAAGCTGACCAACGATCTCTTCCGCCTCGGTGATGTCAAAAGCCCGGCAGACATAAGGCAGGTCGATGACGAACCGTGTAACAAGCATTCTTTTTTTTTTTGGGTAATAAACTTTTTAAACGTAATAATCTTATTACCAATTAATGGTCGATTTATTCTAATTTCGCCACTTCTGAATTCAAATCATGGCTCTGTACGTCGTCTGTGCCTGACTTACAAAGCTGTCACCTCTAGATTTGGAACTCAAGGATGGAACCAAAGGGTTTAGTGGCGGCAGCCACCTCGACAAGAATTTTAGAAATTGCAATTATTATATGTATAAAAAAAAATTATCCCCAACATATATAGTCTCGTCACCGCTATATATATATATATATATTTTTTTTTTTGTTATATACTAGTTCTAAATCTTCTTATAATTACAATCAAATGTTCATTGTTCCATATCTTGGCTACCTAAGAAGTTGGACTAGCTGCTCCTCCGACCTGAAGTGGATTCTAAGGGAAGGGCGGAGCCTAACTTTTCAATAAGAACGTGTTTGGCGCTGGGACGAGATAAGCTAGCTAGGGGGAAAACGAACAGAGCGTATAGCAAACACAATGGGCATTCGGACAAGGCCTACGACCCCAGAAGAGGAAAAAAAACATAGATGGGAGTAAAAGTACACATCTATCTTTTGTACTCTAGTGAGAAAACGAAAATAATGGTTAATCATAAAAGCGTAGACGTAATTTTGTACGATTGAAATTAGTAAGTAGTCAGGGTTAGCCCATCTTTCATGATCAGTTATATTTTGCAAAAAAAATAAAAATAAAAAAATATCTGCCATCCTTACGATAAAATCTTGATTTTGTTCCTATTTAACCATTTTTCGCCACTTCCTAAGCATCAGGTATAGACCCGTTGGTGAAAATATTAGTGAATTAGTTGAGATAAAATCAGGATCCTCTACCATGAGATCTCCTGATAATGTGAATAAAAGCAAGACTCAAGGTTCTATTTTTAATAATTCAAGCCCCTTTTTTTTTTTGCAAGCAAAAAAATAAGCTTATTAGAATCTTGATTTACTAATTGGAAAAGAGAAAAACAGAGGGAATAGAAGGCGATCAACGTTGTGCAGAATCTTACTGTTCACTTTGGGTGGATGGGTGCTACGAGTACACCAATTGCAGTAAGGTAGGTTCCAAAAGGCCCATATTTGACATCTTTGAACCAAAAGGCCCACATTTGTGTTGGATAGCGGAAGCGAGAGGTATCAATTACACACATAATCAAACACTACTCTTTTATTTTCTTCGTACCAATTTGTTTGTCCAATATTGGAAATCCAACTTATTTAGGGTGCATAATGATTACACCTAAAAGTTTACTTTTTAATATTTACCCTTCACATTTTTTGAAAAGTTACTTTATTTCAAAAAATGGGCAAAAAAGTAATTTTATCTATTTAAAAGTCAAACGGACAAACAAATTGGGATGGATGGAGTATTAATCTAGAACACAAAATGCAAACACAATTGATGGGGGGATGAGATATTCACACACAATAGTAAGCTAGCACACTTTTATTGATGATGCACACAATGATTACAAAGCTCTCGCATGTCTATCTATCTTTTACTCTCACTCAACTCCCATACTTTAACAATACAGATTACAAGCCTATTTATAGGCAGAACAATAAAGATAAGATAATCTCTCATTTATTTTGCGAGCAAATCCCAAAACATATCATGGAAGCTCTGAAGTCTTCAAGCTCGACAAGGAATAGTGCTCCATATTTTTTTCCTTCCAATTATCCACTTGCCCTTTGAAACTTATCTGACTCAATTCTGATCAAGCTGACTTTTCAACATCAGTAACATTGCTTCGTCTCTGTCTGCAATATTCACTTGCGAACGACAATCAAAGTCCTATGCTTTGGGCTATCCACCCAAAATTACAAGGTAAAGTAGTAAGCATCCGACATAGAGCGTTTGGCCAACATATGTATTAAAGTAGGAATACGAAGTAAGATATTCAATAAGCTGCATTAATAGCAAATACCAGCAGTTTAATAGAACAAACAATCCCCACATGAAAAAAGTAAAAAGTAATTGAAGATCGCACACCATTTATTACAATACGATACAGATTACAAGCCTGTTTATGACCCTTAACCAAGTGCCCCAGGGGCATTATTTAGCGCATCTGCATAACAGAAGACACGTAATTTGGACAGCAAAGTCTACGACCGTATCAAGGTTGGAACGAAAATGCAATTATTATTACAAACATGCAAAGTAGATACTCAAGTGATCGAACTCCTACGGCATGTAAGTAAGAGTTACTCCTGCCGAAGAAACCGACCTCGCCTTCCCAACAGTCAACAATACTGAAGAAAAGTATGTGCCTAATTAGATATCCTCCAAACGGACCAAACTTTTGCTCCCCTGTGGAAAAAAAAAATTATGCCAATTAATTAGTTGCCAATAATACAATGGTGACACGTCACATGGAATTCAAAATCCGGTCACCAAAGATGGTCACCAGAATATTAGTGAATTAGTTAAGGTACGGTACTGAGTAGAAATCAGGATAGTCTACCTTGAGATCTCCTTATGTGAATAATAGTAAGAAGTACTCGTGGTTCTATTTTTAACCATTCAAGCCGTTTGTTTTTGCAAGCAAAAAATAAGCTTGATTAGAAACTTGATTTTACTAATTGGAAAAGAGAAAAATAGAGGGGATATATATATAGAAGGCGATTGACCTTGTGCCTGTGCTGGGTTGGCGCAGAATCTGACTTTTCACTTTGGTACGTGCTTGGGTGCTACAAGCACACCAAGTGCGGTAAGGTAGACTCCAACACGTCCATGGAATCCAGCAAAGTCCCCACCTTCCACTGGAATGACCACAGAAGAATTACCCGTTCTCGAACCAAAAGGCCCATATTTGTTCCCAATATTTGTCTCAAAACTGAGGGATATGATTGTCACTTCTCCGGATCCATAGAACTTTTCGTATGTCAGGCTTATGGACGAGATTTGCTCTACTGAACTGTCAATGGAGAACTAAACAAAGTGCAATTATGAATTAGGACTTTGTTTGTGAAGATAAAAAAATGAAAATAAAAATCATGTGAAATTATATATTGTAGTATTTGGCTATACATTTCACTTTTGCCTATTTGTCTTTTCAGTAACGAATTCTTTTTTAAGAAAAAAATGGTTCGAAAATAAACGAGAGTGCACAAGTCCAGACAAAGATATATATATATATATATATATATATATATATATATATTATAGTAATTTTGAGGTCCACTCGACCGGATTTTCTTATGGTCCGGATTTTCCCTTTCCCGATCGATTTGTAATGATTTGAGTTGCTCAATGTGTTTGGAACGTTATTTTAAGGGTACCTACAAGAAATAAGCAAAAAAAAAAATCATTGGAAAGGGCTTGATCCGAGCAGTTTTTTTACTGAACCGTTCAATAAAAAATTGTTCGGGTCAAGTCTTTTCCGATCATTTTTTTATTGATTTCTTGCAAGTACTTTTAAAATCACGTTCTGATCACTTTAAGCGGTTCAGATCATCGAAATTCGATTGGGAAATGACAGGTCCGGACGGTCTGGACCGTAAGGCGTCCGGACCTGAAAGAACTCATATATATATATATATATATATATATATATATATATATCCGTAACTATCCGATGTGTGTGGGATCCACGTTCATCGGACGGAATCGAGATATATCCCTGTTCAGATCCATGAATGAGCTATAGAGTGTCCCACCGTTTTAGTTGTACCGCCACCATTATCGCCAATTTTCATAGTGCGTCCAAGTTTATTGCCGGTTCTACTTTGGAATAAAATTGAATCGATAGCTTCTCCATAACGAATACTTATCACCATTATAGGCTCGTCGGCCTTGTAAGCCCAATATGCACCTTCTTTTCCTCCCTCTAACCCTAAAGATATGCATCCTCCTTCATTGCCAACATTTCCCTGCACATTCACACAATCTATCTGTTACATAAAGATTCTGAAAGGTAGGATAGTCGGAAATTGCTGTTTACCATTGGACTCTCTTGGTGCGTGTTCGAAGAAATTCAATCGCATAATAAGCATGAGAAATGACAAAAGAGGGAATAGAAGGTGACCTTGGGTGCCACAAATATACCAATAGCATCAAGGAAGCTTCCACCACGTCCATGGAATCCAGCGATAAATCCATCTTCTATTGGAATGGACACAAAAGCACCTGATCCCGGACCAAAAGGCCCATATTTGTTTCCAATATTTGTTTCGAAATAGAGAGATGTGATTATGGATTGTCCATGGTAGTCTTTGTACGTCACGCTTATGGATGTGAGTCGCTCTACTGAATTGTCGATGCAGAACTAAACAAGTGCAAGTATATATTAGGACTGTGTTTGGGATGCATAAAAAAATAATAAAAAATCATATGAAATTATTGTAATCTTTGTTTAAATACTAGATCCCTAGCTTGGCTATTCATCTCGATAATGAATCAAAATATTTAAAAAAAAAAAAAAGATATGGACAAAAACCGAAAGTGCACAAATTTGAACACTAAGGTGTCAAGAACCGTCCAAAATGTATGGGAACCATGTGCATCGGATGAATCCAATACATCTTTGTCTGAATCTATGGACAAGCTAACGAGGGGCACACCTTTGCAAACAAACTGCCACCGGTACCGCCAATTTTCACAGAGCTTCCTATAACATTGCCATTGTAGCTTTGGCTTTCGAATAAAATTGAGTCAATAACATCTCCGTGACGAATTGTTATCTGCATTATAGGCCCCGTGGCCTTGTAAGCCGAATATTCACCACTTTTCCCTCCCCATGGCCCTAAAGATACCCATCCTTGTTCACTGCTAATCATGGCCTGCACATTCACACAATATTCTATTACAACCTTCATTGGCACATTTTATATATCTCATATATGCATGTACATATATCGGGGAGAGAGAGAGAGAGAGAGAGAGAGAGAGAGAGAGTAGTTTACCATTTGAAATGTTGGACTCTCTTGGTGCCAATGAAGACTCCGATCGAAGGGTTGGATGCTGGTGTCTTGTGGAGTTTGTAAGTATTTATAGGCTTCTCGGCAGCTCGAATCGCACAGAGTTCATAGTGGACTTTGACCCTTTGTTTTGGTTTAATGGGACTTTACGTTAGTGGATGGTGGGATTGAACTCCCGAAATTCTGAGAGGTGCCTTGTGCACGTAACTTGGGTTGGGCAACAAATTTAAAAGTTGTGGATAATAAATTTTTTGTTTTGTTCTTATTTAAATTTTTTTTCTGTTTGTTAGTTTTGTGCTAAATTTTTTTTTACATATTATTGGTTCTTCTCGATGAGTGGAATCTGAAAAGTTAAAAAATTATGATTTTTACAAAAGTATTTTGGATAACACTTTAAACAAATATGAAAGGAGAAAAAAAAAAACTTTCATATTTAGGGATTGGATCATTGGTCAAGCCTTAGAGTTAGTTTTTTTTTTTTTTTGGTACATTCTTTTTAAGATCTCATGTTGGTCACTCTCAAGTACTATCACCTACTTTGGGGCCATATCATACGTAGCTTTGCTCCAATTTCAATTGGACTCTTCGCAAATGGGCGATAAGATTGAACCCCTTAAATTGATCGGGATGGACGTGACTTATCCAACAAAATGTGAAAGGAAACAATAAAAGACATTACAAAGTGCCTATGCTATCCAGTACTGGATAGCACTTTTTTATTTTCTAAGAGCGGCAGGAATTCACAGTTCAAATCTCTTTCTTTTTTTACACGCATCTTCACTAATTTCTCTCCTGGTCCTGTTAAAAAGGTCATCTACACCGGAACTAGAGTATTTACAATTAATTACTTTTCTGCGGACTTATCTCAATAATCAAGTCATAATCAATTATGTGAGAAGCAAATCCACAAATTAACCGGACTAACCTGTGCAAGTACATATCATGAAAAATGGGGAGTCGTACTAACTAATCCTTCTGTCCCTCATGGCACTTTTTCATTGGATTCTCAAATTGCGTTTGTCATTTATTGCCCATGCATTTCACATGCATATCATTAGCAAAGACTCGTGATATGCATGGTTTCGATGATGGGAATTAGAAATTAAGATTTTAAAAATTCATTACAAAGTGGATAAAAACAAAGGAAAATTAGTGTGTTTTCATTATGAGGGAAAAACTAATAACCAAATTACAATTTTGGATGGTCATTTCAAATGTAGCAGTAAAAAAAAAATATCACAGTTTATATAATATATATATATATATATGTATATATTATAATTGCCAATTCAGTCTAGAATGCGTATCATTTGGTGTGTCAATTTAATTTTCACATTTTGCTCTTCAATTATTACATGAGCATCCTCGTGCATCTGAACTCTTCCATAGTTCCAGACACTAGGAAACATATTAATTTCTCTCTCCAAAAATATAAAGAGAGGAGAGCACTTATTTTTTAATGACTACTAATATATTGTTTAAAGTGTAAGCAGACACAAAACCTCAATTTAGTCTTCATAGAATTACGTTCTTATACAAATTTATAATTCTCCCGTCCATTTACTTCATCACAATCATTATGTAAATGAACTATTTCTGTGCACCAAAAAAAGAAAAAGAAAAAGTAAATGAACTATTTCTGTCAATCGATCGAGACATACATCATCAATTGCAGCATCAAAACATAAATAACATCAAAAATCAATCAATATGATTTCATTTCAAAACTTATGATATGTTTGACTCGAGGATTATAATCCCAAATTTAATTATAGCTAGTATAAAAACTCAACAATATGTCCAACATGTTACACAACAATTCTACATCGAAGTGTTTCATTTTAGAGGATGAAAACGTTTGACGAAGGGTTTTTTTTTGGAATAAGACTTATTCAATTTTTTTCGCATTTGTTAATTTTGTATTTTTGCGTCAATTTTTTTATGAATTATTGTGACGCCATGACAAGAGAAATCGAAAAAATAAAAAAAAATGATCCAAACCATTTTTTAAAAATAAAAACGAAAAAAAGTCCAACCTAATTTTTTTATAATTAGAAAAAAAAAATTAAGTAGCTTATTTAACCAAAAAATGCAACCTGACCTAAAAACCCCCGCAACATGGTAAAACTTGCCTACTATTGTATACTTCTTCCTTGCCTGCTAGTCCTTTTTTTTGGGGTCACACTTTATGCAGTAGCGGGTGTTAATACGTTAATCAACAGAGGTTCGGAAAAATCGTGAATCCCAGACTTGCCCCTTGTGGGGTTCGAACTTAGGCCTATCCTAGACCCACCTCTCGTGAGACTCGAACTCAGGCTTTCACTGGGGGACATGAGACAACCAATTTCACCAAATTTCTCCTTGCCTAATATTCTACTGCTCCTTTTACTCCTGTATTCAATTACTCACCTAGTGCATGCATTAAAAACCCATAAAGCTATGGGACCGACTGGTCCCCTACCGAAATTTTACCTATGGCCGTACTGTCCAAAAATTCTAAAATAAAATGAGGGGGCCTATGCGGAACTCAACGGCATCCAATGTGTATAGAGTGCTCAGATCAAACACCCTACACACGAAAAATAGGGTGTTTGGATCAAGCATCCTACACACATCAAATGCCGTTGATTTCCGCTTGAGCCCCCTCTTTTTTTTTTTTTTTTTTAAATTTTTGAATGGCTCGGATCGGGTGGCCCGAAGACGACCCGACGCGGTCGTAGATACGATTTTGATAAGGGACCGGTCAGTCCCTGTTGCAGGTCACGATAAAAGTAATCTTTGAGAGCATTTGTGGGCACGTTTTTTCTCCGCATCGATTTGGTCACAAAAATGTTACTACATCGCTTTCGGTGCCCCTTTCTATCTAATCAATCAAACAATTTTGATGAAGTCTTGTCACCCACGCACTTCACATGGGACTCCATCTCTCCCTCCTTGTGGTGTTGGCTACCGTTTAACCTTATTTATTACTATTTCGAACGAAATATTTAAATGTTTTGGATTTTTCAATATAATAGCATAAATTGAATAAAATAAATAACAATGTAGGATAATAAGATAGAGAAGGTCTTGGGATTTCGATGCCACCTCGGCATTTTAACAATACCATTGCGTTTGGTGTTCCACTAAACTTTTTTTAATAAAATTACAGTTTTGTCCTTGTCGCATTTGTTCGTTTTGCTCCAAAGTTTTTTGACTTTTTGATTCGTCTCGAGAGACGATTCAGAAAAGTAAAAAAAAATTTACTTTTACCCAAATATTTTGAACAATGACTACTTTTAAGTAGAAAAAATAAAAAAAATGTACTTAAAAGTGGTCCTTGTTCAAAATATTTGAGTAAAAGTAAATTTTTTTTACTTTTCCAATTCATCTTAATGAGACAAATCAAAAAGTCAAAAAAATTTGACGCAAAATAAACAAATACGAAAAAAAAATTCAATAAGGACAACCAAAAAAGTGAAAAAAGTGGTTTTCCAGAATACCTTCTTAAAAAATAATTACTTACTTCACATTTTCAAACTTAAAAATAGTGTAAATAAAAAATAATTTTTTGGATTTTTTTGCACCGTATAAAAGATCTCATTGAGATCTTTCAAATAAAATCCATATTGCATATTTTTAGATTTCAATAAACCCATTATTTTTGAGCTTGAAATTGTCTTCTTAAAAAATAAGGACTTATTTTACGTTCCGGAACGGGGCCAATAGTCAAACTTTTCAATTGAAAAGGATAAATATAATCATTAACCGCCAAAGCCTATCTTTGATAATTAGCGTGGGTTGTCTATACACTAATCTAGGGTCATTGACACAATGCGTCTTCTCGTAGCATATGCTATCTCAATCCTCGAATTATTGTACGTTTCAACATATATAGTGTTTGAAATCATTGAAACCAAACACCGAATATTGGTTTTACCATGTTCCGGGGGTTTTAGGTTTTGGGTTTAGGTCGTCTGACTCGTCTGTTTCAAGTGGTTGCTTGCCAACTGGGTTCTTTTTTCTTCCGAATCCTGGGTGGTTTGTGTCTTTGAAGATTAATAAAATTTCTTTTGCTATCCAAAAAGAGATTTTCACAAAATGAAAGAACATAGCCATACACTTAATTTAATTTAAGAAACTGAAATTAAACAAAAAATAAAGTGCAATAATATTTAAACTTTACTTGGCCAGGATTTCATCTACGTTTTTCACGCATAAAATGAAGCATATCGTTATAGTACATTTTTGGAACTCCTCCACGGAGCAATAATTTTAAAACTGGTATTTGGTGTTAGCCTAATGGCTGTTTTCTTTGCGGTGTCTTCGATGCAGTTTTTGGTTACAAGTTACGACTAGGGAAAGCGGCGGATTGGAGGTGCAGCGGCACTGTGGTGGGACATGGATCGAGGATCTCTCCGGGGCATTGCTGCAGTTTGATCGTTATTCGCTGTGATTGGAAACTCACATAGAGATATTGCATCTTCTTCTTCATCATGGCTATCATCAGAATTTCTGTAATCCTTTCATTTGACGAGAGAGAGAGAGAGAGAGAGAGAGAGAGAGAGAGAGAGAGAGAGAGAGAGAGAGAGAGAGAGAGAGAGAGAGAGAGAGAGAGTTCACACTTAAAATTAGCTAAATTTGTAATAAAAATGAGTTAAGTTGTTTGTTTTCATATAAATTGATTTTCTCTTTAATATTGTTTACATCTAGATGTGAATTTTGTATTTATGGGTGTGAATTCCCACCCCCAAAAATTCACACACCCAAACAATGAATCATGGTGTGAATAGTTGGGCTATGAATTTTGCAAAGAACCCCTTGTATTTCTATTTTTTTTTTTGTCATTTTTAACTTACTTTATTAAATATCAAGTTTATTTACATGTGTGAATTGGGTATTTTTTGGTGTAAATTGATATATGAATTTTAGGGACGTGAATTCTGTAAAGGTGTGTGAATTTTGCAAATGGTGTACTGGGGCCAAATTCACACACTCAAGCATTCACATCAATAATTTACCCAAAATTTTGAGGGTATGAATGGTGCAAAGGGATGTAAATTCTTGCAAAGGAGTGTCAATTGAGGGTGTGAATTCTTGCAAATGGGTGTGAATTCTGCAAAGGGGAATGATAGTAAAAATGAGATTTGAATTCTGCAAAGGGATGTGAATTCTGGAAGGTATGAGTTCTTGGGGTGTGAATTTTGTGGATGTGAGGGATGTGAATTTTAGGAGTGTTGTAAAGTGACAAGGGTAAAATAGTAAAAGTATCTTTAAAAAGGGGCTAGATGGGATAGCTCTACAAAAAAGGATTTGCATGGAACTCCAAGCAAAAAATGGGACTGGCCAGAAATTTTTCCTTAAAATAATTAAGCAGACAAACTACAATTGCCCCACTAAGTTCAGCGCACTTGAGTAGGGCTCACTCTGGGACGCATAAAAATACAGAAAATTACTCAAAAATTAAAAAAAAATAAGTTAAAAAAATAAGTTATGAGACTCTATAAAAAATCAACTCCAACAAGTAACGATAAATATTTTGGGGTCACATTTTATGCATCAGCAGGTGTTAGTATGTTAGTCAACAGAGGTTTTGAAAAATTATGAATCCCAAACCCGTCCCTCGTGAAGCTCTAACTTGAGCCAATCCAAGACCAACCCTTCATTGGGCTCGAACTCAGACTTTCATTGGGAGACATGAGACAACCAACTTCACCAGGTTCTCCTTGCCTAATACTAATCTACTGCTCCTTTTTACTCCTGTATTCAATTACGCACCTAGTGCATGCATTAAAAACACGAGCATTTCTGGGCACGTTTTTGGATTTCCGGATTTGCCCACAAAAATGTTAGATCGCTTTCGGTCCCCCTTTCTATCTAATCAATCAAGCAATTTTGATCATTGTCTTATCACCCACGCACTTCACATGGGACTCCATCTCTCACTCCTTGGGGTGTTGGCTACCGTTTAACCTTATTTATTGTAAATTGCTAATCCCCCCCCCCCCCCCGACACACACCCCCCCCGGACCCACCCCTCCTTTCCCGTTTTACCCCCGCCTCTCTCTCTCTCTCTCTCGCTCTCTCTCTCTCTCTCTCTCTTCTTTCTTTCTTTACTGTTTCTTTTCTTCTTTTTTTTCGTTTTCTTTCTGGTTTGTTTTTTTTTTTTTTTCATTTTATTTTATTTTCTTTCTTTCCAATTTGAATTTTCTCTCTTTAATATTAGGTTCAAGTCTAATTTTAGGCTTTGTAAAGTAGATGAGAGAAGTTGTTCAAAAAAAAAAAGTAAATGAGAGAAAAAAAAGTATTTTAGTTGATTATGTTTATCTGACTGTTTTATTTTTCTTTTTTTGTCCTTTATAGATTAAAAAATATAGTTACGAAAATAAGTGTTTTAATTTTCAATCCGTTTGAACCAGTGCAAAGATGTTATTTTTTTGATCATTTCATCCTAAACGGTCGTAATAAATTTTTGGCTCCAGGGCCTTTCAATGAACATCCTAAGAGAGTCCCGAAACTAAATAATGAGTCTTAGAGTGCTCGTTGAAAGGCCGTAAAACAAAAAATTCATTAAGATTACAATTATTGTTCGGGACCTAATTACGAAATGTATTTTGCAAACGACATACTAATCCAGAATACAAATGTTATATTTAGGATTACTTTTTTTTAACTATAGTACAATTTAATAAATTTGTTAACCATTATTTAGCAAAGATCGTTTTTTTTATTATTTTATTTTAAATGGTAATAATGAATTTTTTGGTTTAAGGACTTTTAACAAACACCCTAAAACAGTCAGATAGGATGAAATGATCAGAAAAATAACATCTTTGCACTGGTTCAAACGGATTGAAAATTGAAACACATATTTTCGTAACTATATTTTTTAATCTAGAATTAGACTTGAACCTATTTTTAAACTATTTTTTTAATATATAAACGGTGTAAAAAAATAGTGTTTCAATTTTCAATCTGTTTGATTCGGTTCAAAGATGTAATTTTTTCTAATTATTTCATCCTAAATAGTCGTAATAAATTTTTGGCTCTAAGGTCTTTCAATGGGCACCTTAAGAGCTCTAAACTAAATAAAGAGTCTTAGGGTGCTCGTAGAAAAGCCTTAAAGCCAAAAATTTACTATGACCATCGAGGATGAAATGATCAGAAAAATAACATCTTTGTACCGGTTCAAACGAATTGAAAATTGAAACACTTATTTCTTTTACACCGTTTATATATTAACAAATATAGTTAAAAATTAATCCTAATATTTTTTTCCTATATGTATTAAAAAATATTATTAAAAGATAAGTATTTCAATTTTCAATCCGAATAAAGAGTCTTAGGTGTTCGTTGGAAGGTCTTAGAGCAAAAAATTTACTTAGCACAGTCAATATCCAATCCAACCACGGACTCAAATTATTTTTTGTGTCATTTATATCATTGTTCTATTTAAAAGTTCCGAGAAACAAATATTGCTTGATCGTACTTTGGTTTCATATTATTTTTTTATTATTTGATTTTTTGGACAAGTATAGGACAAGATATATTAGCTGGTGCTCGTGAGCTAATTTTGTTTTTATATACATCAATATGATTTGTTTCGTGGTTTATTGAAAATATGAATTTTGTGTTAACTAAAATTAAATTCAATAGGAAGGATAGAAATGGGTGGAAAGGAAACAAATAAAGCAAGAGAATTGAAATTATAAAAAAAAAAAAAATAAGGATAAGATTAAAATTGGAAAGTATAGAGGAAAATTAAAAACAAAGGAAAAAAAGTAAGAAGAAAGATTTAAAATTGGAAGAAAAGGGAGGGGCAATTAGACAGATATTTACAAGTGGTCACAAATAAAAGTAACACAAGTAAGTAGGTACCTAAAATATCACTGGAAAAGGAGGGTGTGGGTGGTGGTGGGTTAGTGGCTGGTGTGTGGTGGGATGGAAGGTGTGTTCGGGGGTGGTAAGAAGTCGAAAGAGTATCTTCTTCTCTAGAAAGATCATTATTTGATCTTCGGGTTTAGATTCACTTGAATCAAGTATTATTTTATAAAGAGTCTGTTTCAACCCTTCATCCAACTGAAGCTCATCTAGCTTCTTCTTGGCCTTGCATTTATTTGCATAATGACCAATTTTACCGCATTTAAAACATTTTGCAGTAATTTTTTTATCAATTTTTTTATTTTTCTGCTTCTTCTTAGCAGAGGTATTATGTGAATTTGATGGTTCATTTTTATCTCTATCCTTGTGTTTCTTTTTACTCGATTTTCTTTTTGAGTAGGGTCGAGTAATCTTATTACTACTCTTATTCTTTTGAGGTTTTGTATATTGAGGCATATCGTAACCAAATTGGTCACAAAATTGTCCTAACTCTTGCTTACCAGTTAGGTTCTGTTTTTTCAATTGATTATGTAATTTTATATCATTACACAAAGTTAAACCTTCTTGTATTATTATAGATATTAATTGACCATAGGTATATCTATCATAATCAATAGTTAAACCATTATTTTGGTCTCTCATTTTCTAAAAAACATAGAT
Source organism: Rhododendron simsii (assembly GCA_014282245.1). NCBI lineage: Eukaryota > Viridiplantae > Streptophyta > Magnoliopsida > Ericales > Ericaceae > Rhododendron > Rhododendron simsii. Next base: position 5,396,941 of record CM024964.1, read on the forward strand.
GGGAGTGAAAGTACACATCTATCTTTTGTACTCTAGTGAGAAAAAGAAAATAATGGTTATTCATAAAAGCGTAGACGTAATTTTGTACGATTGAAATTAGTAAGTAGTCAGGGTTAGCCCATCTTTCATGATCAGTTATATTTTGCAAAAAAATAAAAAATAAAAAAATATTTGCCATCCTTACGATAAAATCTTGATTTTGTTCCTATTTAACCATTTTTCGCCACTTCCTAAGCATCAGGTATAGACCCGTTGGTGAAAATATTAGTGAATTAGTTGAGATAAAATCAGGATCCTCTACCATGAGATCTCCTGATAATGTGAATAAAAGCAAGACTCAAGGTTCTATTTTTAATAATTCAAGCCCCTTTTTTTTTTGCAAGCAAAAAAATAAGCTTATTAGAATCTTGATTTACTAATTGGAAAAGAGAAAAACAGAGGGAATAGAAGGCGATCAACGTTGTGCAGAATCTTACTGTTCACTTTGGGTGGATGGGTGCTGCGAGTACACCAATTGCAGTAAGGTAGGTTACAAAAGGCCCATATTTGACATCTTTGAACCAAAAGGCCCACATTTGTGTTGGATAGCGGAAGCGAGAGGTATCAATTACACACATAATCAAACACTACTCTTTTATTTTCTTCGTACCAATTTGTTTCTCCAATATTGAAAATCCAACTAAATATTTAGGGTGCATAATGATTACACCTAAACGTTGTTTACTTTTCAATATTTACCCTTCACATTTTTTGAAAAGTTACTTTATTTCAAAATATGGGCAAAAAAGTAATTTTATTCATTTAAAAGTCAAACGGACAAATAAATCGGGACGGAGGGGGTATTAATCTAGAACACAAAACACAAATACAATACCATTGATGGAGGGATGAGATATTCACACACAATAGTAAGCTAGCACACTTTTATTGATGATGCACACAATGATTACAAAGCTCTCACATGTCTATCTATCTTTTACTCTTACTCAACTCCCATACTTTAACAACACATATTACAAGCCTATTTATAGGCAGAACAATAAAGATAAGATAATCTCTCATTTATTTTGCGAGCAAATCCCAAAACATATCATGGAAGCTCCAAAGTCTTCAAGCTTGATAAGGAATAGTGCTCCACGTTTTTTTCCTTCCAATTATCCACTTGCCCTTTGAAACTTATCTGACTGAATCCTAATCAAGCTGGCCTTTCAACATCAGTAACATTGCTTCGTCTCTCTCTGTAATATTCACTTGCAAATGACAATCAAAGCCCTACGCTTTGGACTATTCACCAGAATTACAAGGTAAAGTCGAAAGCATCCGACATAGAGCATTTGGCAAAAACATATATATTAAAGTAGGAATACGAAGTAAGATATTCAATAAGATGCATTAATAGCAAATACCATCATTTTAATAGAACAAACCATCCCCACATGAAAAAAGTAAAAAGTAATTAAAGATGGCACACCATTTATTACAATACAATACAGAATACAAGCCTGTTTTTACCCTTAACCAAGTGCCCCAGGGGCGTTATTTAGCGCATCTGCATAACTGAAGACGCATAATTTGGACACCAAAGTCTACGACCCTATCAAGGTCGGAACGAAAATGTGCAATTATTATTACAAATACGCAAATTAAGATACTTAAGTGATCGAACTCCTACGGCATGTAAGTAAGAGTTACTCCTGCCGGAGAAACCGACCTCGCCTTCCCAACAGTCAACAATATTGAAGAAAAGTATGTGCCGATTAGATATCCTCCAAACGGACCAAACTATTGCTTCCCTGTGAAAAAAATAATAATTATGCCAACTAATTAGTTGCCAATACAGTGGTGACACGTCACATGGTATTTAAAATTCGGTCACCAGGGATGGTCACCCACACATTAGTGAATTAGTTGAGGTACGGTACTGAGTAGAAATCAGGATCCTCTACCATGAGATCTCCTTATGAGAATAACAGTACTCACGTGTCTATTTTTAACAATTCAAGCGGTTTGTTTTTGCAAGCGAAAAATAAGCTTGATTAGAAACTTGATTTTACTAATTGGAAAGGAGAAAGATAAAGGGGATATATATAGAAGGCGATCGACCTTGTGTTGTGCTGGGTTGGCGCATAATCTGACTTTTCACTTTGGGTGCTTGGGTGCTACAAGCACACCAATTGCAGTAAGGAAGGTTCCAACACGTCCATGAAATCCAGCGAAGTCCCCACCTTCTATTGGAATGGACACAGAATAAGTACCCATTCTCAAACCAACTGGCCCATATTTGTTCCCAACATTTGTTTCAAAACTGAGAGAGACGATTCTCACTTCTCCACGGAACTCTTCGTATGTTAGACTTATGGACGAGATTTGCTCTACTGAACTGTCAATGGAGAACTAAACAAGTGCAATTATAAATTAGGACTTTGTTTGTGAAGATAAAAAAATGAAAATAAAAATCATGTGAAATTATATATTGTAGTATTTGGCTATACATTTTCACTTTTGCCTATTTGTCTTTTCAGTAACGAATTCTTTTTTGAGGAAAAAAATGCTTCCGGAATAACCGAAAGTGCACAAGTCCAGACAAAGAGATATATATATATATATATATATATATATATATATAGTAATTTTGAGGTCCACTCGACCGGATTTTCTTATGGTCCGGATTTTCCCTTTCCCGATCGATTTGTAATGATTTGAGTTGCTTAATGTGTTTAGAACGTTATTTTAAGGGTACCTACAAGAAATAAGCAAAAAAAAAATCATCGGAAAGGGCTTGATCCGAGCAGTTTTTTTACTGAACTGTTCAATAAAAAACTGTTCGGGTCAAGTCCTTCCCGATCATTTTTTTTATTGATTTCTTGCGGGTATCCTTAAAATCACGGTCTGATCACTTTAAGTGGCTCAAATCATCGAAATTCGATTGGGAAATGAGAGGTCCGGACGGTCTGGACTGTAAGGCGTCCGGACCAAAAAAGAACTCATATATATATATATATATATCCGTAACTATCCGACGTGTGTGGGATCCACGTTCATCGGACGGAATCGAGATATATCCCTGTTCGGATCCATGAATGAGCTATAGAGTGTCCCACCGTTTTAGTTGTACCGCCACCATTATCGCCAATTTTCATAGTGCGTCCAAGTTTATTGCCGGTTCTACTTTGGAATAAAATTGAATCGATAGCTTCTCCATAACGAATACTTATCACCATTATAGGCTCGTCGGCCTTGTAAGCCCAATATGCACCTTCTTTTCCTCCCTCTAACCCTAAAGATATGCATCCTCCTTCATTGCCAACATTTCCCTGCACATTCACACAATCTATCTGTTACATAAAGATTCTGAAAGGTAGGATAGTCGGAAATTGCTGTTTACCATTGGACTCTCTTGGTGCGTGTTCGAAGAAATTCAATCGCATAATAAGCATGAGAAATGACAAAAGAGGGGATAGAAGGTGACCTTGGGTGCCACAAATATACCAATAGCATCAAGGAAGCTTCCACCACGTCCATGGAATCCAGCAATGAATCCATCTTCTATTGGAATGGACACAGAAGCACCTGATCCTGGACCAAAAGGCCCATATTTTTTCCCAATATTTGTTCCAAAAGAGAGAGATGTGATTATGGGTTGTCCATGGTACTCTTTGTATGTCACGCTTATGGACGTGAGTCGCTCTACTGAACTGTCGATGCGGAACTAAACAAGTGCAAGTATGTATTAGGATTTTGTTTGGGAAGCATAAAAAAATAAAAATAAAAACAAAAATCATATGAAATTATTGTAATCTTTGTTTAAATACTAGTTCCCTAGCTTGCCTATTCGTCTCGATAATGAATCAAAATATTTTTAAAAAAAAAATGGTATGGAAAAAACGAAAATGCACAAATTTGAACACTAAGGTGTCGGGAACCATCCCACGTGTGTGGGAATCACGTGCATCGGAGAATCCGATACATCTTTGTCTGAATCTATGGACAAGCTAACGAGGGGCACACCTTTGAAGACAAACTGCCACCAGTACCACCAATTTTCACAGAACTTCCTATAACATTGCCATTGTAGCTTTGGCTTTCGAATAAAATTGAGTCAATAACATCTCCGTGACGAATTGTTATCTGCATTATAGGCCCCTCGGCCTTGTAAGCCGAATATTCACCACCTTTCCCTCCCCATGGCCCCAAAGATATCCATCCTTGTGCACCGCTAATCATGGCCTGCACATTCACACAATATTCTATTACAACCTTCATTCGCACATTTTATATATCTCATATATGCATGTACATATATCGGGGGGAGAGAGAGAGAGAGAGAGAGAGAGAGAGAGAGAGAGAGAGAGAGAGAGAGCCGTTTACCATTGGAAATCTTCGACTCTCTTGGTGCCAATGAAGACTCTGATCGAAGGGTTGGATGCTGGTGTCTTGTGGAGTTTGTAAGTATTTATAGGCTTCTCGGCAGCTCGAATCGCACAGAGTTCAGAGTGGAATTTGACACTTTGTTTCGGTTTAATGGGGCTTTACATTAGTGGAAGGAAACAATATGAAAGGAAACAATAAAAGACATTACAAAGTGCCTATGCTATCCAGTACTGGATAGCACTTTTTTATTTTCTAAGAGCGGCAGGAATTCACAGTTCAAATCTCTTTCTTTTTTTACACGCATCTTAACTAATTTCTCTCCTGGTCCTGTTAAAAAGGTCATCAACACCGAAACTAGAGTATTTACAATAAATTACTTTTCTGCGGACTTATCTCAATAATCAAATCATAATCAATTATGTGAGAAGCAAATCCACAAATTAACCGCACTAACCTGTGCCAGTACATATCATGAAAAATGGGGGGTCGTACTAATTAACTAATCCTTCTGTCCCTCCTGGCAATTTTTCATTGGATTCTCAAATTGCGTTTGTCATTTATTGCCCATGCATTTCACATGCATATCATTAGCAAAGACTCGTGATATGCATGGTTTCGATAATGGGAATTAGAAATTAAGATTTTAAAAATTCATTACAAAGTGGATAAAAACAAAGGAAAATTATTGTGTTTTCATTATGAGGGAAAAACTAATAACCAAATTACAATTTTGGATGGTCATTTCAAATGTAGCAGTAAAAAAAAAATGTCACAGTTTATATAACGAAAATAATATATATATGTATATATTAATTATAGTTGTGCCAATTCAGTCTAGAATGCGTATTATTTGGCGTGTCAATTTAATTTTCACATTTTGCTCTTCAATTATTACATGAGCATCCTCGTGCATCTGAACTCTTCCAGACACTGGGAAAGATATTAATTTCTCTCTCCAAAAATATAAAGAGAGGAGAGCAGTTATTTTTTAATGACTACTAATATATTGTTTAAAGTGTAAGCAGACACAAAACCTCAATTTAGTCTTCATAGAATTACGTTCCTATACAAATTTATAATTCTCCCGTCCATTTACTTCATCACAATCATTATGTAAATGAACTATTTCTATGCACCAAAAAAAGAAAAAGAAAAAGAAAAAGTAAATGAACTATTTATGTCAATCGACATACATCAATTGCTGCATCAAAACATAAATAACATAAAAAATCAATCAATATGATTCCATTTCAAAACTTATGATACGTTTGACTCGAGGATTATAATCCCAAATTTATTGCTAGTATAAAAACTCAACAATATGTCTAACATTTTACACAATATTTCTACATCGAAGTGTTTCATTTTAGAGAATGAAAACGTTTGACGAAGGGCTTTTTTGGCTAAATAAAATAAGCCAATTGGCCTATTTTATTTGACCTTATTCAAATTTTTTCGCATTTGTTAATTTTACATTTTTGCATCAATTTTTTTTTGTGAATTATTGTGTCGCCATGACAAAAGAAATCAGAAAAGTAAAAAAATATGATCCAAATCAATTTTTTTTAATAAAAACAAAAAAAGTCCAACCTAATTTTTTTTATAATTAGAAAAAAAAAAGGCCAAGTAGCTTATTTAATCAAAACACAGCCCGACCTAAAAACCCCCGCGACATGGTAAAACTTGCCTACTAGTGTACTACTCCCTTGCGTGCTAGTCCTTTTTTTGGGGGTCACACTTTATGCATCAGCGGGTGTTAGAATGTTAGTCAATAGAGGTTCAAAAAAATCGTGAATCTCAGACCCGTCCCTCGTGGGGCTCGAACTTAGGCCTATCCTAGACCCACCCCTCGTGGGACTCAAACTCAGACTTTCACTTGGGGACATGAAACAACCAACTTCACCATGTTTTTCCTTGCCTAATATTATATTGTTCCTTTTAACTCCGGGTTCGGCTCCCCTCCAGTCTTCCATTGTCCACAGTCTTCCACTGTCCAGTATGGGCCTGGGTGTCGCTGGAATGCATTATGCCAAATCCAAGGCTCCACGTTATTTCTGCTCTCAAATGGACAAAAAGATTGATAATGGAGTTAATAGAAACAGAACGGAAAACATAAACGGTTCGGTAAAAAATATGGTTAAAAAATTAAGTGTTCAAATTTTTAATCCATTTGAATCGGTGAGAAAATTTGATTTGATTTTTATCATTTTATTCTAAATAGTCATAAAGAATTTTTGGCTCTATGACTTTCAATGAGCACCCTAACAGAATCCTAGAACAAAATAAGAAACATGTACTCTCATATCAGAGCCCTAGAGACAAAAATTCAGTATGACCATGTAGAATAAAATGATCAAAAAAATAAGATATTTATACGGATTCAAACGGATTGAAAATTGGAGAACATAATTTTTTACTCCGTTTGTATATTAAAAAATATGATTAAAAAATTATGTGCTCCAATATTTAATCCGTTTGAACAAGTGCGAAGATTTTAATTTTTTTGTCATTTATACTAAATGGTCATAATGAATTTTTGGCCCTAAGGCTCTTATATGAGAGTATATGCTCCTTATTTTCTTCTAAGGCTCTCTTAAGGTGCTCGTTGAAAGTCTTAGAGCCAAAAATTCATTATGAACATTTAGGATAAAATGATCAGAAAAATAAAATCTTTACACCGATTCAAATAGATTGAAAATTGGAGCACTTAAATTTTTTAACCATATTTTTTACCAGAGAAATGACGGTTTATGTTTTCCCTTTTTTCGTTAAAAAGATAATTATCGAGCTGTTTGTCCATTTAAGAGCAGAAATAACGTGGAGCTTTGGATTTAGCATAATGCAACCCAACCACACACTAGCCCATACTAGACAGTGGAAGACTGGAGGAGAGCCGAACCCTTTTACTCCTGTATTCAATTACTCACCTAGTGCATGCATTAAAAACTCATAAAGCTATAGGGACCGATGTATTCAATCACTCACCTAGTGCATGCATTAAAAACTCATAAAGCTATAAGGACCGACAGATCCCCTACTGAAATTGTGCAGATGGCTAAGCCGGGTAGTTTCCAGTCACTGGACAATCGATTCAAGCCGTTCAAAAATTCTAAAACAAGAAACAAGGGGACTCAAGCGGGAATTAACATCTAATGTGTGTTGGATGTTTGATTTAAACACCCTTTCTTTCTTGAAACCACTTTTCGAATTACTAAAGAGAGTTAGGTAAGGGCACCCCTTAATTCTATTCCGTACTCAAGTCAGGAATGCGGGGGTGGAAAAGAAACTAAAGAAAGACTTTCAGATGACCACTTCTTTTCAGAAAGGGAACACTCAAAAGAAGAAGAAAAAGCATGACTTCCGGACTCATGCGGGATCAACGCTACGTGTAAGGTGTTTGATTCAAACACTATAAATTTTGTGTATATATGTATATATTTAGGATATTTCAATTAAACACCCTACACATATTGGATGTCGTTGATTTTCGCGTGAGCTCCCTTATTTTCTTTTTTAGAATTTTTGAATGGCTCGGATTGACTGTCTAGTGGCCGGAAATGGCCTGGCACGGCCGTCGGTACGATTTCGTTAGGAAACTATTGGAACATTTCCAAAATATTTAATGGATATTAAATGTGAATATTGGTGAACGGTTTTAATCCAAAAGGTGTGTCTATTCAGGTTATATGAATGGACATGGTTATTGGATTTAAAGCAAAAGATGTGTCTATTTAGGTTAAATGAATAGATATGATCTAATTAAAAGGTATGACTATTGGGATTAACTCAAGAGATGTGAACTTTGGCTAATAGTCATGATCTATGCCTGTAGAAGGCAAATGGTTCTACCAATTGAGAGAGATGAGAGATAATCAGAAACATTCTGATTGTTGTTTCTCTCTAGAATTATCTCCTACGATTATACTTGAGGGGCTCACAAAATTCAAAGGTATTCGGGTCTCTCTTTGTTTGTGCATAACGCAGTTAGATAACAGTTGGAGACTGGGCTTTAATTTATCTTGGAGGCGGTTTCGCTGTAACCCGATGCACACCGAATTCTGTAAAATTGGGGGGGGGGGGTGCGCAATATCGTCTTAAGGACAGCGACATTGTAACTTGACTTGAAGTATATCTGTTTATCCACTTTCATCGGCTACGATAGCTTTTGCACTAACAGAAACCGGTCGGTCTCCATAGTAGGACACGAGAAAGCTAATCTTTGAGAGCATTTCTGGGCACGTTTTTCTCTGGAGTTGCTCACAAAAATGTTAGATCGCTTTCGGTCCCAACTTCTATCCAATCATTCAAGCAATTTTGATAAAGTCTTGTCACCCACGCACTTCACATGGGACTCCGTCTCTTAGGGGGTGTTTGGGAGCCTACTTTTTAGTTTTTCATTTTTTGCTTTTTGGCTTTTAGGCTTTTTAGATTAATGGTCAGAATGTATTTTGAATCTGGTAGAGTGTTTGGATGATATGTATAGAATATATTTTGCAACAAAAGTAGTGTTTGGGAGATAAGGATAAAAATGAATTATGTGTTGATTTTTTACTTTCTTGCCCTTAGTTATTAATAATGGAATGCTGACTAGACTTTGCAATATCTTTTTTTTTTTTTTTGCAATATCTTCTTTTAAGCGTAAAGAAACAAAACAGATACACTGTTCTTCTTTTTTTTTGGGTCACTGTTCTTCTTCAACCTTTCTTCTCCACTGCACCTCGTTCTCACCCGCAAACTTCAAACCGTGCGTGCGACTTCCTCCGGCAACGAAACATGATGACGTTTGCACCACTGAGATCGTCTCCTCGATGCCCACAAAACCCAACGCTCAAAACTGATTTTTGAGCAGCTTCGTTCTTGGCAAATTTGAACAAAATCAGTGCTTCAACGACCCTACGGAGTTTGCAGACCATTCCTTGGTCGGACGGCGACTGCAATTGCTGTTCTGGGATCGCCAAGGAGAGACGAACAAGACTTCGTGCTACAAATCAAGTTTTGAGCTTTTTCGAAAATTGGACCAGAACGAAGAGGAACATCAATGGCGTGCTGAAGAATGAGGGTAGAGATGTCTTTTTGGCATGGCTGGAGAACAAAATGAAAAAATGAAAATTGGAAAAGCTCCTCCCAGCTCTTTCTGCCTTTTATTTTAGAAACCTGAAAATGGAAAACCCATTTTTCCCCTGCCAGCCAAACAGCCAAAAGCGAAAAATCAGAAGTGGGAAATGGGAAAAGCCACCATCCAAACGCCCCCTTACTCCTTGTGGTGTTGGCTACCGTTTAACCTTATGAGCCCTGCTATCAGTATTGATCGAAACGTAGGAAAATCGTACTGATGGCCGCGACGGATCGGAGATCGGACGGTCGATCCGAACCGTTCAAAAATTAAAAAAAAAGAAACGAAAGAGCGTACGCGGGAATCAACGGCATTTGATGTGTGTAGAGTGCTTGATCTAAACACCCTTATATGCACGAAAAAATGGGTGTTTAGATCAAGCACCCTACACACATCGGATACAGTTGATTCCCGGATAAGCCTCCTCGTTCTTTTTTTAATAGAATTTTTGGACGGCTCGGATCAGCCGTCTAGTAGCCGGAGACGGCTCGGCGCGGCCGTTGGTATGATTTCCCTACATTTTTTGTCGGTACCTATAGGTTTTCCGTGATCTTATTTATTTTGAATGAAATATTTAAAAATTTTTTTTATGTATTATTGGTTTGTTTCGACAAGAGTAATAAAAAAAATAAAAAAAATATTGATTTTTACAAAATATTTTGGGTAACAATTTTAACAAATATAAAAGGAAAAAAAAACTTTCATATTTAGGGATTGGATCGGTGGTCAAGGCATGTTAGTTAGTTTTTTTTTTGGTACATTCTTTCTAGGATCTCATGTTCGTCACTCTCAGGTACTATCATCTACTTCGGGGTTAGTTCATACGTAACTTTGCTCCAATTTTAATTGGGCTCTTTGCAAATGAGCGATGAGATTGAACCCTAAAATTGACCAGGATGCACGTGACTTATAAAACAAAATGTGAAAGGAAACAATAAAAGACATTACATAAGTGCCTATGCTATCAAGTGGATAACATTTTTTTTTTTTGGGAGCGGGAGAAAAATGTTAACTAATTTCAAATCGCTCTCTCTTTTTTTTTTACGCATCTTAACTAATTTCTCCCCTGCTCCGGTAAAAAAGAAGGTCATCTACTCTACAACTAGAGTATTTACAATAAATTACTTTTTCGCGGACTAATCTCAATAATCAAATCATAATCAATTATGTGAGAAATAAACGTACAAATTAACCGGACTAACCTGTGCCGGTACATATCATGAAAAATGGGGAGTTCTACTCACTAATCCTTCTGTCCCTCATGGCAATCTTTCATTGGATTCTCAAATTGCGTTTGTCATTTATTGCCCATGCATTTCACATGCATATCACTAGCAAAGACTCGTGCTATGCACGGTTTGGATGATGGGAATTAGAAGCTAAGATTTTAAAACTTCATTACAAAGTGGATAAAAACGAAGGAAAATTGTGTTTTTCATTAATTAAGAGGGAAAAACTAATAACAAATTACAATTTTGGATGGTTATTTCAAATGTTGGCAGTAAAAAAATCACAGTTTATATATATATATATATATGTAATATATATAGTTGTGCCAATTCAGTTTAGAATGCGTATCATTTGGTGTGTCAATTAAATTTTCACATTTTGCTCTTCAATTATTACTTGATCGTCCTCATGCATTTGAACTCTTTTAGACACTAGAAACATATTAATTTCTCTCTCCAAAAATATAAAGAGAGGAGAGTAGTTATTTTTTAATGACTACTAATATATTGTTTAAAGTGTAAGCAGACACAAAACCTCAATTTATAGTCTTCATAGAATTACGTTCTTATACAAATTTATAATTCTCCCGTCCATTTACTTCATCACAATCATTATGTAAATGAACTATTTCTATACACCAAAAAAAAAAGAAAAAGAAAAAGTAAATGAACTATTTCATGAACTGTCAATCGACATACATCATCAATTGCTGCATAAATAACATAAAAAATCAATCAATATGGTTTCACTTCAAAACTTATGATATGTTTGAGTCGAGGATTATAATCCCAAATTTATAGGTAGCACTTCGTCCAACATTTTACACAACATTTCTACGTCGAAGTGTTTCATTTTAGAGGATGAAAACGTTTGATGAAGGGCTTTTTTGGCTAAATAAAATAAACCTATTTTATTTGCTCTTATTCAAATTTTTTTTTTTGTATTTGTGAATTATTGTGTCGCAATGATGAGAGAAATTGGAAAAGTAAAAACATATGATCCAAAATTTTTTTTTTAATAAAAACGAAAAAAGTCCAACCTAATTTTTTTATAATTAAAACAACAAAATAAATCAAGTAACTTATTTAACCAAAACACAGCCCCACCTAAAAACCCCCGCCACATGGTAAAACTTGCCTACTAGCGTATGCTACTTCCTTGCCTGCTGGTCCCTTTTTTTTGGGGTCACACTTTGTGCATCAGCGGGTGTTAATATGTTAATTAATAGAGGTTTAGAAAAATCGTGAATCTCAGACCCGCCCCCGTGAGGCTCAAACTTAGGCCTATCCCAAACCCATCCCTCGTGAGGCTCGAACTCAAGCTTTCACTGGGGGACATGAGACAACCAATTTCACCAGGTTTCTCCTTGCCTAATACTCCCTCCGTTCCAAAATCACAGTCCCACTTTCTCTCTCTTATCTCTTTTCAAATCAAAAAATTAACTACTTCCGTGCATAATTTTTCAAATTTTTTCGCACTGTATTAAAGATCTCGATTAGTACTTTAATTTGGTGCGAAAAAATTCAAAAAATTATACACGGAAGTAGTTGCTTTTTTGAATTGAAAAATGGCACGACTTTTCATGGTGGACTCTCAATATGGAACGGAGGGAGTATTCTACTGCTCCTTTTACTCCAGTATTCAATTACTCACCTAGTGCATGCATTAAAAACCCATAAAGTTATAGGGATTGACCGGTACCCTACTGAAATTGTACCCGCGGCTGCACCGTCCAAAAATTCTATAAAAAAAAATGAGGGAGCCCAGGCGGAAATCAATGGCATCTAATGTGTGTAGGGTGCTTGATCCAAAAATAGGGTGTTTAGATCAAGCACCCTACACATGCACATCGGATGCCGTATTGCCGTTAATTCCCGCATGGGCTCCCTTGTTTTTTTTTTTTTTTTAGAATTTTTGGATAGCTCGGATTGGGTGACCGGAGATGACCTGATGCGGCCGCAGATACGATTTCGCTAGGGAATCGGTCAGTACCTATTGCAGGTCACGAGAAAAGTAATCTTTGAGAGCATTTCTGGGCACGTTTTTCTCCGGATTTGCTCAACAAAATGTTAGATTGCTTTCGGTCCCCCTTTCTATCAAATCAATCAAGCAATTTTGATCATTGTCTTATCACCCACGCACTTCACATGGGACTCCATCTCTCGACTCTCACTCCTTGTGGCGTTGGCTACCGTTTAACCTTATTTATTTCGAACGAAATATCTAAATGTTTTTAATTTTTCAATAAAATAGCATAAATTGAAATAAAATAAATAACAATGGAGGATAATAAGATAGAGAAGGTCCTGGGATTTCGATGCCACCTTGGCGTTTTAAAAAAACCATTGTGTTTTGTTCCACTAAATTTTTTTCGCGTTTGTTCGTTTTGCTCTAAAGTTTTATGACTTTTTGATTCGTCTCGACGAGAGATGAATCGAAAAAGTAAAAAAAAATACCCAAATATTTTGAACAAGGAACACTTTTAACTAGAAAAAAATAAAAAAAGTGAATCTGAATTTTTTTCGCGTTTGTTCGTTTTGCTCTAAAGTTTTATGACTTTTTGATTCGTCTCGACGAGAGATGAATCGAAAAAGTAAAAAAAAAATTACCCAAATATTTTGAACAAGGAACACTTTTAACTAGAAAAAAATAAAAAAAGTGAAAAAGTTTACTTAAAAGTAGTCCTTGTTCAAAATATTTGAGTAAAAGTAATTTTTTTTTACTTTCCCTATTTGTCTTAACAAGACGAATTAAAAATTCAAAAAAATTTGATGCAAAACGAATAAATGCGAAAAAAATTTAAATAAGGACAAAACAAAAAATGTGAAAAAGTGGTTAGTTAGTCAAACTTTTCAATTGAAATGGATAAATATAATCATTAACCTCCAAAGCTTATCTTTGATAATTAGCGTGGGTTGTCTATACACTAATCTAGGGTCATTGGCACAATTCGTCTTCTCGTAGCATATGCTATCTCAATCCTCGAATTATTGTGAGAATTATCGTACGTTTCAACATATATAGTGTTTGAAATCACTGAAACCAAACACCGAATATTGGTTTTACTGTGTTCCGGGGGTTTTAGGTTTTGGGTTTAGGTCGTCTGTTTCAAGTGGTTGCTTGCCAACTTGGTTCTTTTTTCTTCTGAATCTTGGGTGACTTGTGTCTTTGAAGATTAATAAAATTTCTTTTGCTATCCAAAAAGAGATTTTCACAAAATGAAAGAACATGGCCATACACTTAATTAATTTAAGAAACTGAAATGAAACAAAAAATAAAATGCAATAAATAATATTTAAACTTTACTTGGCCAGGATTCCATCTACGTTTTTCACGCACAAAATGAAGTAGCATATCGTTATAGTACATTTTTGGAACTCCTCCACGGAGCAATAATTATAAAACTGGTAGTTGGTGTCAGCCTAATAGCTGTTTTCTTTTATCAGTTTTTTTTTTAACCGGCAAAAATTTATTAAGAAACTTGAAAATGATCCGTCAAGTGGGGTGAGAGGGGAGAAGAATCCAATCAAAGGTCGGAAAATAGCGTAGGCCCAAAAATGGGTCAAGCCCGAACACCTGAGGGCAAAGCCCGAACACACTCTACGGGCCTCACAACACCCACATATTGAAACAATTAAAGCCCAAAACATCCTAAAAGGCCTAAAAAGTCCAGATATAAAATTAAGCCCAAATCCAAAATGCCAGCCCATAGAGAACAATGGCTAAGCCCAACCCAAACCCAAACGAAACCCTAGCAACACCTACACGTACCCACTGCCGTTCCTCCGCTGGTCACCAACTCCAACGGGCCGCACCACCACCAAATCCGACAAACGACAAGAACTTTGCTAGCACCACCCACTTACACACCTAAATACACATCCATGTCACATGGGTGATGGTCCTGCACACACAAGCATCTTCAATGTGTGTGGGATCCACCACTCATGTGAGTGTAGATATGCATTTAATGGGGCGTGTAAGTGGGTGTGGTACTAGAATTGATTTTTAAAATAATTAAGCAGACAAATTACAATCGCCGCACTAAGTTCAGTGCACTCGAGTAAGGCTAAATCCAGGACTCAAAAAATACAGAAAATTACTCATAAATTTAAAAATAAATATATTCTGGAATTCTGTAAAAAAAATCAACTCAAACGGAAATCGATAAATATTTTTTCAATATATATAATTGCTTTGCGCTCGTAAACCTTCTAGTGATCAGAGCTTGGAAACCTTCAAGTTCAAGGCATAAGAAGTTAAGAACCAGGGCCAAGTCTAAATCAAACAACAGATAGCTAATAATCTTTAGTCATCAGAAAAGAAGGTTAAATGGTTCAATTTCTCAAATCGTTGTGCATGTTTGTAATTTCCAACCAAGGGTACTTATGATTTTTTCATTTTGCAGCAACTCCAGGCAAGAACTAGCTAGTTCTGCTTCAGCAGATTTAAGTGGTTTAAAGATATATGCAGCATGTGCTTGAGTGGCCAAAAGAAAAACTGGCTTCGTCCCGCATTGCAGAAACATCATTAGGCCCCAAATCTAGGAGACCAGAATCAGGGGAGGAAAATCCGAACTGAGAGAGACTCAACCGGGAGGAAACACAGATTTTTTTGCAATTGGTTGGTTAAGGAAAAATTGGGCGTTTTGATCCATTTGTTGTGCTCCTGTTCTAGTAGTTTTAGCTCAAGTTGGACAGTCTTTTTGGCTGATATGGCATTTGTAATTCCTCAGAGCAAAAGTCTACCAATAGAAGTTTCGGGGCGGTTCCAGGGACACCTAAAAGAACCCCTCATAGTTTTCGATGGAATTTTGATGATCCGAGCAGCTCAATGTAATCAAAACGTGATTTTAAGAGTACTCGCGAAAAATCAGGAAAAAAAATGACCGGGAGAGCTTCATCCGAACAGTTTTTTTATTAAACTGTTGATGCAGAACTAAACAATTGCAAGTACTCCATCCGTCCCTTTTTTATAGTCCGGTATTCCATTTTGGATTGTTCCTTAATAAGTGTCTATTTTGTAAAGTTAGTGGATAAAAGTTAGTGCATTGTATATTTTGTCCCTAAAAGTAGATTTCATTTTGAAAAGTTAGTGAGTAAAAATGTAATGATGATGGGTAAGTAGGGAAAGTGGAGGAAAAAGTTGATGTGAAAGGTATAATGATGATGTCTTTTTAATAAGTTGGAATTACGAAGTAGGACACTTAAAAAGGGACGGAGGGAGTACAAATTATGAGTTTGTTTGAGAAGCATAAAAAAAATAACATAAAAACATATGAAATTGTTGTGGTTTTTGGTTAATACTTTGCGTGCCCGTTCGTCTGGACAATAATGATCAAAAAAATTTTTAAAAATGATATGGACACGAACATAAGGTGCAAAAATCCGGACACAGAGATATATCTGGAACCGTCTGACATGTGTGAGACGCTTGTACATCGGAACACTCGGATGGATCCACATACATCTCTGTCTGGGTCCTTTGAATAAGCTAACGAGGGTCACACCATTTCAGTCGTATACCAGGACCGCCAAATTTCTCGGAACTTCCTATAACAAGGCCATCAAAACTCCTACTTCGGAAAAAAATTGAATTGATAGCTTCTCCATATATAGCAAATACTTATCTGCATTATGGGCCCGTGTCCTCACCATCTTTCCCTCTCCAATTCCATGGCCCAAAAAATATCAATTAAAACCTGTATCCAAAGCTATTGCTGCAACATCCATTGGAATTAATAGAAAAATGAAACAAATCTGATAAGTAATATTAGCTAATTAAAGACAAAACCTTTCTTTTTCAATTTTGCCAAATACTAACATTGATCTGCCTTCTATTTTTTGCTATTTTGCCAGCCTTCGGGCTCTTTGCACTGAGTTTTGTAGTAATTCACATTTTCCCAAGTGGAATAAATTTTTATTACTCGCTCCTGTTGTGAACGTAATTATGTAAGCTTAATTGATGGGCTGAGTGAACTGTGGTGAGGGAGAGAAGAGAGATTTGGAATCAAACAAAAGAGGTCCCAGCCAGCAACTCAGAGGGCTGGAAATCGGGTGGCAGTTGCGACGATTAGATGCATTGGTCGTTAGTTTGTGAGCGTAATGGCTAGTAAGCTAGTGTAAACACGTACGAGAGAGGAAGAGAGTGATGTCGTAATCTCCTGTTGTGATTGAATCAAGTAGTGAGTTTTGTTTGTGTGTAATCTCTCCGAATGCTTTAGCGCAAAAGAATTCCATGGAACATCTCTCCAGCTGCTGTCACCAACTTTCAGCAACAACAGGAGTTCTTTAATTGTCTTCCGACACCAGCTAATGGAAAATGTTATGCTGACAAGCGCCCGTTGTTTATATACCAAGAGATCTAGTGTTAAATATAAGAACATGGATAAATTTCGATGTCAAAAGCGCCTTGAAAACAACCAAATGAAAAAGTCTAGGTACAGCAACCTTGAAGTCTGAGCGGTGTGATTGGGTGTGTGAGTGTCTCTTCTGCATCATTTGAAGTCCTAGCACCTTCTTCAGAGTTTGTCACACAGAGACCTGAGGCAGTACGATCCATTGTCACCCATTCTCTTTGATGATTTAACAAGACGAAATACCTCTCATTGCCAAGTGATGAGAAAACTACTCCACAATGAGTGCATATTTTTAGATATCAACTGTTTATTGGTGAAAAATCTAAGTTATAGAGAGGAAGAACAAGAAAGAAAATACAAGATAGAAAAAGCCATGGAAGAACCTACCTTGCTTATGGAGGCTCCACTAGGAGTAAGTTACAGCCACCGATTTAACTCTCCCTTAATCTTATCTCTAAAGCTAAGCACTTAAGCTTGCACTTAACCTAACTAAAGTTGTTTCTCATCTACTAGACAAATGTTACAATCATCCTATGTTGAGGTTGAACCAGAGCCCAACATAGAACTTGAGCTGATCATGCCACTGGTTCTGAGGTATTTCTGCAGCTGCACGTGAGTATCAATGGCCTTATTGTCAATCCACACGCCCCTCTCATCACACGGGAAGCTAATAAACTTGGGGCATTCTTCTTGGTGCAAGTAAATTAACTTGGGAAATAATGTCCTCAGTTCTTTCCAATATAACTCTAATTCGCTCAAGTACTCCAAACGCAATATCTCCACGGTCCACTGCTCCACTTGGCGTTTCTGAATTTCTCCTAGATCACGTAGTTGCCCTCCTCTGATGTAAAGTTTCTTTAGTTCCTTAAGTTCGCCAGGCATCAGCCAATCGATTAGACTCGTCATAGGGAAACACTGAAGGTCTAGTTTTTGCAGTCTCGGTGGAAGTCTAGCAAAGGGATTTGCTTCTGCAATATTGACTTCAGCTCGAGCTTGTAATCTTCCCCATGATATTGTCAACTTTTTTAGGCCTTCAAACTTTTCTAAGTACTCCAAATCCTGCAGCCTGAGAAGATCTTTAACACTTATGTGGATGTTAAGTTTTCTCAACTTCTGCAATCCTGACAAATCGCGCAGAGTACATGATTGTTTGTCGTTATTGAAATCTCCAATCAAGAATCCCTTAAGGACTTGGAGGTTTGATAGTT
Organism: Rhododendron simsii; assembly: GCA_014282245.1. NCBI lineage: Eukaryota > Viridiplantae > Streptophyta > Magnoliopsida > Ericales > Ericaceae > Rhododendron > Rhododendron simsii. The sequence continues at coordinate 5,415,221 of CM024964.1, forward strand.
CAGCTAGACTTTTGGGCATGTTTTCTAAAGAGTAACACTCGGACATGTCCAGGTGTGTCAAACTCTTGAGCAAACCAATATTGTCAGGAATCACATCAAGATTATAACAAGCACGGAGATCTAAGATCATCAAATCATTGAGCTCTGAAATGACTGTGGGAAGCTTTGTAATCATAGAAATTCCTTGAAGGCTAAGAAAAGTTAAGTTTTTCAGCTTATTCAGTCCGCGGAGAATTTTGGTGTTTGCTAGTTCAATATGGTGCGTTGTTGAGCTCTGCCACCTTCCAAGATAAAGACTTCGAATAACCTTCATATTCTCAAATATTTCAGGTTGGAAATTAATAATGGCCTCACCAACATTGATCAGACATGATGAGTGCCTACTTGGATCGCCACAAACAGATGCAGGATCCAAATCAAGAGTGCCATTTGAAGTAAATCCTCTACGTTTTGCTTCTTCGTATAAAGAAGAACGAACAAAAGAGCTCATCTTGCAACTGTCTGGCACCAAGGAGCAATTTTGGTAGATAGGCTCAATGAAGCCCTTTGCAATAAGCTCATCAAAGATCTTGCCAGCATGCACTTCAACATCCCAAACATACCCTTCAGAATGGAGATACTCGGAAATATATCCCTGCCCTATCCATAGGTAAATCATAGGTGTTCTCTTTATGGTTGCCATTGGTGGGAACTTGAAGAAACATGACAAACAACAACGCAATGGCTCGGGAAGGTCGTGGAAATCTTTCAATAGGCCATCAGAATCACTAGTGTGCGCAACCTCCGGCTCCGGCTCCTTGTGTAAGAAGTGCGTCATTCCACCCTCAGCCCCATTTATATTATCCCAATTCTTATGATGTGGGTTGGAATCGACATGGCGGATTTTATCATGCGAACGGATCTGGACTTTCAGCTTTCCGATGAACTTTTGTAGTTCTTTTTTGTCAGAGTCGGCCTTTTGTAGTTTGTCAGATTCAGCTTTTTGTAGCTTGTCAGAGTCAGCCTCTTGTAGTTTGTCAGAGTCGGAGTTGGCATCTTGTAGTTTGTCAGAGTTGGAGTCGGCGTATTGTAGTTTGTCAGAGTCGGAGTCGGCCTGTTGTATTTCGTCAGAGTCAAAGTCGGCCTCTTGTAGTTCGTCAGAGTTGAACTCGGCCTCTTGTAGTTTGTAAGAGTCAGAGTCGGCCTTTTGTAGTTTGTCAAAGTCTCTCTCACTACTCGGTAATCTTTGTAACTCCTTGAATTTCTCATGGGCTTGGTTGATTTTCACATTCATATGGTGCATGGACGCCTCCGCCTCCGCAAAGGCCGTATCCAGAAGGATGAGATCACTATGGATCATTTTAGAAGTGGGGGAAAGAGCTCCACAGTGGTGGTCGTATTTGTTGGTGGCCAAAGGGATCTGGAACTTAAGCTTTGCTATGGCCTTTTCGAGTTTGTCAAAGTCGCTTTCCCTGCTCCCTAATCTTTTTAGCTCCTCCAATTTCTCACGGGCCTCGCTGATTTGCTTACTCATATGGATTGTGTACTTCTTGAATGCCGAATCCACACGGTCGAGACTCTGGGAAGCCGAATCCACGAGGTCAAGATTCATGCGGATCGTTTCAGAAGATGGGGAAGGAGCTCCACTATGGTGGTCATCTTTGTTGGTGGCTGCACTGATTGAAGCAGCATTGTGGACAATGATGTTCTCAAGCGTTTTCGGCTTGGAACCACAAAAATTGGCCTTGAATTTTGCTACCGAAAATTGTAACGACCACTTAGATTTGATGGTTGGAGTCTCAAGCGTTTTGGGTATGGAACCCACACCTGAACCTAACACCTGAACATGGTATAAATCAAAAACATAATACAAACAATTTACAATCAAAATAATGCCAACAATATCGATCGTACTATTGTTACATGAAACTCTAAACAAATAAAGATCTAACAGTTATTAATTAATTAGCATCAAAACATCTGGGTGAGACACATGCAATGTTCTAAAAGGCCGCCGCCTAAGCCGATTAGTCCCCGACGCCCCTCCTAGGCGTTAGGCGGTGGTCTGACGCCTAGATTAGACAGCCTAGGCGGTGGTCTGACGCCTAGATTAGACAGCCGCCTAGGCGGGCGCCTAGTCCCCGCCTAGGCGCTAGGCGCCCATTTTTCGCCCAACTAGCGCCTAACGATTTTTAGAACATTGGACATACGTGTCTGGTACATATCCGGACACCAGTTGTGGAGCCAAAATTTATATTTGGCAATGACACTTTTCAAATGAAAGCCACTTTTGTTGTTGCATGTTGGCGGCAAAAGTGTGAAGGAAGGGTAGGTGCATGTATATCATATAACTAGATTATTCTGTGAGCTTTTTAATTAGTAAAACAAAAATAATACTGGACCAACTCTCCTCTGGTATTCATTGGAAGCCATTGAAACATCATTTTTATGATCTAACCTTGATATTGAAAAGAATTTTTTACATTATTTGTGTAAGAATACAAATTTATTCAAGTACTGATAGGTGCCTAACCAAAATACCTTAGTGGGAAAGCAATTTTGGCTTGAAATTGGTCCCACACAACGAATGTGGGATACACATAGATCAGACAATTCCAGATAAACATGTATCCACATGTGTGCATGGAGTCTGCGTACGTAGCATTTTTTAAAATACCACGTCATTTTTATGAATCACTAATATCCATATCGAGAATATTAAAAATGGACGTTGGGATCATCGAAAGGAAACCGTGACGGACCCCATTGTCCTACATAACAATCGTATGATAGAGAAAATGAGCACAAAAATTTTGATTTACTAATTGAACAAGAGAAAAATAGAGGGGATAGAAGATAACCTTGAGCTGGATTGGAGCAGAATCTGGGCCTTGAATTGAATGCAAATGGTTGACTTTGGGTGGCACAAATATACCAATTGCCTCAATGTACCTACCATCAGTACGTCCATGGAATCCACCGAAGACTCCACCTTCTATTGGAATGGACTCAGAATAATGACCCAATCTCGAACCAAAAGGCCCATATTTGTTCAAATTTGTGTTGAAACACAGAGTTGTGATTCTCACTTTTCCATGGAAGTAATCGTATGTCAGGCTTATGGAAGTGAGTTGCTCTTCTGAAGTGTCAATGCAGAACTAAACAAGTGCAAGTATAAATTAGAACTTTGTGGGAGGCTAAAAGAATGAAAATAGAAATCATATGAAGTTCCTGTTGTATTTGTTAAATAATTCACTTGCCTATTCGTCTCCCGACAGTAAAGGTCAATTTTTTTTTATTTATAAAAAAAATTGTTATGGAAAGAAACGAAAGTGCACAAATCCAGACACGGAGGTGTCCAGAATGGTCTGATGTGTGCCGGATCCAAGTGCATCAGATGGACCCAGATACATTTTTGTCCAAGTTTGAATAAGCTAAAAGAAGGTCGCACCGTTTCAGTCGTACGGCCACCAGTACCGCCAAATTTCTCGGAGCTTCCTATAACACCGCCATCGCAGCTTTTACTTGTGAATACAATTGAATGGATAACAAATTCATAACGAATAGTTATGTGCAATATAGGCCCGTCAGGCTTGTAAGCCCAATATTTGCCCTCTTTTCCTCCCCATGGTCCTAAAGACATCAATCCTTCTGCACTGCTATTATTGCCCTGCACATTCACACAATCTATTACATCCTTCTCTTCCAAAAAAAAAAAATTGACAACCTTCATTAGGATATTTTGTATATCATTTAGGGAAAATTTTAAAACTCCCTTCAAATTTTGATTTCAATGTCTAATACACACCCGAATTTTATTAATAAACTTCAATTAAGCAGCTAATCTGCGAAGTCCTTATTCAATTAACCCTATCTTTCTCTTATAGAATTATCGATCTTCTATTCTATTTATAAATGGGAGCACTGTCTTCGTATGGGGTTTTTTGGGATGCGCTCATATTTTGATTTTTCCAAAATTGCCAATAAAAAATAGTTTAGATCGATCATTCGGATAAGGGCATGTACAACAACAAATAGCTAAAATTGCCAGGCAAAACCCCAGAAAGCATTTAAAGCTAGCCACTTTCTATTTCAAACTCCAATAATTCTAGTTATATTTTCTATCTTCCTTCCAAATATCATTAGTTATTCTTCTCATGCCTTTTTTATTTTATTTTCAATGATCACGATTGCTTAGGCTTTGCAAAAATACATAATGTCGAAATCAAAAATAGATTTTTTTTGGCAAATGATAATGCCAAAACCAAAATTGATGCTGCCAAAACTCAACCATGTGAAATGACTTCTTTGCCCTCCTCCCAATCTCACTCTACTTTACTCTCTCTCTCTCTCTCTCTCTCTCTCTCTCTCTCTCTCTCTCTCTCCTAAGTCCTGAGCAAACCCAGTCGATCTCCCAACTCATCCTCTCCACCACTGCCGCCGATGCCAAAGTTTTCTGTAAACTGATTGCCCAAATCATTCGGAAAAATGGTGAGGTCCTCCAAAAAAAGACAGAAGAAACGAAAGAAAGAAAAAAGGAGAGAAGATACAATTGTAGGGAAAGAAAAAATGAGAGAAAAGGAGAGAAGAAAAGAAAGAAAGAGGAGAGTTGTTTGAACGAGAAGCGCAGTGCAAGGAGGAGAACCAACGAGGTGGCCCACCGTCGACCGATCCGATCATTTCTTTATTGTATCCGCCGCCTCCTGCTTCTTGTTTTCCAAAATTCCGTCACCGGAGCCGGCCGTCGATGACGGAGGTTGTGGTGGTGGTTCAGTTGACGAAACGGGTTGCCGACGACACCACCCACCTCACTTTTTATTTTCTTCCAAAATAAAAAGTTCACAAACCCAAAAAGGGGGAAAAAAACACACACACACACACACACAGTAAAATCAAGAGAATTGAGTGCTCTAAAATTCGGAGGTCCATTTCCAGATATTGATCCAGAGATCAACCTTACATTTAGCATCAGAAGTAGAAGCAATTGATGGAAGAAAACTTGGCCTTTTACTCCCTCAACTTGCTCGAAACCACCGCGGACGACGGAAAAGAAAGCTTGTTATTCGCTTGAGGTTGGCCTTGGCGTGGTGGTGCAGCGTGGAGTTTCACCTGCAGAACCCATGGTCTTTCAAGGCCTCCACCAGTCCAATGCTAGCGGCACGCTCTGTTCACTGAACCCATCTTCCTGATTTCGAGTAGCAAACGAGAAATGGTTTTTCAAGTGTGTGAGATTGGTTTTGATGGAAGATTGATTTGGGAATGAATGGGAGTGGGCAAAACAGGTGGCGTGGTGACCTTTCACAGATTGATTTGGGAATTAATGAAAGTGGGCAAAGCCTGGTTTGGTCGACTGGGTTTGCTCAGGAGGGAGAGTAGAGTGAGATTGGAAGAAGGGCAAAGAAGTCATTCACATAGTTGAGTTTTGGCAGCATCAATTTTGGTTTTGGCATTATCATTTGCCTTTTTTTTTTATCACACGGAACCCAGATTCAACTTAAAGAAAAAAAAATACACAATCAATGACTTCGAGTCATTTTGCAATACTATATAGTAAAAAAAAAAACACCAATTAGGTAGAAATTATGCACACTAGAAACAATATGTTCTACGGAAACACCAAGCAAAATCATTGCCTTATAAAAAAGCGTATTACTTTTGTCTGCTAAGATGGATATGATTAGGAAATAAAAGCAAAATGTAGCATGACAAAAGCTAACCTCTAGTCCTTCTAAATTGATATCTTCATGCACACTATTATCCTTGTTAACCACGTTCTTGGTCTGCATCATAACAAAGGCAAACTCAACGTCTTGTGCAACACACTTCAAGTGAAAAATCGATCCAAAGTTAAATAAATAAAATGATATCGCAAAAAGAAAACATATAGGCTCCGTTCAGTTGTCGAGAAAGTTGTGTGGAAAATTGGTTGCTAGAAAAAGTGAAGTGAGGTGAAGTAAAAGAAAAAGAAAATTATTTTCCTGTGAGTGTTCATTTGACAAAAGAATTTTGCAAGAAAAATTAAGATTTAGTTGTTCATTTGTCAGGAAAAAGAAACTTTCGGGAAAATTTTGTGAGTGTTTACTCATTTTCCTTTTCCCGCGACGCAAAATCCTGTGTTTTTTGCAAGATCACTTTTGTAGGAAAGTTATTCCTACAGGAAAACTTAAATTGGTAAGTCCTAGAATTTTCCTGCCAACTGAACACTAGGAAAGTTATGGAAAAATTGATTTTCCCATCATTTTCTGTACTTTCCTGGCAACTGAACGGGGCCATAGAGAATCTGAATACTACATTTTTTTCCCTAGGAGTGATTGCAAAACAGTGAGGGCCTAAGCGGATTATTGAGGTTAGCGACAACAATAGATCGAACAATCATGCTGATAAGTGTTCATTTGGTAGATACCATTAACAACATTAACTATTTCAAAAGTCAAAAAAATTGATGCCCATTGATACCCATTTGCAATTCATTTACTGATGTAAACATGGGTTCAGCAACATGGAACCAAATCAACCAAACCATTTTTACAATAGGCTAAAGGCATAGTTTTGAGAAATGATATTTGCCAAAACTGGTTTTGTTAGAACCAAAACTATTGTGTATAAAAGCCTTGTAAATTGCACATGGTACATGTCTTTTATGCACTATAATTTTTAGGCATGAACTTTTAATTTTGGCAAGTTAGTAAGAGGGGAACCCTAGCCGCCACCAATATCCTTCTTCTCCCTTCCCCTCCCCCCTAGGGTTCACACCTTTAGACGGCAGTGGGAGGGGAAGGTCTTTATATTTTTCTCTTTGTTTTGTTTCTCTGCTGATCAACGATTTGTTGTTTGATTTGTAAAAGTTTTGTCACTCGTTTTCTCGAGAGTTCAGTTTTGTCTTTGGACGAATATTTGTCTAGAGATCGGGTTTTTCAGAGATGATGTTGCCTTACAATGACATCCATGCCAACAGCGCTCTTACCCTACGTGATGTTTTTGGTAGGGCAACTCGTGGGGGTTTGTCAGATCTGTTGTTTTTTGAAAGTTCATTGGTGCATCCATATTTGGTTGGAGCCCATTTAATCGTATGGATATTTGTTGTCTTTTATCTTTGACTAACATTTTATCTGGTTTGAGACTGCTGATTCTAAGTATGAATATACAGTAGATCGCAAGTTTTGTTGTTTTTGTCAGGCTCAATGTCTAAGTCGGGGTGAAAGACATCAACTGTCTTGTGCTTTTCTCGTGCTACAATAGTTAGATAATTAGTTTGGCTTTCTTCAAGATATTTGTAATAAACTTTGATATGTAAGTGCTGCTGGGCAATTATTAATATATCTTCTTAATTTTAGACCAAAAAAATTTTAATTTTGGCATAGCAACACCCTTAATTTTTTTAAGTTTCCACACAATCAATATTCTCGATGAGCTCTTCTAAAGATTCTGACGTGTTGCACACTTGACCCCAATTTTGATCATTAAAATGAACCTCACTTGTGGTGGAAATAACCAAACAGAACAGTGCAACCTCCTTCTGGGGATTGCCGAGAAGCCTTCTCCATTATTAGAATCAGATATTCAAAACCATATTCAAAACCGGACTGACTGAGTTCATACCGGCATGTGTTTCGTTTTACTTGGGTTTTCGTTAGTGGATGGTAGAATTGAACAACTGCGGATTAGTAAAGTGCTCCGCAAGCGTTACCTGGCTAGGACAATTTGGGTTACTATAAAAATAAAAATGAAAACTCCAAATCTCATTTGTTTATTTCAATCAAGTTCATTTTTACGATCAGCATCACTAACTTTGTAACGCTTGCCAATAATATTAATAACTAGAAATAATGTCGATCGCATTAATATAGTCACATAGCGCGAATAAGTGTGTTCTGGTGATTTGTTTAACACTCCCATACCTAAACCTAACATGCAGTTGAATATGGTAAACATGATACAAACAATCTATAAACTATTTCAAAATAATGCCGACAACGTAACATGAAACTCTAAACAAATGTAGATCTTAAAGCCATTAATTACCATCCAAATTTACTTAAAACCATGAATTTACTCTCTTTTTTTTGGGTACACAGGCCATGAATTTACGTGTCTTTAAGGAATGTCCATCTCAAATAAAAAATAGTACTCTTAGGAACATTTGGGTGACACATACATTCGGGTATAGATATATTCAAAATTGTACGATAATGTGGTCCCACAGGACGGTGAATGTGGGACTCGCACAAGTAAGACAACTCCAAACAAACCTTTTTTGAGATCTGTGAATGGATTCCGAGTACATAGCATTTTTAAAAATGTACTCCCTCCGTCCCTTATTTAGAGTCCAGTATTCCATTTTGGGTTATCCCTTAATAAGTGTCCATTTTATAAAGTTAATGGGTAAAAGTTGGTGTATTGTCTATTTTGCCCCTAAACGTAGATTCCATTTTGAAAAGTTAATGAGTAAAAGTGTAATGATGATGGGTAAGTGGGGAAAGTGAAGGAAAAAGTTGATGTGAAATGTATAATGATGATATTTTTTTAATAAGTTGGAGTTATGGAACAGGACACTTAAAAATGGACGGAGGGAGTATATGGTTTGTTGAGATGACTACTGATATACCTAACTCCGTTTCACGTGATTTTTATGAATCAATAATTTGCATATCGAGAATATTAAAAATGGACATTGGTATCATCACAGCAAACCCTAACAGTCCATTGTCCTACGTAACAATCTTATGAGAAAGAAAATGGGCATGAGCATTTTTATTACTAATTGGATAAATAAAAAATAGAAGGATAGAAGGTGACCTCGAGCTGGGTTGGCGCATAATTTGGGTCTTGAACTGAGTGCAAACTATCGAATTTTCCCCCTGAAGTACTAGGCAAATTATTGACTTTGGGTGCTACAAATATACCAATTGCAGTAAGATAGGTTCCAGTTCCACAATGTCCATGGAATCCAACAGTGACTCCACCTTCTATTGGAACGGATTGAGAAGAAGCACCTGAAATCGTACCAAATGGCCCATATTTGTTTCCACTGTCTGTTTCAAAACAGAGAGATCTGATTGCCACTTGTCCATAGTAGTCTCCGTACGTCAGGCTTATGAACGAGAGTTGCTCTACTGAACTGTCGATGCAGAACTACACAAGTGCAACTACAAATTATGAGTTTGTTTGGGATGCATAAAAAAAACATCTGAAATTATTGAGGTTTTTGGTTAATTGGAGTAATTTGCTAGCTTATTCGTCCAGACAATAATGATAAAAAAAACATTTGAAAAAATGCTATGGAATGCAAACATAAGGTGCAAAAATCCGGACACAAATATGTCTGGAACCGTCCGATATGTGTGGGATGCTTGTACATCCGAACATTCGGATGGATCCATGTACATCTCTGTCAGGGTCTTTGAATAAGATAAAGAGGGTCACACCGTCTTAGTCGTATGGCCACCAGTACCGCCAATCTTCTCGGAGCTTCCTATAACGAGGCCATCAAAGCTTCTACATCGGAATAAAATTGAATTGATAGCTTCTCCATAACAAATACTTATCTGCATTATGGGCCCGTTGGCCTTGTAAGCCCAATCTACACCATCTTTCCCTCCCCATGGCCCTAAAGATATCAATCCTTCATCGTTAATCTCGTCCTGCATATTCGCACAATCTGTCAGTTTTATTGGCTCAATATTTATTTTCCTGTAAAGGCCACCAACACAATCTATTACAACCTTCTCTTCCAAATGAAATAAAAACTACGACAAACTTCATTAGCTAATTATATATATCTTTTGTAAGTATACATGGAGAGAGAGAGAGAGAGAGAGAGAGAGAGAGAGCAATTTAAGTGTAGGAGGAACAAGTGATGTAAGAAAACTACCTAATATTCCTGTAAAGTGATGAAATTATGTATACAAACTGATAGGATGCACACGCACCGCGTGTGCCACTTATGCTAGTGTAAGTATATTTGTAGGGGAGAAGGCTTCTAGGCAATCAGTTCCAAAAACAAAGGCTTCCCGACAGTCCCTGTCCTCTATAGTTTGGGTTTTCCTGGTACCAGCAAGGTTCATTTTAATGATCAACAATTGTCATTTTTGTAGAGCTTGATCAATGATAACATGAAATGCCTTAAAAATCATAAAAATCAATGCCCATTGGTACCTTTCACAACACATTTACGTTTGTTAAAATGGGTTAGCAACACTGAATCAAATCCATCAAACCAATTTGTATCGTTTCTGACACAATCAATGTTCTTGATGAGCTTTGCAAAATGAATAGTTTTGGTTCACTCATACTGGAAATAACCAAACTACACGGTGCAGCCCCCTTTTGTAGATTGCCGAGAAGCCTTCTCCTTTATAGGAATCAGACATTCAAAACTAGACAGAGTTCATACAACACTTTGTTTAAGTTTAATTGGGTTCTTCGTTAGTGGATGGCGGAATTAACCCCTAGAAATTAGTAGAGGTGCGCGGAAAGAGGCAGATCCATGTTGAGCCCCAAGAAAGTATAATGGTATATTTCATTGAACCCCTCAAAAATTGCTCTAGCACCCTATTGACCGTCAGAAATCATGAAATTTCTCTCTTTTAAGTCTCTAAAAGTACAAAAACCGCCCCTTTATCAATGTGTCTAACTTTCTCTAGCAAAATAACTCTTTATATCGATCATAGATATAATGGTCAATTGCTCGATTCCTCTAATTTTTTTAATACAAAATCTACTGATTTGTGATGTGTGTATTGTGACGTATAGAACTTTTATTTCCAATATATTTATTTGCAACGCATTTTATTGTATGATTGTGATATCTTCATATTTATGTTTGATTTCATGTGTAGTTAGTGATTTTTAATATAGTCGGAAAACTCATCTCTTAACCTAGAAAACTTGAAGTTAAAATACTACTGTGCTTGCTTGACATGGAAAAATATTTTCAAACTTACGATTAATAAGTGCCCCTCTGGCAGGTAGGTTTTTTTTTTTTTGTGCGAGTAGAAGTGTACGTAATTGTACTCTTCGAGACTCTCTCAATGCATTTCTTCTCCTAGTCTACTATTTTCATCTTTGTTCTTTTATGATTAGTGAAAATTTTCTTCACCATTTCAAAAAAAAAAAAAGTGCCTCTTCTGTCTTTAATTTGTGGTTCTGTCACTATCCGCGTGTAAAATCCTAACCTTTTCTTTAAAAAAAAAAAAAAAGAAGTTTAGTCACGTGGTCCGAATAGGAACTCGACACACTGTATGAGTTACGCAATGTTGGGATTTCACCTTAAAAATCCGACACCGCCACGATGACCCTTAAATTATTATTAGTCTGAAATCCGAACACGTTTGGTCAAGTTCGCGTTAATGGAACATGAAATTTTGCTGAGTCATGGGAAGGCCATGGTAACAGGTGTCCTCTTTTCATGTTTTACTTCCTTTTTCCACCGATATATATATATATATATATATATATATATATATATATATATATGTAGCTATCAAAATAGAAGACAAAACAAAGTAATCTTTACCCGAGACCCACCGTTTCCTCTTCGTTCGTTTTCACCAGAGAATATCTACTGTTTCTGTAGGTAATTTTCCTCTTACACACTACGTCCTCTCACACACTAATTTACTGCAATTGGTATGATATATGTATACTGTTTATAATAAAGGAAGTTGATTTGGGGCTAAATTTCGTACAACTCACACACATTCAGCGCACATAGCATCACACCGATCTGGTCATTCCCTCTCACCTTCCACCGTATCTTTTTCTCCTCTAGCACGTGCAACACCTGAACCCTTGAAATTTTCACACAAGCGAAACCCCTTTTGGTAAAGAGTTTCGTTCCGGAACTCGCCGTCGTAAATTGGTTTAAATAGATTATGTGCTGATGATATTATACCTGTTATAAGCCCTAAATTTAAGAGATTGGAATAGGAATTTTATTAAGCTAGTTAAAAACCCAGCTAAAATCCTTAGTGTCTATCCTAACCGATTGTGGGAATTCTAACTTGGACTAATGCGTTTTGTACCCATAGCTTCAGAGGAAGCATGAGGTTAAAGTATACATTACTTTTATTTTAGAACTATAAAAAAGAAACAGTCCATATGCTGATTCGATGGCCCGAATTGAAAAATTAGTTTACCTCTAAGTCCAACTGTATCAGCTGGTAATTTGTGGTACATTTTGTATAGGTACCAATGCTCTGGGCTAGTTTGGTGCCACGTCAGTTAGACGCATCCTATTCTCTGAATTTTTGAAAAGAAATGCTATTGTTTGTTTTGTTGGAAAATATGGGAATTGAGCTTCCTACTTGCCTTATTTGATGTTAATGCATGCAATGGTTGGTTTACAAATCTTTCGTGTTACAGTTAATCTGGACCATGGCAATATGTTTTGGGAACTTGAGTTTTACTTCTTGTTAGTGCATGCTTGTGATAATATGAATCATTCGAACGGTGTCTCGAGCGCTAGGGGACATGAAAAGAAACTAATGGCATGAAGTAATAAGGTAGGAGATGCAGCTAGGCATCACTGGGTAACGATATCTTACCACTCTTCAATGGGGTCGCTCCCCAACCGACTGGCAAAAATACCGTTGAATGTTGTTATCGCTCGAATGTGCAAAAATGAAAGGGAAAAAGAAAAGGGTCCATTTTTGGACCAAAGAATTGAATTTATGGATTAAAATGCATATTATTGGAAAATTTGATGAGAATACTTGAAATGTTGCTTGATTTTTGAACTGTTTTACTGAGGTATTTCCATGGTCAAACTTGAAATTTTGGTATATGTTTCTCACCCGAGCTTCGGCTTATGAAAACCTTTTCTAACTTTCCAGGTTATTGTAGATAGCAAGTTGAGGGTTGGATGCATTGTTTGGTTAGCTATTGTAAATATCCCGTCTATAAAAAGGAGCAGGAACATTGTGTCTTTTAAGACAAGTGGTACTGTAATAGTTGTTATTGTAAATTATGCTTAGCTATGTTGTATAGACACTCTGGAGTTGTATGAATAGATGCTTCCGCTGTTTTCCTTTATAAGTTTTTTTTAGTATGCTTTGAATGGTAAAGGTGTTGGAGGCCTTAGTGATTCTGTCACCGGCCGGTCACGTGACCCGTATTGGAGTTGGGACGTGACACCGCGTACATCTTGAATTGTAAAAACAAAATTCTAAAGTTCGTTTTGGCTATATTAAGTTCAATTCAGGCTTCCAGTTATTTGTTAGACACACCCATACCTGAACCTAAAATCTGAATATGGTAACTTGTGGCCGATAAAAAAAAAACATGTAATTTTTGTAAATTATTGACACAGTACAAAGAATTTATAATGAAAATAAACTCTATTCTAACTTAAACCATCAAGTTACGTGCCTGAAAAGAAATGTCTATCTCAAATAGTACTCATAAGCATTTGGGTGTGACACACATACACACAGGTACAAATTCGGACACAGATACATGTGGATGTGGTCCCATACGTTGAATGTGAGATGGACACAAATCAGGCAGTTCCAGACAAACTTTCGTCCAGATAAGTGAACGGAGTCTGAGTACATCACATTTTAAAAATATATATGATTTGTTGAAATGACTACCGATGTGTCTAACTGTGTTTCAAGTGATTTTTATGAATCAATAATTTCCATATCGAGAATCTTAAAAATGAAAGTTTGGATCATCAAAATGAAACCATAAGAGACCCCATTCTGGTAAATAACAAGCTTATGGGAGAGAAAATGAGCATGAGAAATTTGGTTTACTAATTGGACAAGAGAAAAATAGAGGGATAGAAGTTGACCTTGAGCTGGGTTGGCGCAAAATCTGGGTCTTGAATTGAGTGCAAACTATCAACTTTTATTCCTAAACTCAGCAAACTATTGACTTTGGGTGCCACAAATATACCGATTGCAGAAAGGAATGATCCATAACGTCCATGGAATCCAGTAATGACTCCACCTCCTACTGGAATGGACACAGAAGAAGCACCCGATCCCGGACCAAAAGGCCCATATTTGTTTCCAATATTTGTTTCAAAACAGAGAGATACAATCATTTCTCCTCCGTACGTCAGGCTTATGGATGAAAGTTGCTCTATTGAACTGTCAATGCAGAACTAAACAAGTGCAAGTATAAATTTGGCCTTTGTTTGGGATGCATAAACAAGAAAAATCATATGAAATTATTGTATTTTTGGTTGAATGATACACTTGCCTATTTGTCTTGACAATGAAGATAAAAAAAATTTCTAAAAAAAAAAACAAAAAACAAAGAGGCCATGGAGTCATGGACAGAAACGAAAGTGCACAGATGCGGTCACTGAGGTGTCAAGGACCGTTCGACGTGTGTGAGACCACGTGCATCAGATGAATAAGCCAAATAGTGTCTTACCGTTCGAGTCGTGCCGCCAATGCTATTGCAGCCAATCCCGAAACTTCCTACAACAACGCCATCGCAGCATTTCCTTTCGAATAAAATTGATTCGATAATAATATTATAACCAATAGTTATCTGCATTATAGGTCCGACAGCCTTGTAAGCCCAATCTTCACCATACTCCCCTCCCCATGGCCCTAAAGATATCCATCCTTCATCACCGCAAATCTTGCCCTGCGTATTTACATAAGGAATCTATTACAATCTTCTTTTCCAGAAACATCTATTACAACCTTCATTGGCAAATTTTATGCATCTTATACATGCATACACGTCACAGAGAGAGAGAGAGAGAGAGAGAGAGGAAATAGTTTACCATGACAAATTCAATTGCGTGAAAGGTCTGAAGGGTTGGATACTGCTGGTGATGAAACTCCGGTCGAGATTTAAGATTTGAAGATGGTCGTGATTTTAAAGAGTTACCATAGCTTCGGAATTGTAGGGAATCTGGATGCCCACGTCATATTACTCTCCGAATTCACCCTAATACGAGATTCCTGCACGGGAATCGTCTTCCCGAAAAGCTTGATGGCTGGATCTTTGGTCGTGGTCTGAACAAATCTGGTTGAAAATTGTTGGTTTGGGGGGGGTGTGGGGGCGCGGGGGGGTTGGGGGGTATTGGGGGATACGAGGAAAGAGAGATGGTATCAAGGTTTTAAGAACTTTTTGAAGTAAAATTTGAGTTAAAAATCAAAAGTGCTGTGAGTACATTAGTTATTAGTAGATCCTTTGTACACTGTTCATGTGGCAAAAGTAATGGAATCCGCTTCCTTCATTTGCATTTCAAAATTTCATCAAAAATTTTGATCGGGAGATTTACCCCTCAAACCCAACACTTCTTGACTTCTACTCTATCCTATCATCAACGCCATTTTCACGAACCCATCCCTGTCGACACCGGCGACCGCTACCACCACCATCGATGCAGGCGACCACCATTACTAAATTTATCCCATTATTTAGAGAATTTTTAGTTTCGTTTTTGGACGAATATTACGTCTAGTCGTCTACGGATTGGGTTCTTTTAGATGATGTTACTTCACAACAATATCTATGTCAACAATGTTTTACTACCCCGTTTGATGTCTTTGCTGGAGTAATTTATGGTGGCTTGTCAGATTTGTAACTTTAGGAGTTCATTGGCATATTGATACATGGTTGGAGTTTGTTTGATCATTTGAGTATTTGTTGTTTTTTTCTTGGCTAATATTTTATCTCTTTTTGAGACCTTTAAAAAAGATAAAATTTCTACGGACTATGCGTCTGGCGATGCCCGAATTGGGTGAAAGACATCAACTGTCTAGCTCAAAGTTGTCAATACCGTACCGGCCAGCGTACCGTTTTCACTACTGGAATGGGACGTACCGGTACCGGACTGTATTCCGGTACCGTTCCGGAATTACCGCAATTAATATTATATATATATATATATTTAATATATATCTACCATTTTTTAAAATTTCTAAGTGTAAACATAAACAAAATGTAAAAAAAAAAAAAATTGTAATTTTGTACCGGAACGGAACACCGGAAAATGGCCGGAACAGACCGCTATTGTCCGGTACACCCGGTATTGGCCGGAACAGGCCGGTATTTCAACCGAAACGGAACATGACTTTTTGTGTTCCGTTTAAGGACCGATACGGTACGTACCGGCCGGTACGGAACGGATTTAATAACTTTGGTCTAGCTAATAATTTATCGCCCCCACGGAACAAAAGCGTGGCCACTGCCGGACACTACGGTGGAAAGTGGAAAGACCTTGTGCCGTAGTGCGACTGTTGGGGCGACAGATATCTCTGAATTGTCAACCTAATCCCATAAACGAGCTGCCAATTTGTAGTGAAGAGCTTTCACACTACCGACCAAAAGCAAAACAGGAAAAAAAAAAAAAAATTGAGAGAGAATAGAAAGACATTTTTACCCATGGTACTGTTTCTTGTCTTGTTTGAAATTTTTTCAATCTCGTCCAAAACGAACGCAGTTTTGATCAAGTCCCCAAATTTTATCCCATTTGTGGCCAAAACACTTTGGCTGCCCTACAATCAGTGGACCACTCTAGAAATTTACAAGTGTGGGGTCATTTACAAATTAAAAATTAAGATGTTTCCTTTTAGTTAAAGAGTGGAAGTCGTTCAAATTGATATGAATTTTTCAAGCACAATTATTTCTAACACGATTACTTAAATGATGAATTTCGCTTTGTGACTGTCTTTTTTTCAAGAATGTGCCCATATTTTTTGAACCAAAAGAAAAATAACACTAAAAAAATCCTTATTTTATAGGTACTCTGCATCAACCGAATCATGAGAGTCTACTGAATTAGTGGCTAGATTGGGTACGCTTAACTGATGACTCAAATTTAGTAGTGGGATAAATTATTGGGTGTTTTGCACCTCATGATGGGGTCAATGCTATATTATGGTGGAAGCGGGGGGGTTGCTGTGCCGATTTCTGGGCCCACTCCAGGCTCGCTTCGATGATCGGAATCGTTCACTTTGTAGAGCTTGTCAATTAGAACAACTATGAAAAAAATCAGCTTAATTGGATATCATTAAGTACCTGATCGGAGCCCATATAACTCTCGGTCCATGGGTTACAGTAGATTTGATCCAGTGTTTCAGATCCATTCTTTTTTAGATAAAAAGGTTCTGATCAGGCACTTAATGTTATCTAATTAAGCTGATTTTTTTCATCGTTGTTCTACTCGACAAATTCTACAAAGTGAACAATTCCGATCATCAGAACGAGACCGGAGTGGGCCCAGAAATTGGGCAGAGCAGCCCCCCCCCCCCCCCCCCCCCCCCCCGCCCCCCTTTTCCTATTTTGGTGGGTTCATTTGTCATTTAAGCCAAAATTATTCACAATAATAGGAGATTACTTTTCCTCCATGGGGTCACCCCACAACTTTGAACGTGGCATCGCCACTGTGCCACTATTAATGGTGTAGTCATAAATTAATAGTGGTGGGGCACCTTTTAAACCCACTTAAAATAAAAAATCATGATCACACCACTTTAGACTAAACTTTACTAATTTTCAAAGAGTGAAGCACGGGAGGGCGTTTCGTGTCCTTTTTGTTCTTGATGATTTGATGATGAAAAATTAAAAAAAATTAGGATCGCACCACTTTAGAATAAACTTTACTACTTTTCAAAGGGTGAAGCGGGGGAGGGCGTTTCCTGTCCTTTTTGTTCTTGATAATGAAAAATAAAAATAAAAAACCAGGATCACACCACTTTAGACTAAACTTTACTATTTCTCAAAGAGTGAAGCGGGGAGGGTGTTTCCTATCCTTTTTATTTATAGATTAGAAAATTGAGCGGTTCGGTTCGGTCCGAAAAAATTTCACCATCACCCATTCGAAAATTGAACTGATTAGTCGATTTTTTCAGAGTTTTTTAATCTATTGGTTTTTGAAACACCCTTAGTTAAATGACGAACATGCCCTCTAACATATATCTCAAGAAGGAAGAGAGAGAGAGAGAGAGAGAGAGAGAGAGAGAGAGAGAGAGAGAGAGTGTTTTACAGGCGGAGAGGTTATGATTGATGGAGGCGATGGACAGAGAAGATGAGGGGTTGAGTATAATTCCAATTACGTATATGGCATACAACTCTTTCATCACTTTTCTTTTCTTTTTTTTTTTTTTGGAACGTTGAAAATTCTTTCATCACTTTTCAATTACGGTTTTTAATATTTTTTTGACAAATAATAGTGTTTCTAATAAATTATGGTTTACTTTTAATTTGTTTCAAAAAAATATTTTCTAAAATGAAGTTAAGGTTAAACATTTGGTATTCTAAAATGAAATTATTTTATTTTAAAATTAATGAATGGTAAATATCAATTTATTTTAATTAATATAAACCAATTTTGAACATCAAAAATCAAAGTGGGGGCGATTAAGTCATTTCACACCTTATCACATCATATCCACCCTCCAAATCCCTCTCCTCATAAAATCATTGAAACACTTAATTACAAAATCTACCATTCTTGAGAAATGCGGCCACTCTTCTTAATATATCACCCCCTATTATATATTCATCATTATTATATATCCACCAATATCGAATGAACCCGCCAAATATCCCGTATAGGTAAAGCTTGAGCCCTATGCCTGCATCATGACAACCCATTTTCCCTTCAATAAAGCTATTGGTACCAAAGTTGTCTACCGGCCAGCGTACCGTTTTCACCAAAGTTGTCAATACCGTACCGGTCAGCGTACCGTTTTCACTACTGGAATGGTACGTACCGGTACCAGGCTGTATCCCAGTACCGTTCCGAATTTACCGCAATTAATATTATATATATTTAATATATATCTACCATATTTTAAAATTTTAAGTGTAAACATAAACAAAATGTAAAAAAAAAAAAAAAAAGAACCGGTACGGAACGCCGGAAAATGCCTGGAACAGACCGGTATTGTCCGGTACGTCCGATATTGACCGGAACAGGCCAGTATTTCAACCGGAACGGAACATGACTTTTTGCGTTCCGTTTACGCACCAGTACGGTACGTATCGGGCGGTACGGAATGGAATTGACAACTTTGGTTTTCACTACTGGAATGGGACGTACCGGTACCGGATTGTATTCCGGTACCGTTCCGGATTTACCGCAATTAATATTATATATATATATTTAATATATATCTACCATTTTTTAAAATTTTAAGTGCAAACATAAACATAATGTAAAAAAAAAAAAATTGTAATTTTGTACAGGAACGGAACACCGGAAAATGGCCGGAACAGACCGGTATTGGCCGGAACAGGCGGGTATTTCAACCGGAACGGAACATGACTTTTTGTGTTCCATTTAAGGACCGGTACGGTACGTACCGGCCGGTACGGTACGTACCGGCCGGTACGGAACGGATTTAATAACTTTGATTGGTACCGACGAGTACCATACCGAAAATGGATCGACGGCCTCGCTGAGTGAATATCGGCCACCGGACGGCCGATCCAAACCGTCTAAAATATCTATAAAAAAACGAGGGGGCCTAAGCGAGAATCAACGGCATCCGATATGTGTAGATGTTTGACCCAAACACTCCATTTTTTGTATACAACCCAATTTTTTGTATATATATGTATATACGAAAAATTGGGGTCTTTCGATCGAGCACCTACACAAATCGGATATCATTGATTCGGCACGGGCCCCCTAATCTTTTTTATAGAAATTTTGAACGGTTCGAATCGTCTGTCGGATGGCCGAAGGTGGTCCGACATAGCTGTTGGTCTATTTTCGGTTTGATATCCGTCGGTACCAATACCGAGACTCTTTTCCTTGGCTGGCTGAAGAGGACTGGGTGGTTGGCTGTCCACACCAATTTGACTGATTTGGCAACTCTGGTGTGCTATGAACAGAAGGATGGGAGACACATGTAAACATATTTTTATTTTTTTTTTAAGTTGGCGATTTTATTACCTGTGTTTTGTTTTTCCACGTCTTGAGCATTCATATCTAAAGCTGCGGAGGCACATGGGTACAAAAGAGAACGGTCGATCCAATTGGCTATCAAATTTTCATAAGGATAGGTATAATTTTTATCCCACTTTTATCAATTTGATTCCAAATTTTCATAATAATAGATATAATTAGCTATTTTGACTCCACAAAAAATCTCAAAATTATTTCAACTTGTAATAAGTGAATAGAAATTCCAAACACTCTTTTTTTTTCGAGAGTTGATAGTGCTAGAAATAAGACTATCATGTATTATTTTTCAAATATAACAAGTCTTTTGGAGCTCATTATGAGATAAAATAAATTATTAGTACATATCAATCTTATAATTAACCTTTTAATTTAGTTATTTTTAGACTTATGTGTATAAAAAATATATTACATCTGAATCTAATTTTTTATCCTATTAATCAAAATCTCTGACTCCGCCTTTCAGTTTGATGGGGATGGTCCATGAGGTCATTTTTCACTTTTGACCTATAGGGTTCTCTTATTCACTGAAGTTCTGTTTTTATTTTACTGCCTTTTCACTTGTTATCTATATTCACATTTTGTTTTTTCATCTATGTATCTACTCTGTTCTGGTAATTTTCCGAAGATTTTAGAGGGTTTTGTTTGATTTTTGAGTTATTTAGGGCTAGTTGAAAATCCAACTCCGGTCCCTCAGGGTTTTTTGATTAATTTTTGGCAGTTGGTTAAACTGCTACTTGGTTCCTGTGAATTGGGTCGGTCTTATTTAGAACCCACAAAATGCAGAGACCTCCTCCAATGGAAGATTTTGCCCTAAAGGAGACCAAACCCTACCTTGGTGGTGCGAACTTCAGCGGCGATAAGCTCACGAGCACCTATGACCTAGTGGAGGAGATGCAATACCTCTATGTTCGTGTCGTGGAAGCAAAAGATTTACCTGGAAAAGACGCTACGGGTAGTTGTGACCCTTATATTGAGGTTAAAGTTGGGAACTGTAAGGGTACAACTCGTTATTTGGAGAAGAAATTGAATCCCGAATGGAACCAGGTGTTTGCTTTTTCAAAGGTTCGGCTCAAATCTCATCTCCTTGAGGTTACTGTCAAGGACAAGGATGTTGTCAAGGATGATTTTCTAGGTCGGGTTCTGTTCGAGCTCAAGGAGGTCCCGAGACGTGTCCCACCAGATAGTCCACTGGCACCGCAGTGGTATATGTTGGAAGATAGACGTGGTAATAAGGCTATAGGAGAGCTCATGTTGGCCGTTTGGATGGGTAAACAAGCCGATGAAGCCTTCCCTGAAGCTTGGAGTACGGATGCATTAAATACTGGTGCTGATCGTCTTGCAAATATCCGGTCAAAGGTGTATCTATCGCCTAAGTTATGGTACTTAAGGGTTAATGTGATTGAAGCTCAGGACTTGATGCCAGGGGATGAAACCAGGTTCCCGGAAGTATTTGTGAAGGCTATTTTGGGGAATCAGGCTTTGAGAACTGGAATTTCTATGAGCAAGAATACTAATGTGATGTGGAATGAGGATTTGTTGTTTGTTGCCGCGGAACCATTTGACGAGCCCTTGAATTTGAGTGTGGAAGATAGAGTTGCGCCCAACACGGACGAAGTTTTGGGGAGGTGTGCGATCCCATTAGATCACGAACCTAGTAACTCTAGGTGGTATAATCTTGAGAAGCATATTATTGTTGATGGGGAAAAGAAGAAAGAAATTAAGTTTGGCGGCAGGCTTCACGTGAGTGTCTGTTTGGAAGGTGGGGATCATGTCCTTGATGAATCAACTCACTACAGGAGCGATCTCAGACGTCCTACCAGCATTGGGGTTTTGAAACTGGGGATTATCGATGCTCGGGGGCTGTCACCCATGAAAACGAAAGACGGAAAGGAGACAACTTATCCTTATTGTGTGGCCAAATACGGGCAGAAGTGGGTGCGGACAAGGACAATCACTGATAGCTTTTCTCCCGAATGGAATGAGCAATACAATTGGGAGGTTTTAGATCCATTCACTGTCATCACGATTGGGGTATTTGACAACTGTGACTTGGGCGGTGGTGATAAGAACGGAGGAGCGAAGGATTCAAAGATGGGGAAGGTCAGAATCCGTCTTTCTACGCTTGAAACTAATCGGGTTTACACACACTTGTATCCTCTTTTGGTCTGGAGTGCAACTGGAGTGAAGAAGATGGGCGAAATCCATTTGGCTGTGAGGTTTTCTCGCTCTTCTCTGCTCAATATGATGCATACGTACGCCCAACCACTTTTACCAAACGTGCACTACATTCATCCACTTACTGTGGCTCAGCTCGATAGCTTGAGGCACTATGCCGCTCAGATTGTGTCCATGAGGCTGAGTCGTGTGGAGCCACCGTTGAGAGAAGAGGTGGTGGAGTACATGCTGGATGCTGGGTCTCACATGTGGAACATGAGGAGAAGCAAGGCCAATTTTTTCCGAATCATGAACGGTCTCAGTGTTTTATTTGCCGTGGGAAAATGGTTCGATCAGATATGCAGCTGGAAAAAGCCCATCACTACAGTCCTGATCCACGTCCTGTTCTTGATCGTGGTTCTGTATCCGAAGCTGATCCTACCCACCATTTTCCTCTGTCTCTTCTTGATTGGAGTGTGGAATTACAGATCGAGATATCGCCATCCCCCGCACACGGACATTCGTCTCTCTTTTGCTGACAACGCTCCTCCCGACGAGCTGGAAGAAGAATTCGATACGTTTCCAACTTCCTGTCTTAACGATACAGTGCGTGCGAGGTATGATCGTCTGAGGAAGATTGCTGGGAGGATTGAGATTGTGATGCACGATATCGCGACTCAAGGGGAGAGGCTGCAGTCGTTGCTGAGCTGGCAGGACCCAAGGTTAACTGCCCTGTTTTATATTTCCTGCTTGGTTGCAGCGATAGTTCTGTACGTTACGCCGTTCCAAGTTGTGGCGCTTCTAGCAGGCTTTTATGTGCTGAGACACCCCAGGTTCCGCTATAAGCTTCCTTCTGTGCCGCTCAATTTGTTCCGCAGGCTGCCCGCAAGGACTGATTGCATGTTGTGAGCAAAAGCAAGTTTTTGCTTCCGAATTAATGGTCTCACGAATGGGTTTCTCCTCCTCTTTCCGATCAGAGAAGACGATGTGCAGAGATCAATCGAGATTGCTTGCTTCCTTTCACCTACCGGTGAATGTTGGGTGCTGTGCTGGTATGATTTGTAGTATCGTCGTCCATTTCGCTATTTGTGATTTTTATTCGCAGTTCTATGCCTTCTGTAGGGTGCATGTGTGTGTATATATATATATATATATATATATATATATATATTTTTTTTTTTAAGATTAGAAATTTCATTGATAACCAATAGAGAACATCAAAGGGCATATTCTTCCTTAAACAATGAGAGAATAGCCAACTAGGTTGATAGGCTCCGACGAGGAAAAATCTACATCTCAAACTCTTTACAAAGGCCGCCGAGGTACAATAACTTACACTACCAACATCAAAGAAAGAAAAACACACTACACCCAAAAGGGTTAGAAAGACTCCGGAAGGAGAGAAACTCCCACAAGCAAGACGTCACAGCATAAAACTAGAAAAGAAAAAAGAAAAAACTGAAGAGTTATCTTTAAATCTGTGGAAAAACTGAAGAGTTGTTTTTAAATCTAGATCGTTAATTGCTGAGATGAACGATTGAGATAGCTCACTACACCCGATTTTGCTCACTAGAGGATCCCTGCTTCCGTGAGATTCACGTGCGTAATTTTTCCTCCAAACAAGCCCTCTAACAGTTCTCCTCCACCGTCAAAGTTCATGGCACCATTTTCTGTTTTCTATTTGAAAGAAGTGGAGTTTGGGGGGTTAATTGAATAACGAAACGATAGTCTGTTAAAATTTGGATGCCTATAAGACATTTAGTGCAAAGTTTGGAAGGTATATTGAAAATTTCCAAAAAAATATGAAAGGAAAAAGTAGAAGACATTAGGTAAGTGCCTACGCAACGGTTCATATCATGATATGGAGAACAAAGTGGACACAAGTCCCTTCTGGCTCCCACATTACACTTTTTCCTGGGTTCTCACACGCAGGAAACCTTTTTTCTTTTCCTTTTTTACCTGATCCCACCTAGCACTATATTGAGGGGGAGAGCAATTTTGTCCACCCTCGCTTTGTTCACCCTTGCGAGGGTATGCTCATTCCGTGTTTCAGTACCATAATCAAAACTGTTCATGTTGTCTAAATTCATTTGTTAGGAGACTATGCAAAAATTCATCTTAATAGGAGATTGGTAAGCGTTTGATTTAAAAGTTTAATTTTTCAGTCAAGAATTTTACAGAAAATAAATAAACTCCTAGGTGAAGCTCGATTGAGCTGAATTTTGTTAAGGTATCCTAGAAAATGAATCTGGAAAAACTGAACGGTTCTGATCAGGAAAATGAGACACGGAATAAGTATTCCCTCGCCGAGGGTGAACAAAATTACTCTCCACTCACGGCCAAGGCCCACCACTAAACTGCCCAATTATTTAAGATTTTAGTAAAGATAATTATTTAACATTAAAAGCGTTGTTTTTTTCATCCGACAATATTGAGGTTTATGTTTTTGTTCCACTAAGAGTTCTTAAGAAATAAGAATTTTTTTTAAAAAAAATTTCATGTGACAGGAAAATTCTTTAAATGCAAAAAAAAAATTCTTTGTGCTGAAAACTCATTTGGATGTGGCAGCATTATTCTTAGATTGCTTGAGAAAATGAGGATTTAACCTGAAATTAAAAGCCCATGACGTGAAATTCAAGCATACAGAGTAATTTTTATATTTATGCAGGGGTGGACCCAAGCGGCCGAGACGCTAATTCTATCCCATTTTTGCTACAAGAATTGTTTATATTTAATGAATGGTAGTAGATACCTTGATTAGATATGCAAAGTTTGTACAATGATTTACTCTCCTATCCGAACACACAGGGCCCGTTTGGCGGGTGGAGAGAAGGGAGGGAGTGAGATATAAGAGTCTTAGAGCTCAGCTAGCGCATGAGCCTTTCTGGAGACGCTAACATCAAAATCTATGCTTAGATCTTCTTAGAGCATCCGCATCAGACTCTTTAAATTTTAGACCAAATTATACCTTAAAAAACTACTTTATTACTTTAACTAATCATTTTTAAAATACCTTATGCATTAGACTCTCTATTAGACTCTCTATTCTATACTAAAGTCTATTAGTATATTATTTCCTCCTCCTTCTAACATAACATTGAAATGTCAATTGTTCTTTTATTATTTTTCAAATGTCATACATTATAGTGGCTATGTGTTTTTGGAATTGATTTTGACACTCCTCAAATTGATAATCACACTTGTAAGGGGGATTGATTTTGGTACTCCCCTTTGAAAGTGCGGTTATCAATTTGGGGAGTGCCAAAATTACTCTTTAATTTTTTTAACAGCTATATTGCCATGACTATATTCTAACGGCTCTATTGTAACGGCTATGCTCGTATTTTTCAATTTAAATGTTATTTTTTAAATTCTTCAATCATTATATTTTTCTAACCGGATCTATTCTAATGCGTCATATTTGTAATGGCTATATTTCAACTGTCATAACAGCTATACTTCAATGTCATATCTGAATACAGAGTTTCATTCTGAATCGAACTTAAGGAATTCCTTAAATGTTGTTGTCACATTAGAGATCGCGGACTTATGAAAATCATTAATTGTAAATTTACAAAAAGTGATCAACTTAATAAAAAAATGAGTTGGAGCCTTGGAATAGAGAAGATAGAGGGTTTTGTTCTTTGCCGAAATAATATTCTATTAAAAAACGAAGGAATATTGCCTCGTTTTTCTTACCGAGACACTGTAGCGAATACTAAATTGATCTAGATGATGCCAAGGCTGATGCCATGCAATTTCTCACTTTTGTCTCGTTAAAATAGCCTAAAGGGCCATGTGGCAAGGGTGATTTAGATGCTCTTATGCGTCTTCTACGAAGTCCTCGGCAGTTGAGAGGCCCAGGAAGCCATTGCTTCGGACCCGAAAATGACCAGGGCCCCGATATGTTTAGACGCCCTAATGAGTTAGGCCGAAGAAATTAAAGTAATCCTGTACGTAAACAAGCCCCAGATCCCACCTCCAACGGCCGAAAACAACAAAAATTAATCAACCACAGAATTGTAATATTTCTTTGGAATAGTGACTTTCATAAAGAAACCAAACCAATCGGATCAAGGGAATAGCCTTGAGGTTACAAACTAGACCCAAAACAGGGGAACAAAACAGAATGAAAACAAAACCCTGTATAGGAATACATACATCAAAGCAGCTACTTAAGGTTGAAGCACAAACAAAGGAGTACCCCACACCCTACAGATATTCACACGGTCAACAGATTTAGGAATCTTCCTCCAAGAAAGCATACACCGAAACACGCCCCAATCACATCCATCACTTGTTGCATCAGCGTAGCAGAATCAACACCCAGATGCTTAAATATCCTAGAATTCGCGTAGCAAAAAAAATCCAAGAATTCCTTTCTTTCCATATGGAGTTGACAGCAGCAGCAAGACACACTTTATAAATGGAGTAGACAGCAGCAACAATATTGTTGTATGTAAGCCTACTTGGTTACGTGCTTAATTATTGAAGTTTAATTTTATCGAACACATGTGTGACCCAATATAATGTTCAAAGAACATTAAAAAAGCTGATACTTCTCAGAATCCAAGTACACTTCTCGGATGCGTGTCAGTAAAGTATCCAAAAAGTATCTGTGAAAATTCAAAAACTATTTTGTTATAATTCTGGATACTTCATGGATATGTATCCGCAAGTATGGGTCGAGTATCGGTATGTGATACAGATACGACCCCTCTCTAGAACTCATGGCACCAAACCAAACTCACAAAACAGGCACAAACACAGCTGAGTGTAACGACATTCAGAGACAAAACCAGCAGACAGCAAAACCAGACGGGTGTCTTTGTAATTTGAGAAATAAAGAAAAGGAAAGGGAAATATTGATTTCCCTCCTTGTTTGCTCGTTGCCTCGGAGGAAAGGAAAATAAACAGCAAAAAATCCAAAATGAAAAATGTTGATTCCTTCTTTTCATTCGTTATGCTTCTCTCCCCTTGTACTTTACTATGATCTACTCTCAATGCATATTGTTTTCTTCCTCGTTCTTTAAGAGCAAACGTGGGGAAAACGTTGTTCTTCTGATCAGTTTCTTCTCCTAGTGTTTGTCAAACCAATCAAAAGAAAATGACTACTACATTCCTCACTCTCTCACACATATTCTTAATTTCGTACCCTTTCCCTTTCCTTCCAAAAGTTCCAAATGCACCCTTTTTCTATGATAACTTGGTATCTGTCTCAATGAATCGTCTAATTTGGAGAACCAATCCCACTGTCTATGGGTCCAATTAAAATTGGGATAAAGCTGTGTGAACTGGCTCGACGGACCTCAATAGACAGAAAACAGTACAACACTATGTATGCTATAGGCCTAAAGATGTTAAGAGATATGTGCCAGAGCTGTTTATCATCATCGCTGAGTCTCCTCACTTTCCAGGTATTGATCCTGGCTCTGACGTCTGAAACAATTATAGAAGTACTGGATTCACACTCGTTATGTTGGAAGCTTGCAAGTATTATTTTGCACTGATCTGCCATTCAGACACCAAATCTAAAATCTATAGTAGAATCCAAAGTTAAAATCTACCTAAAATCTGCATCAATAGCTATTGCTAGAAGATCCAATGGAATTAACAAGAAAAAGGAAACAAAACTTATAAAGAATACCCCATTAGCCAAAGACAAAACCTATCTTTTTAAATTTTACCAAATCCTAACATTGATCTGCCTTCTTGATGTAGGGTGCTTTATGAACTACGGAATAATTACACGACAAAGATGAACACAAACTAAAGTTAGAGAAAACGCTCTCTAGACTCTTTTAATTTCAATAATAATCAACAACTATCTAGCCCAAAAGGTTTACAACTTATTAAATACTCCATCCGTCCCAATTTGTTTTGCCTACTTTGACTTTCCCTTAATTTAAGAAAACATCATCATTACATTGACTTTTTATCAATTTTACCATTTTAGCCCTTTCTTAAAATATTAAAATTGGAGCCAAATCTATTTGATATCCTGTCATGATATCCATGTTGATTCCATTCCGTGGTTGTATTAGAACTGATCAGCCTGCATTAATTAAGCTCAGAGTACAATGTACTTTTCTTATGGGGGAGAATGGCGCCTTGAATTTAAAATTTGAAATCCTAAACCTTTTTAAATGTAAAAAGAAATGAGGGGTAATGGTAATATGGACATCTAAAAATAGAAAGTTTTGAAACAAACATATCATTTTGGGACATCCCAAAAAGGAATAAGAGCATAACAAAGTGGGACGGAGGGAATAGTAGAGAAAACCCTAACCCTAATTGATTCGTCCCAAACCAGAAACCGAATCAATTAATGACGAAAATTGCCAAAAACGGAAAAATTTAGAATAATAGCAAACTGGAAAATAGAGTAAGTTCTAAAACTTCTACCAAAAGAACGGCCTAACACATGGCCAAAGGCTTTGTGTCTTGACTGTTGGGCCATTTCGGATTGAACCCAAGTGGGCCCAAAGCCAAATCTCCCGGTAAGTTATTTACGAAAATACCGATTAGTGGAAATAAGCCTTGGAATGCTTGTGGTGGTACTCCTCCGCTAAGGCATCTGCATCACTTCTTTATTTTGCAATTTTGCCAGTCTTCGGGCTCTTTGCATTGGGTTTTTTCGTAATTCACATTTTCCCGAGTGGAATAAATTAAAATCACTCGCTCCTGTTGTGAACGAAATTATGTAAGCTTAATTGATGGGCTGTAGTGAACTGTGGTGAGTGAGCGAAGAGAGATTTGGAATCAAACAAAGAGGTCCCAGCCAACAACTCGGAGGGCTGGAAATCGGATGGAAGTTGTGACGTTAAGATGTGTTGGTTGTTAGTTTGTGAGTGTAATGGTTTGTAAGCTAGTGTAAAACTGTATGTAGTTTGTATTAGTGTGTGAACTATCAGTTGTTGAGTGAGAGAGAAAGAGAGCGATGTCGTAAAATCTCCTGTTATGATTGAATCAAGTAGTGATGTTTTGTTTGTGTGTAATCTCTCCGAATGCTTTATCGCAAAAGGAATCCAATGAACATCTCCAACTGCTGTGACCAACTTTCAGAAACAACAGGAGTTCTTGAAGAATTATCGTCTTTCGACACCAGCTAATGGAAAATATTATGCGGACAAGCATCCGTTGTTTATATACCAAGAGATCTAGTGTTAAATATAAGAACGTGGATAAATTTGGATGTCAAAAGCGCCTTGAAAACAACCAAATGAAAAAGTCTAGGTACAGCAGCCTTGAAGTCTGAGCGGTGTGATTGGGTGTACGAGGGCCTCTTCTGCATCATGTCAAATCCTAGTTAATGTTTCACCTTCTTCAGAGTTTAAGTCACACAGAGACCTGAGGTGGGGTGATCCATTGTCACCCATTCTCTTTGATGATTTAACAAGAGGAAATACTGTTCATTGTCAAGGGTGAGAAAACTACTCCATAATGAGTACATATTCCTAGATATCAATTGTTTATTGGTCTAAATTATAGAGAGGAAGAACAAGAAAGAAAATACAGGATAAAGAAGCCGTGGAAGAACCTACCTAGCTTAAGGAGGCTCCAGCAGGGAGTAAGTTAAAGCCATGATAACTTTCCCTTAACTGATCTTACCCCTTAGCTAAATACAGGATAAAGAAGCCGTGGAAAAACCTACCTAGCTTAAGGAGGCTCCAATAGGGAGTAAGTTAAAGCCATGATAACTTTCCCTTAACTGATCTTACCCATTAGCTAAGCACTTAAGCTTGCACTGAACCTAACTAACAAAAGCTGTTTCTCATCTACTGGACAAATATTACAATCATCGTACGCAGCAGTTGAACCCGAGCCTATAACGAACTTGAGCTGATCATGCCACTGGTTTTGTGGTAGTATTTCTGCAGCTGCACGTCAGTATTAATGGCCATTTCGTTTATCCACACACCACATGGGAAATTTAAAAACTTGGGGCATTCAATTTGGTGCAACCTGCAAGTAAATTAACTTTGGAAATACTGTCCTCAGTTCTTTCCAATATAACTCTAATTCGCTCAAGTACTCCAAACGCAATATCTCTACATTCCACTGCTCCACCTGGCATTTATGAATTTCTCCTAGATCACGTAGTTTCCCTCTTCTAATGTAGAGTTCCTTAAGTTTGCTAGGCATCAGCCAATCGGATAGACATTTCAAAGGGAAATACTGAAGGTCTAGTTTTTGCAGTGTCGGAGGAAGTCTAGGAAAGGTAAATGCTTTTGCAATGACTACATCTCGAGCTTGTACTCTTCCCCATAATATTGTCAACTTTTCTAGGCTTTCAAACCTTTCTAAATACTCCAAGTCCTGCAGCCTAAGAAGGTCTTTAATGCTTACGTGGATGTTAAGTTTTCTCAAGTACTTCTGCAGTCCTGACAAATCAAGCAGAGTACATGATTGTTTGTTGTTATTGAAATCTCCAATAAGAATCCCTTAAGGACTTGGGGGTTTGATAGTTGAGCAAGACTCTTCGGCATGTGTTCCAAATGGTAACACTCGGACATGTCCAAATGTGTCAAACTCTTGAGCAAACCAATCTTCTCGGGAACCACCTCAAGATTATGACAAGCTCTAAGATCCAAGATCATCAACTTATGGAGCTTTGAAATGAATGTGGGAAGCACTGTAATCATAGAAATTCCTCGAAGGCTAAGAAAAGTTATGCTTTTCAGATTATTCAGTCCGTGGAGAATTTTGGCATTTTCTAGTTCAATATGGTGCGTAGCTGAGCTCTGCCACCTTCCGAAATGAAGACTTTGAACATGCTTCATCTTCTCAAATATTTCAGGTTGGAAATTAATAATGGGCTCACCAACATTGATCAGACAAGAGTGCCCAATTAGATCGCCACAAATAGATGCAGGAACCAAATCAAGAGTGCCATTTGAAGGAAATCCTCTACGTTTAGCTTCTTCGTATAAACAAGAACGACTAGAAAGGCTCATCTTGCAACTGTCTGGCCCCAAGGAGTAATTTTGGTAGATAGGCTCGATGAAGCCCTTTGCAATAAGCTCATCAAAGATCTTGCCAGCATGCACTTCAACATTCCCAGTGTACCCTTCAGACTAGAGATACTTGGAAATATATCCTTGCCCTAGCCACAGGTAAATCATCAATGTTCTCTTGATGGTTGCCATAGGTGGGGAACTTGAAGAAACATATATAACAAACAATCACGCAATGGCTCTGGGAGGTCATTGAAAGCTTTCAATATGCAATCACGCAATGGCTCGGGGAGGTCATGGAAAGCTTTCAATATGTCATCCTCTGGCTCCTTGTGGAAGAAGTGTGTCATTCCATCCTCGGCCCCGTTTATGTTATCCCAATCCCAATTCTTTTGACGGGAGTTGGAATCTGCAGAATGGATTTCAATATGCGAATGGATCTGGGGTTCCAACTTTGTGATTGCCTTTTGTAGTTTATCAGTCTCTCTCAATACTCGGTAATATTTGTAACTTCTTGAATTTCTCATGGGCAT
Organism: Rhododendron simsii; assembly: GCA_014282245.1. Lineage (NCBI taxonomy): Eukaryota > Viridiplantae > Streptophyta > Magnoliopsida > Ericales > Ericaceae > Rhododendron > Rhododendron simsii. The sequence continues at coordinate 5,446,732 of CM024964.1, forward strand.
GGTTGATTTTCACATTCATATGGTGCATGGACTCCTTCGCCTCTGCAAAGGCCGTATCCAGAAGGATGATATCACTAGGGATTCTTTCAGAAGTGGGGAAAAGAGCTCCACAGCCTCCACCGTGGCGGTTGTCTTTGTTGGTGGCCAAAGGGATCACTTCAGAGGAGGGGAGAGGAGCTCCACCGTGGTGGTCATCTTTGTTGTTGGTTACACTGCTTGAAGCAGCATTGTTGATGATGATGTTTTCAAGAGTATTCGGTTTGGAACCACAAAAATCGGCCTTGAATTTTGCTAATCGTAATGACCACTTAGATTTGATGGTTGGAGTCTCAAGCATTTTGGATTTGGAACCTACACCTGAACCTAACACCTGAACATGGTAAACATAATACGAACAATTTATAATCCAAATAATTCCAACATCGCACTATTGTAACATGAAACTCTAAACAAATGAAGATCTAGCATCAAAATTAACTCAAACCATGAGTTTAAGTTCCATTAAGACTTGTCTGCCATATATTACACAAAACATCTGGCTGAGACAAATGCGTCCGGTAGAGATCTGGACACCAATTGTGGAGCCAAGATTTAAATTTGGGAATGACACTTTTCAAATGAAAGCCACTTTTGTTGTTGCATGTTGGCGGCAAAAGTGTGAAGGAAGGTTAGGTGTATGTTCATATAACTATATTTTTTTGTGAACATTTTAATTAGTAAAACGAAAAAAAAAATTGGACCTACGTACCCTCCTGTGGTATTCATTGGAAGCCATTGAGATATCATTGTTATGATCTAACCCGTTCAATATTGAAAAGAAATTTTTACATTGTTTGTGTAAAATACGAATTTATTCAATTACATATAGGTACGTCCTAACCAAAATACATTGGTGGTAAAAATATTTTGGCTTGAAATTTGTCCCACACGAGACACGTGGCAACCAACCGTTCGATGCGCGTGGTCCCATGTGGGCAATGTCCCACGCACATAGATCAAACAATTCCTAATAAACATGTATCCAAATGTGTGCATTAGTCTGCATATGTATCATTTTTTAAAATACCACATCGTTTTTATGAATCACTAATTTCCATATCGAGAATATGAAAAACGGACATTGGAATCATCAAATGGAAACCGTAACAGACCCCATTGTCCTACGTAACAATTGTTTTTTTAAGTTAACCTTTGCCCAAACTAGTGGGAAAATCAGTAACTAAGAGGTGGATTGATAGATTTGAGGTATAGTTTTGTTGAGAATAGCTCTCTATTTTAGCTTTAACAAAAAGAGCCTATTGTACATGCTCTAACTTATGTTATCTAACTGCAAAGGGAAAACATCTCATATCACTCATCTCAAAATCCCCAAAAATTTATAACCAACACTCCTAAAGGGCGCCGTGTCCATGTATTAATTGGACACGGGGACACGTATTGGACACGCCACGCCACGTGGCGTGTCTAATAATTTTTATTATTTTTTGATAGGGGACGCAGTTGGGGGTCAAAATATAATATATATTTTTTAAATTTTTGGTGGTTAATATGAAATTATTCAAAATATTTGGGTTAAACTTTAATTATGCCTTTGAAATTTTTTTATACAATTTGTGAAATTATTCATATACAATGGTTCATAATTTTTTTTATGTACATGTACATATTTTTATTTATTTATACACGCAACGTGTCCCTCACCGTTTTCATATTCTCATTTTTTAAAAATTATTGTCTCGTGTCTGTATTTGTATCCATGCTAAATAGGCCACAGTAGTAGAATATACTTAATGACTTATATTGTTATTGAAACTTTACTAGAGTTTACCAGTAGAATGAATAATATACGAAACATATAAAATTCTTATGATCTATTCCAAAAAAAAAATATAAACATTTAAAATTTTAGGAGGAACAAGGGACGAAAGAAAAACACCTAATATTCTTGTAAAGTGAAAAAATTATGCATACAAACTAATAGGATTACAAACGAATAGTGTGCGCTCCATTATAATTTTGATTTCAATGTCTAATAAACACACAAACTTTAATAAACTTCAGTTAAGGAGTCATCGATAAAGACCAAAACATGAAGAGAGAGAGAGAGAGAGAGAGAGAGAGAGAGAGAGAGAGAGAGAGAGAGAGAGTGGGTGGTCTGGTTCTGGTGGTTGGGTTCCAGTAATAAGGAACCACCGGACCTATGGTGGTGGTGGGTCAGAGGGTAAGGACATCTTTACTCTGTTCGTTGACAATATTCCTGAGGAAAGGGATCACAGGTGGCCCTCTAGGACATTCAATAATTTTGGGGTAGTTAAGGATGCATTCATTCCTAGGAAGAAGAGCAAACGCACTGGTGGGAAATTTGGTTTTATTAGGTATGGATGCCATGTGTCGGCAGCTGTGGCAGTCTCAAAAATGAATGGAGTTTGGGTTGATAAGAGACTATATGTCAAAGAGGCCTGTTTTGACCAGAGGAAAGAAGTATTGAAGCCCTCTCTGCCCAGGTTTGCAGAGGACAAGGAACTTCGAACATGGCAGAGGTTGAAAAATATCACCAATAGTGGAGGGGGGTTGCACACTACTACTGGGGTGGGGGCCTTTCCTGGTTTGGGAAACCCTCTGGGGGCTCCTTCGCTCAGATAGTGCGAGGTGAGTCATCTAATCCTGGTCTCTTAAAGGAAAAGGAGATCATTATCAAAGCTGATGGGGCTGGAAGTGGGTGGTTGCATCGAAGTGCAGTGGCTGTCATGAATAGGGTGGTTTCATTGAGAACTTTGAAAGGGAGCTTCGATAAGGAATATGAGTTGGATGTTCAGTTCCGATCAATGGGAGGAAGATTAGTTCTCATTACTTTTCCAAGCAGTGGCGTTAGAAATGCTTTCATTAGAAACCCATGGATGGACAGATGGTTTATCAGAGTGAAACCATGGCAGGGCGAGCCGGCGAGTATCGAAAGGTTCGTGTGGTTAAGCTGCTATGGTATGCCTCTTAGCTCTTGGAACGGTGATTCTTTTAAGAGCATTGGGGAGATTTGGGGTAATTTCATAATGATGGATGATGAAACCTTGAGGGACCATTCTTTTGCAAAAGGAAAAATCCTCATAGCAACTGAGGAATCCTTGAGGATTGAAAGGTGGATTAAAATGGAGGTACAAGGGGTACAGTATAACGTAATGGTGAAAGAGGAATCATCCTTTTTTCATCCCAATGAGATTGGCACGACAATGGAGTTTTTGCAGTTGGAAGGTGTCAAGGGGCCGGAGGGGTTGAGGGGGAAGGTTGAAGATGATGACTTGGAAAGTAGCTTCCCAAAACCCACCAATGAGAAAAGGGGGGTTGGTGAAAAAGTCAGAAATTGCAGTGGTACAAAGTTGATAGCTGGACTAAGGGGAGAGTCGGGTCAGATGGAGGTGCAGGGCTCTAAGCAAGGGGATGTGGACATGCATTTAATGCATAGCAGTGTTGGAATAAAAAATGGTGAAGGGGATTTTGAATCTATTATGGAGGAATCCGTTGAAATGGGGGAAGTGGGGACCTCGGGTGGGCTAGCATTGGGGGATCAATCTGGGCTCCCCACAAGCCCACTTATGGGCCTAGTTAAAACCTCTTTTGTTAAAAATAGCCTTAGTCCACCCAGAATGAGGGTGAGATGGCTATGCAAGTCTCTAAGGCCCAAAATTCTACAAAGAGGTCCAATCCTTCTTCGTCTTCTGCAATCCCAAATGGTCCAAGCTCTGGTTGGCCAATGCTTCTAGGGGACGAAGCTCCCCGGAATTCACATGTTCCCGGTATCCAGCTCACGGTGGATCTTAGTAAAGCGGAATGCAGAAGAAGACGGCGAAGGCAGGTGTCCAATCTTATTCAAATTCAGGAGGAGCTGCAGGGTGAAGAGGGAGAGGAGGAGGATGAGTTGGAGTCTTCTGCGGATTCCATTGAGAACTCTCAACAGATCATTGACGAGGTAAGGGCTACTATGGCTATTGGAGCTGCGTTGAATGTTAATTTTCTTCCTAATGATGAACGGGTCTTAAAGAAAATGATAGTTCTCGAGAATAATGAGGCTGCCGCCCTGCGTGCAAGGGTGGGTAGTAATTAGGGAAGCTAAGTCCCTAGTTTTCGGTGTCAATTGTGGGTATAATTTTTTTATGCAGATTGTGTCATGGAATATTAGAGGTTTGGGAAGTTCTGTGAAAAAACGATTTCTGGCTAAACTAATTAAGAAGAAAAAGCTGGATATGGTGTTCATCCAAGAAACAAAACTTGATTCTGTGGATCGATTAGCAGTACAAAGAATTTGGGGTGATAGCAATGTGGAGTACGCATGTTCGAGATTGGAAGGAGCATCAGGGGGCCTGTTGATTATTTGGAATTGTAATTTTTTTTAAGCTTGCTAGTGTTTCAATTAATAAATCTTTCATTTTGTTACAAGGGACTGTCGATGATTTCCCATGTATCATAGTGAATATCTATGCTCCTAACACTACTCTGGCCCGTCGTGATTTGTGGGAGGAACTTTTGGCCCTTAAAGCAAACCATCAGGACCCTTGGTGTATTGGGGGTGACTTTAATGAAATAAGAGAGGTATCTGAATGAGTGGGTTGTTTGAGAGTAGATAGGGGGATGAAGGATTTCTTGGATATTTGTAACCATATGGAGGTGCTGGACATCCCTATGATGGGAAGGAAGTTCACATGGACCAATTTCCAGAACAATGCCATTCATAGCCGTCTGGACAGATTCCTGCTATCCCAACCTTTTCTTGATCGATTTAAGGTTTTGCAATGGGGGCTGCCAAGACCAATTTCAGATCACTGCCCTATCGTGCTTCTGGATGACAATAGAAATTGGGGGCCAAAACCATTCAGGTTCATGGACATTTGGCTATCGGACCCAAAATGTTTAAAGATAGCCAAAGAAGCTTGGGAGGAGACTCAGGTGCATGGTTGGGCTGGGTTTATCCTCGTTCAGAAACTAAGGGCAATGAAAGATAGACTGAAATTATGGAATAAGCAAGACTTTGGGGACATCTATTGTGCTCTTCGAGATGTTGAAGCTAAACTCCACAATCTTGATACTTTATAGGAAGCGAGACAACTGAATGATGAGGAAAAAGTGGTGAGATGCTCACTAAAGTCAGAGTTTTGGAGGCTCTCAAACTTGGTGGAATCGTTCTGGAAACAAAAATCTCATGTGAAGTGGCTAAAGCTTGGGGATCGAAACACTAGGTTCTTCCAAATTTCAGCTAATAATCGATTTAAGAGGAACCTAGTAGGTGCAGTAAGGGTGAATGGGAGGGTGTTGGTGGATCCGATTCAGATTAAAAAAGCAGCCTCAAAACACTTTCGGGCCAAGTTTACAGAAGAGAGAAGGTTTAGACCAGATTTGGGAGGTATTTTTACTAGGAAACTCAACCAAGAGAGTGCAACGTAGCTTGAGAAACCATTTGAGGAGAAGGAAATTTTGGAAGCTTTGCAAGATTGTAGTAGTCTCAAAGCCCCTGGTCTTGACGGCTTTAACTTTTCCTTTGTTAAGAAAGGATGGGTCTTCATGAAGGAAGTGGTCATCAAATTCTTCTCAGAATTCCATTCAAATGTGAAGCTTTGCAAAGGTATTAATTCTACTTTTGTCTCTCTTATTCCTAAAGTAGCTTGCCCGAGTTCATTTAAGGAGTATAGACCCATTAGTATGGTGGGGTGGGTATATAAGGTTTTGTCCAAAGTCTTGGCGAATCGATTAAAGGGGCAGTTACGGTCAGTGATAGGGGAGGCCCAAGCAGCCTTTGTTTACGGGAAGCAAATACTGGATGGAGTAATGATAACCAATGAGGCTATCCATAGCTGGAAAATCAGGGCTAATGGGGGTATTATCCTCAAGTTAGATTTCGAAAGAGCATATGATTGTGTTAATTGGGGCTTCTTGAGTAGTATGTTATCGAGGTTGGGCTTTGGGGACAAATGGAGGAGTTGGATCTTAGAATGTTGCTCATCGGTTTCCATGTCAATTTTGATCAATGGATCACCCTCCCCGGAATTTCACACTCAAAAAGGGCTGAGGCAAGGCGATCCCCTATCTCCATTTTTATTTATTATTGTCGCGGAGGCCCTCAATGTACTGTTAGAATGAGCAAAGGAGCAAAATTTTATTAAGGGAACCAAAGTGGGAAGAAACGGGGCCATTGTAACTCACTTACAATTTGCAGATGATACAATTTTATTATACAATAATGATCCGGAGGAGATGGCGAACATCAAAAGAATTTTGAGGTGCTTTCAATTGATGTCCGGGTTGAAAATTAATTTCTCGAAGAGTTTCCTTTGTGGAGTGAACGTTTCACAGGAAGCAACCATATCCCTTGCCCAGATTATGGGATGTAAAATGGAACAGCTCCCGATCAAGTACCTTGGTTTGCCTTTAGGTGCTAATCCACGGAGGATCAAGACATGGGACTCTGTTATTGAAAAAACTGAGAAGGTGCTGAGTATTTGGCGCCCTCGATGTATTTCCACCGGGAGAAGGTTGACTCTTATTAATTCCAATACGGCAAACGTTCCCATATACTTTATGTCCTTGTTCAAAATGCCAGCTGCAGTTGCAAGGAAATTGGAGAAAATGCAGAGACAATTTTTTTGGGGAGATTCGAATGACAAAAAGAAAATGCACGTGGTAAATTGGGATGAGATTACTCGGAGGAAATCTAATGGAGGCTTGGGGGTCAAGAAAATGATGCAGCAGAATCTTGCTCTTTTGCCAAAGTGGTGGTGGAGATTTGGTAAGGATAAAGAATCCCTATGGGTGAAGGTGATCAGAGGAAAATATGGTTTGGATGCTAATTGTTGGCTACCCTATGGTTACGATGCTAACGCTACGTCAAGAATCTGGTTAGATATTTGTTCTCTGGATGATCCCTCATCCCCACTGGGCTATTCCATTCGGGACAGCTTTCGAGTCCAGGTAAATTCGGGCAATGCAACTGTGTTTTGGGAGCATGTTTGGCTAGGTGAATCCTCATTAAAAGAAGATTATCCTAGACTTTTTTCTTTATCTACCCAAAAGGAGGAGCTGATCAGCAATTTGAGGGTTGATGGATCATGGGAATTACTATTCCGAAGAGAATTATTTGGGCGAGAAAAGCAGGAACTCGATAACTTGAAAGAGTGGCTTCAACGGGTTATCCTACTACCGTTGAAATCGGATGCTTTGCGATGGAGATGGTCGAGTGATGGAATTTTCTCTGTCAAGTCAGCCTACGGGCAATGGGAGTTGCAATCCCACTCCAGTAATGCACTGCTTGGCTCGCTTTGGAAGAGTTTGGGCCCTCCTATGGTGGAAATCTTTGCGTGAATTGCAGTAAAGGAAAGAGCGGTAACAAGGTCTGTCCTTCTTAGCCGAAATTTGATAAGTGAAATTCATTTAGCTTTGCGCCCTCTATGCTCTTTGAATCTTGAAACTCACCAGCATTTGTTGCTTCACTGTCATTTCTCATGGAGTGTTTGGTCGATAATACTAGATTGGTGGAACATCAAATGGGTTTGCCCAAGTTCTGTACCAGACTTAGCAAATTGGTGGTTTTTTAATGGCTTCTCCAACCTGGAGAAACATGTTTGGGAAGCTTGCTTCTATGCTAGGTTATGGTCTCTTTGGTTGGCAAAGAATGATATCATCTTCAACAATTCTACGAAACAAGCTTGGGAGGTGGGGGATTTAGTAAAAACTAGAGTGGCGATGTGGATGAAGGTGAAATTTGACATCAAGGTCTACATTGTTGAGGAGTTCAAGATTTTCTTAGATGGTATCCGCAAACTGAAAATGTAACCCTGTTCTTAGGAGAGTCTCCAACTATCGGTTGGATGTGTTTGTAAATTCGGGTTCAACCAAGCTTCGGCTTAGGTTGAATTTCCTCAATGTACCCCTTTTGAGTTTTATAAAAATATTCCTTTTGCCGAGCAAAAAAAAAAAAAAAACTTCAGTTAAACACCTAAATTATGAAGTCCTTATTTAATTATATATAACCCTGTCTTTGTCTAATATAACTATCTATCTTCTTATATATATTTATTATAAGGGGAGCACCCTTTTGTATGGAGTTTTTTTGTGACGAGCTCATATTTTATTTTATTTTCTCACACGAAACCAGATTCAACTTAAAAGAAAAATGATCCTTCAATTTCAGCTCTAAGGATCTCTAGTTCACTAAGAAAAGCTATCATCTTTAGAACGTAATCATTAATCGGGGTGCTTTTAACATGGGTTATGTTCATCAATTTTTATAAGATTTTGCTTCCTGTTCTGTGGCATTCTCATTAGGCCTGGGAGGGCACACCTCAGACAATACAAATTTGTGCTCCTCAACAGTTAACACAATATCAAAGTTCCTTTTCTAGTGAATATAATACGGTCTAGTAAGTTCATTTTTTTTGAGAATAATGACAAGTGGATTGAAAGAGCCCATTTTTGAATCTGAGAATCACATAACAACAATTTAGAAGGGTAATAAAAACTTTAAATTTCATTTTAATATTGGTTCCATCAACCATCTGCTAAAATTAAAAATATTAGCAACCCTACACACCGCGAAGAGCATGCCTCGATGGGAAGCTCTTCTACTCTTCATCATTCGTGTAGATAGGGACAACATTTTAATTTTACTATTTGGACAGTAGACCATGCCAAGCAAAATTAAATAGCCAATATTGATCTAGTCCTATAAATAACAACAGTGATTTAGATAGAGGGGATATTATTATTTCTAACTAAGTGTATACCATTACCTAGCTTTTAGACCCATTGTTCCATTATGAACCTCTTTATACCTGTTTTTAGCACCACGGATCGGGCTAGTCGTGATTGGATTTTTAATTAATTCCTTAATTAATTTGGGCGGAAAGCTAAGTAATTGATTGGGTAAATATTGGGCCATGGGTTATTTTTATTTGGGCCCAAGAAACACGCAGCCGATATGAAGAGCACGGCCCATGATCTTTTGGGAAGCTAGCCCATGGTTGGGCCCATGAAAAAAGGAGCAGATCTGGTAGACGAGGTATAGCCCACAAAATAAGGGATTTGGTTGCTTTTGTTGGCGGTTATTTCCCTCCAAAGTTGAAATGTCAATTGACTTGGTCAATTGGCCATGTGTCAAATGCATGAAAAAGGGGAGATAGTGGAGAATTATTGCCACATCACCCCATGATCTTTCAACTGCCAATAACTACCCATGATTCTGGGTGCACAAAAGAAGTGAGCAGTCATGGGACACATGTCGGCCTGCGGAGCAAAGCAGAATTCGGATTCAAGTCTGAATCAGCTTACTATTGTGCCTATAAATACAAGTTCACAAAATGAAAACCGGGTCCAACAGCAATCAAAACTCAACGCTTACAAACACTTTTCTACTTTCAGCAAAGTAGTCTATTGAGTACCTTGTGCTTAAACCCCATTCAAACTCACTTCATTAAGTAGTTTGGATTTTTCCTTTTTTTGTAATCAAACTTTCTTATCTTGGAGTAATAAAGTTCACGTTTTTACGTCTCATTTCCTAAACGACTATGAAATTTTAAGTCCACAACTGTGCGGCAAACCACGAACCTCATTGTGATCTTTAACTTTTGGGTCACACGCAATCGCTCTTATGTTAGAAGTCAAGATTCACGAGAATCTTCATCAAAAGTTAGGCGCTTCAAGTCTTGGCACGCTCGCGTACCACGCATTCACTCCTTTGCCAAAAACCAGAGTTTTCAGAACCACCTCTGATGGAGAAGTGACCCACACAATAATTATCTTACAGCTATCCTTTTAGGAAGTTTGTACCGATGATGCCACAATTAATTTTGTCCGATACGGAGGAAGGTTCTACAACCATCACACAAAATTAATTATATCACCTACGAACTAGCAATGGAGACCATGAGATTTATTCAAAATAAATTCCCTCTCCCACTTGGTTATTTAAAAAATCTGTGAGGGTATCAAATTTTCAAGTTTGCAAAAAAACATGATCTAGGTCAAAGGCCAAATATTATCATGTTGTCCCAATATGGTAAATTATCACATATGCAAACAATATGAAAACACAAATAATAAGGATATACAAGATAAAGAATTTAGCTATTATAGTTAAAGATGCAATCCTTGAGCAATAAGGAATCCTTCCAAACTTGCAATCCTTAAGCAATAAGGAGTCTTTCCAAACTTGAAATCCTTAAACAATCCTTCCAAACTTAAAATCCTTGAGCAATCCTTCCAAATTTGAAATCTTTTGGCTATATTTGTGTGGTAGACTTAGATAGTTTGAATCAATCACGGAAACCAAAATCCAATTGTGCTTAAACAGGAAAAAACAGATTTGATATATTCCCGCGTAAACTGCACAGCTTTCTGTATTTTGTCCATATCTTCCTCACCAAACCTCCAATTGAAGTGATTCAAATTGGGTTGAATTCAATATTCAATTATCTACAACTTTCGTGAGGAATATATCTTCTAATTTCAATGTTTACTTGGTTGAAATGGCCTTGCAATTAGATCCTACGAATCTGAAAAAAATCTATTGCGAGCCAAATAACTTGTATCTTTTGTATCTATCATCTTCGATCTCCGAAAAACCGTTGAATGCTATTATAATCGAAGAAATATACATACATCAATCTTATGCCTCCACTGGAGTTTACATGCTACATTAATTTTACAACCACAAAAAATAATCGTGGCGTCTAATAAATAACACATGCTACGTTAATTATTAAAACCACGAAATATAATCATGGTACCCAATAAATAACAATAACAATGAAAAAATTATCGTGGGATCTAATTACAAAAAATCATGTGACCACAATAACTGGGTAAGAACGTTGCAAAATAAGGGTTAGCACAGTTCTACGTTCTACCCTCTATAACCTACGGACAACATGGTCTGTTAAATCCATACGCGTGATTACAACCTGCTCTGATATCACTGTTGGGAAATGATTCCCAGAACCTAGTAATGACACGTACATATTAGACAACAAAAAAACCTGCAAAATCCTACAAGGCAGAATTAGGGTTTCACCTCAACTTCCTGTGATACGAACGCTGGTTGAACTTATTATAGCACGTCTTGCTATAAGCCTCGTATACTGCTCGACTGCACCTTACGATCTTCTATCGTATTCCCTGCACGTCTAGAACACGAACCGAGTGTGAACTCTTTCGTGATCTGTTTGCGCTCTCTATGTCTTCCTCTATTTCATGAATAATAGAAAACTTATATCAGACCTAGATAGTATAACGTGTATTTATAGGACTACAATGGGACCTAATGAGTAATAAGTCCGGGCTTCCAATATAAATAAGAAACACTAATCCTACCAAGATTCTATTTCTTATTTCACTAATTATAATTCACCCCACTACAAAATTATAACTGCAATTCCATCCTTATCTCAATTATATTACAAGCTCCATTATATTAAATACTTATTAATCTCCCCAAGTTAAGATTACAGATACTCGTTGATTAAAATAAATTACTAACACTCTCAAGTTGTAAGAAAGAGTAACGATAGCAGAAATAAAATATCGAATGCCCAAATTCAACTGAAAAAATATAAAACGGAGTCAAATAACATCTCAAATCCAAACAAAAATAATAATGAAACAATAATGTCAACAACACCATTTAAACATACAAATGGAGAACATAATCACCAAGAGGTAGGTCCTTCAAGCTTTTACGGTCACAAGATCATAGTATTACATCTGTAAAGCCAGAAACGATTAAAAAATTAAATTAGCCACTAAAAATAATAATTGTAAACATCAATAAAGACAAAGAATCACACCACCACAATAATAAGAGATTTAATTGCCTGACATTCGGATAAAAGATGAATGTATTTCAAACATTGATTTTGTTTTTGTTTTTGTTTTTGTTTTTGTTTTGGAGTAAAAAACTCTATTACGTGTCACTATTTTTATAAATGCATACCATTTGGTGGGTCAATTTTAACACTTTTCTCTTCATTTGCCTCATGAGCATTCACAGGAGGCACATTTATTCTTCATCTATTTATATAAACAAAAGAAATTTCGTATTGTTAGCAGACTGAAAAGCGCAGTTTATATGGTTAACTTTCATATTTTGCTCTTTAACTGCTATTTGAGCATCCTTATGTGTTTCGACTATTTCAGTCACTGGAAGCATATTAATTTCATTCTTCCTATTCATCCTGTAAACGGGACACCAATTTTATGAAAGAGAAGACCATAAAAACTCAAATTTTACACCTTCCAATGTCTTTCTTACCAAAATTTGTGGTTTTACTTCAATGATGACCCATGATTGCAATTTAGCAACTTTTTAATTTAGCATACCTTTCATGTTTAAGTTTCAAAAAACTTCACAAAACTATGTCGTTTATATTTAGTAACACAACAATAGTAACAAAAGCAAAACGTATTAATTCCATGAGAAGAATTAATTCAAAAGAAATAAAGGCACCTAAACACAAATGAATTATAGACAGTCGATGAAATTAGATGGGTGGATAGTGACACCCCACTGTCAACACAAATAGAGCCAACTAATTAATAAGAAGTTTTGTGCATGTTCAAGAGGACACCAAAAAAGAAAAGAAAAACTCGACTGTAAAAAAGAACTCAACTATAAAAAAAATGATGGATCAACTCACCTCAAAAAAATGATAGTAGTTTCGAAGCAGATTTAGATGGTGTGGTGAGAGAGGTAGAGAAAATAAAGAAGAAGAATGACAGAAGTTGCTATAGAATTTAGGTGATTTCCATAATTGAATTTAGAAATATGAAAATGGTTTATTACCTTTTTGAGCTCCAACGTGTAAAAATCACATGCAGAAGAAGTCAGTATCAGCTGTATAGAAATTATTGCATGGGAAGGATTAAAAGGTATGTTGCTTAATTATAAATCAATCTCGCCCTTTAGATAACCAATATTACCCTTCTGAGCACAACTGAAAGTCAACCGAAGATTTGTCTCAATCACAGCATTAGATGGCAATCACAATTTTAGGTTTCCTTTCATCCTTCTTCCAAATATTCACTATTCACATTAGGAAACTTTCATTCCTTTGATCCAACGGCTATAAACTTATCACTAAGTACAATCAAACAATTGTAGATGCATTTATGTGTGTATGTGTAGATATTTTGATGGAAAGCTGCTCTGTTTTATAATATAGATAAATAATTTTCATATCGAGAATCTTAAAAATGGACATTGTGATCATGAAAACAAAAACCCTAACAATCCCATTCTCCTACGTAAAAAACTTATGAGAGGGAAAATGAGAATGAGAATTTTGATCTACTAATTGGAAAAGGAAAAAATAGAGGTGATAAAAGCTGACCTGGAGCTGGGTTGGCGCAGAATGTGAGTCTTGAATTGAGTTCAAACTGTCGACATCTTTTTCTGAATCGGGAAAACGATCGACTTTGGGTGCCACAAATATACCAATTGCTTCAAGGTACCCTCTATGATCACTACGTCCATGGAATCCAGCAATGACTCCACCTTCTATTGGAATAGACACAGAATGACCCCCTCCTGGACCAAAAGGCCCATATTTCTTTAGATTTGTATTAAAATAGAGAGATGTGAGTACCGTATGTCCATAGTAGCTTTTGTACGTCAGGTTTACGGATGAGAGTTGATCTACTGAATTGTCGATGGAGAACTAAACAAGTACAAGTTAGGACTTTGTTTGGGACGCATAAAAAATAAAAGTAAAAATCATTTGAAATTATTGTAGTTTTTGGTTAAATAATTCACTTGCCTATTCGCCTTGACAGTGAAGATCAAAATTTTTTAGAAAAAATGTTGTGGACAAAAATGAAAGTGCACAAATTTTGAAAAATAGGTGTCGGGAACCGTTCAACGTGTGTGGGACCACGTGCATCGGATGGATCCAATGCCTCTCTATCTGAATTTGTGAATAAGCTAAAGAGGGGCACACCTTTGTAAACCCACCGCCACCGTTACCGCCAATTTTTACGGAGCTTCCTATAAGAATACCATCTCGGCTTTTACTTTCGAATAAAATTGAATCGATAACATCGCCATAACAAATTGTTATCTGCATTATAGGACCGTCAAGCTTGTAAGTTGAATATACACCGCCTTTCCCTCCCCATGGCCCTAGAGATATCCATCCTTCTCCATCCATAATCTTGCCCTGCACATTTACACAATCATTTAACACCTTTTTTCCACTTTTTGACTTTCCATTGTCGCAAAATATTACTCTTTTGCCCCTTCTTTTTTGAATTAATGTAGGAACCTTAATTCAAAAGCCAAAAGGGTATTTTGTGAAAAGTTGAAACTTTAAAAGTATAATGATCGTGTTTCCTTAATAAGTTAATTTTTCAAAATGGGTAAAAAAAAAAATTGGCACGGAAGGAGTATCTTTTATAAGTATATATGTGTGGGGAAATTGTGTGTCGTTGGAACTCTTGGACTCTCTTGGTGCCTATTCAAAGAAATTCTACCGCATAATAAGTACTAGCGTTCGTGCCCGTTTGATGCATTGGATAAAAAAATTCACATTGAAGATTTGCCATGTGTTGTTGAAGATTTGCCTGTGTTGTTGAGATTTGCCAGGCGTGGGATTGGAGTAAATGAGCCTCTCGTGGCTCATGAACAGGGCTCCAAGTTTTAGCTATAAATTGGAGTCCCCTGCTTTGGGTTTTGTATCTCTCTTGAGTGAGAGACTAGAGAGGTGTAGAGAGAGTGGAGCAGTGTAAGAGCTCCTCCTTTGGGAGGCAGCCGAGCTCCTCTTGTGAGGCTCTGTCAAAAAGAGAATGATAGAGCATTTGAAAATCAGAGAGCGTTTGAGAACAGCATAAGTATGCATTTGTATCAATTTGTGAGTGAGTGTGAGTTTGAGTGATTTTGTAATCCTCCTTCTCTTCTATAATAGAAATTCGTTTGCCCCCTCCAGTGGACATACCTTATTCATAAGGGAACCACATAAATTTTGTCTTGTCTGTGTTTGTGTTCTTGGTTCGATCGTTTGTTTCCGCAACACTCATACCAATAGACTGCATCCAAATCGAAACTAGAAGTGATTTAAATACACATGCTTCCAGTCAGAGAGATCGAGAGAGAGAGATCAATGGAAAAGGTCGAGGTAGAGAAGCCAGAAGAAACGGCTATCAAAACCGCCAAAACTATGACAAGAGCAATGTTCAATGCTACAACTGTCATGGCTATGGCCATTCAGTAATGAGTGCTTAAGCAAAGCACCTGCAGAGGTTGGAGAACAGTCAACTTTGCAGACCAGGACGTAGTTGAGGAAAAGAAAAATAATTAATTTATAATCACACACATAGGCGGAAGCACTAAGGGATGAATGGGGTCTAGTGATCCCACTCATTTTGATTTTCCACAACATTTGATAGCGCGTGTGGGACCCTTATATTTTGTGAGAGAAGGTGTATTTGAATGTGTAATTTTGGGTGTGGTTATAGCATCTCTCGAAATCAATGCCCTATATAAAATGAAAAAGGATTAAATGGTAGTATCAGGGGGTCTGTTTGGGGTTCTTGGTCATAGTTAAGGGGTGTGAGTGAAAATAGCCTAACACATATATACAGGGAACCAATTGAGAAGAAGAAAAAACCCTAGCCGCAAATTTTATTTTCTCTCACACTCATGGCGCCCAAAACTCGTTCACAGAGGAATGTACGATCTTCCGAACCATCCGCCGCCGTCACCGGGGAAGATCTCATTTCCTCACGACCCGAATCATCCAATCGAACCCGAGCCTCCAGGAAGAGAAAAACCGCAACAACGATTGAACTTGAATCATCCAACCAAACCCTAGCCTCCAAGAAGAGAAAAACCGCAGCAACTTTGTCTTCATCCTCCTCCGCCATGTTGATCGAATATCATCCCTCTGTTGTCGCCACCTTGGATGAGGATGAGGACGTCGAGAAGCTTCTAGAAGGCTTCGCTAAGAAGAGCCTGGTGCTCCTAGCCAAGGAAGCGGTCTCCATGTACCCCACTTTGATCGAGAGCGTTCGAAAATTGGCCGTTTTCAACCCCGCCCTTCGCAAGATCCTCGTGTACGGCCTCGACAGGTATACCACCTCCCAAACCCTGACCTCCGTCTTCAGAGAGTGTGGCGAGATTGAGGACTACTATATGCCCTGCAGATTCTCCTTCTGTAGGTTCCTCGTGCCCGGAGCCGGAGTCCACGCCTATATCCTCTTCAAGCACCGAAGCGGAGCCCTTAATGCCCTCAAACAGCCTCGCAAGGTGATCGATAACCGTAGAACCTATTGCGAACTGGAGTCCCTCAAAGACATTACCGTCACCGGTGAGTTGCTCACTGTACCTCCGGGGTATTATGAATCAACATCCCAAGACCAACCACCATCAATCAAGGAGGAGCCGGTGGAGAAGGTTCTAGAAGCCTTTGGGCTGGAGTACCTGTTGTTTTTTGTTAAGGATGCTGTGTCCAAGTACCCGGATTTGAACGAGACCGTTTTCAAGCTGGCCGATTTAGACCGCAAACTCCGCCAGGTCTGGGTGACCAACATCCGTGTGGGGACCACTGCCTTGGACCCTAAAAACCTACTTTGAAAAGTACGGCGAGGTCGAGAGCATTCTGTGCATCCAGGATTGCGTTGATGAGTTAAATAATGGCAGCGTTATTGTGGTCTTCAAGCAACGACATGGGGCCCGAAAGGCGGTTAAAGGTCTCCACAAGGACACCGAATTTGGGATTGGTGGCTTTATCCTCTGTATGCCCTTCGGTCGTGATAATCCGTTCTAGGTAATTTAAAGGATTAGGCGTTTAGCCCACCCCGTACCATTTACTTAGTATTTGCTCATCATATTTACCTGTCTTGTGTTTAGCCCACCCCGTATGATTTACTTGGTGAAAGGATACACTAGTTTTGGTGCCGAGCAGGTACCACGCTCGGCACCATATGGTGCTTGCTCGGTCATTCAATACACTTTTGGACGGTCCAAATGTATTGTTCGGACATCACGTCAGTCGGGTGACGTGATACCTCCTCGGGATTGAAAAATTTCTCGTGAAAGTAAGAGTTAACATCTATACTATATATTAAACAAAAGTGAAGATTAGTGAGAAGAGTTCACGTCGCAACAAGTGGCATGGCACGATTTCGTTAGCAAACTGATTATTTAGTTATATTATTTTTGAATGTATTTAATTATTTTTTTAGGTTAGCAAATCCTTTATTTGTGGGATATTTTTTTCAAACATGGAAACATATAAAAGGTCCAATTAACTAAGGCAATTGAAGCAATTTGACAAGTATAATTATAGAATGAGCAATTAGAGCTAGGGATGGCATTCGGGGTGGAAATTGGGTTTTCCGTCCCTGATCCCCGAACGGGGAGGGAAGAATGAAACCATTTCCGAGTCATTCGATTTTCGAGTAATCCTCGAACCAAACGGATACCCGATTAGTATTCTAATCCAAACAAAGAAAAAAAAACTGAGCCAAAACACGATGAGTATCACTCAATTTCTGATCGAATCACAGACGAAAAATTAAATGGTAAATTGTAGACCTTTATAGTAGGCATATAGAAGTACAAATTGAATATATAGAGGAGTAATAAACCAAAAATAGATCTGATCGAATAGAACACGATCAGTAATCAAGGGGAAAATAGTCAGATAAATAGATTCATCTTCGAAACGGTTGTTCTTCACTTCAAAATGACATCGCAAAGATCGACGACTTGGAATTGAGAAGAGGGCCAGAGATGAGAGAGAGCACGTCGTCGTCGGAATGAGAGAGAGTACGTCGTCGTTGGAGATAAGAGAGATAGATGTCAAACAGAGAAAAGGAGGGGGTTGCAGCGTGCGTGTGAAGGGGAAACTAATTTGCCGAAGATGAGAGAGAGAGACTTACGGCAGAGAGAGTGAGATCGACGATGAACGGCGGAGGGCTGTGACGATGGACGGCGGAGGGGTGATGAATTAATGTATTCATATAAGGAGAAAACGAAGCACCTGATTATGTCGAAAGGGTTAGAGTTTTGACGAGGTTGGGGAGAGGGTCGGTGATCGAGAAAAATAGAACAACGAAGCTTCCTCAGAGAGAGAGATAGAGAGAGAGAGAGTGTGTGTGTGTGTGTGTGCGCTCAAAATCTCAGATCTAAAATTGCCACCTCTCCTCACTGAGAAGCGAGAAATGAAATAGGACTGGAAAACCCTAAACGTATGTGTATATATATAGGCAGGGGTAATTTTGTAATTTACTAGTTCGGTTCGAATATCGGTTTGGGTATTAGTTGAACCAAAACCGAACCGAACCGAACCGAAACCCTTTCGGTTATCCTGTGTGCCAACCATACCCGTACTCTCGGAGAAAATTTTGGTTATAGTTTGGGAATAATTTCGATTATCGGTTCGGGTACCCATCGGTTCGGTGATAGGCAACCAAGATTGTATAATCTTGGCGCCTTATTCCCCTATTTTGTAGCATCTTTAGTCTTTGAATTATCATTTCTACCTCATTTTGCACGTAAGGTTTTGTTTCGGTTGTTTCAGACAATACGTGGTGCCAAGGCGGTTTTTAACGCCAAGGATTGTTTTCGGAAGCCTCAAAGTTGTCGAGGCAGTGAGGAGACACTCCACCAGGGCCGTTGGGTGAACAAGCAAGTGAAAAGGTGGTCGTCGGGCTGCTTGGATCAAAGCGGAAGCAAAAATAAATTTCTGCCCTCTATGAACCGGTACTGGGAATTGTCTGTACCGGTTCATGATGTCCAGAGTTTATTTTTTTCAGAGTTCCAGAAGATATGAACCGGTACTGGGAATTGTCTGTACCGGTTCATAAGGCATAACTGAGCCACGTTTTGTTGCTTTTTCAACTTTCTACTTTTGGGATATTTTCCACTTTTGGGGCTACTTTTAGGATATTTTGTGGGGTGTTTAGAGAGAGTAGGGTCACTTTGTATAAATAGGGGTCTCCCTCTCTCTTCTTAAACATCTTTGTCTCTTCTACTTTAAGTAATTTTTATTTTGTAGAACTCCATTAATGCTCTTCAAGCTTTTAAGCTATTTCCTTTGAGAACTCAACCAAGTAAGTCTCGTTCTTTATTTTTCCGTTTGTTAATATTGTAGCCGTGGACTAGATCCTCTATAAAATTAAGTTTGTTTTCGTTTTTATCGGGTAAAGCTTATGTCTCATTATTATGCTTTGTTTTATGCTTTAAGTATGTGTGAGTAGTCGTTTGGTTAAGTCTCGGGATAATCTTTTCCGAGGACTTAGGGAGTTATTGGGTTCTCGAATTCTCGAACTTTAAAGCATGATTCACGGATTAGAACTTAGCTTGCATTTTTGGTCTAAGCAAGGGGTGTTAACTACTCGGTAAGGCGTTTGCCAAGCGGTCTTGGCAAATGGCTCGCCGAGGGCTCGTGGCCTCCTATGTTTTCGATAAATGTGTCAAACAAGCGGGTTTGCCTCCGTTAAATCATATCTTTTTTGAAATATAGTCATTAAAGCTAAATTCTCCGGGCGAGAGCACGCGGTCGTGACTTTCGCCCGAGTTAAATTGAGAACCGGTAACGTCCTTTGTCAAGGGTTAGAAGATCCTGAGACTTGCCTCTTTAAGTTAATCAAAGCGTTTTTCCTATTCTTTTGCCTTGTCGTGTTCTCCGTTTCAAAGCAAACTCAGTTGGCCGCCTTGAACGCCGAAATCCCACCAATTCAACCTACAATCCGATTAAGCTATCATCGAATTCCCTGTGGTACGATCCCGGTCTTACCGGTTTACTATGCTACCGTCAATCTAGCCCTACGCTTGGGGTTTTTATTCAACCGTATTTGAAGGCGAAGTTGAAGGCTAAGCATTTTTGGCGCCGTTGCCGGGGATGTTCTTTATATAGCTTATTATTGGAGGAGCGACAAACCTTTGTAAGTACTCCGTTTATTTTCTTTTTATGTACAGTTGAACTCAACTTAGCGGATACCTCTAACTGAGCCACCAATTCGATCTGAGGTTTAACGAAGCTAAATTGAGCATCATCTCACTTTTCTATTATTTTGTTGCATTCTTATTTAGCCGTGGTGGTGGCATAACCCCACGAGGCTGTTTGTGAACGAGGCGGCGGTATAGCCCCTCTAGTCTGCTTAGTTGGCTTGTGCAGGTTGTATGCTCAATATCTATCGTAGTCCTGAATCGAATCGACTACATCGATCTGCATCACGTGAACTATCACCTCCATTAAGCCCAATGGCAGAACAACCGGCAGCTCGTACTTTGCGTGATTACTTAACACCAGGACGGGGTCCACATGTCTCCCCCATTGCCATTCCTACTTGCACTGCCGCCAATGCTTTTGCTTTCAAGCCAGAGTATCATCGGGTTATACCAGAATTTCGGGGGCGGGAATTGGAGGATCCTTATGCTCACATTCGGGAGTTTGAGACTATCGTTAGCACCTTCGTGACCGGGCCGGGACAGCTAGATCAAGCCCGCCTGAAATTATTCCCCTTCTCGCTCAAAGACAAGGCTAAGCAGTGGTTCCATTCTCTGAAGCCCCGGTCTTTGCTCACATGGGGGGAAGTGCAAGACGTGTTCACCACCAAGTTTTTTCCCGTTAGCCGAACCAAGCTTCTTATGGACCAAATTCAGAACTTCAAGCAGAAGGAGGGGGAGGTCTTTTACAAGCTATGGGAGCGGTATAAGGATTTGCTCGCGGCGGTTCCACACCACAATTTTCCCATGTACCAAGTGATCAATTATTTCTACTTGGGTTGTGATCGGGATTCTAAGCAGCTTTTAGATACTATGGGGAGTGGAGATTTCATGGGCAAAGATCCCGATGCAGCTTGGGAATTCTTGGACGCCTTGGCAGAACGGGCTCAAACTTGGCAATACATTGATCCGGGCGAGCAAGCGATGAGGAACCAAGGACCGGGAGGTTCTGGCAAGTTTTCAGTGAGTGAGTCAAATGGACTCGAGACAAGGCTGGAGGAGTTATCACTCAAGTTAGATAGGATGAAGTTGGACTCAACCCAAGTTAAGGAAGTTAAAGAGGTTCGACCAGTGGAGGACGTGTGCGTTATATGTGAAACTACCGGTCATTCGACCGACAATTGTCATACTATCCCCACCCTCCGACAGCATTACAATCAACTACCGGAGGATGTATGTGCATTGAATCAACGATGGGATCCATATTCCAACACTTATAATCCGGGGTTGCGGTCCAACCCGGCTTTCCGTTGGAGCAATCAGAATGAGACGGGAACTTCTTCAACTTCGCATGCTCCACCTCCCGCTCAGAATCAAAATTGGAGGCAACCACAATTTCAAGGTCCACCTCGTTTTCCTACAACTCAAGGCCCACCGGGATTCATCCCACCGGGCCAATTTCAAGGACAAAATCAATTCCAGCAACATCAAGCACCACCTCCGCGTCGTTCTTTGGAGGATACCTTGAATGCCTTCTGTCAGATGCAAACTACCACCAATGAGCAAACTGCTCAAGCTATGAACGACATTCGTAACCAAGTGGGTAAACTGACAACGGCTATTGGTGTTTTGCAACAAGAGAAAGGGAAACTCCCTACGCAGCCCCAACCAAACCCTCAAGGCCAACATTTTGCGCAAAGCTCTTCGGTGACTCTCCCCGAGCAAGCAAAGGCCATTATTTCCTTACGAAGCGGAAGAACAGTGGACAACGCTCAGGTGGAGCCACCTGTTGCACCAATCTTACTACCCTTTACGGCACCGCCCAAAGCGACTCTATCCGATGAGGTCTCGCCCGAGCCAACCCCTACTGCCAAAGAAAAGGGCAAGGCAAAAGAGAACGCTGTTCCACCAGTTTTCAATGTGCCCGCGCCGTTTCCAAATCGCCTGAGAATGCCGGCCAAACCAAATCTGAATAGCGATATTTATGAAGTGCTTCAGAAAGTGCAGGTTAATTTGCCTTTGCTCGATGCTATCAAGCAGATTCCGTCCTACGCAAAATTTTTGAAGGAGTTGTGCACTCATAAACGGCAGCTCCAAGTGCAAAAGAAGGTTTTCTTAACCGAGCAAGTGAGCTCTCTCTTCCAATCAACCCTTCCGCCCAAGTACAACGATCCAGGGTGTCCAACGATATCCATCACTATTGGGGGCAAAGTTGTGGAGAAAGCACTTCTTGATTTGGGCGCAAGTGTGAATCTCCTACCGTTCTCAGTGTATCAACAACTTGGGTTGGGGGAAATGAAGCCAACTCGGGTGACCTTGCAATTGGCGGATCGGTCTATCCGCGTTCCAAAGGGGATGGTGGAGGATGTGCTTGTACAAGTGGACCAATTCGTGTACCCGGTGGACTTCGTGGTTTTGGACACATGTCCGGTGCCTGCTGCTCAATCATCCGTTCCAATTATCCTTGGCCGTCCATTTCTAGCAACATCGGATGCTGTTATCCATTGCCGGGATGGCCGACTCAACATGAGTTTTGGTAACATGAAGATGCAAGTCAACATGTTCCATATTGGTAGTCAATTGGGGGACGATGAGGATGTGTGCGGAGTAAGCATGATAGATGCACTTGTTCAAGATCATGTTCATGAGTTTATTTGCAAAGATGAGTTGGAATTGGCGCTTACTTCTGCCGAGGCTGATTTTCTTGACGCCCCCGACGTTGCTTACTTGTGCTCCTTGTTAGATGAGGACGAGGTAAGTGCTATAAACCCGTGGGTTCCGAAATTCGAGGAGTTACCTCCAATTGAGAAGCGAGCTGTTCCATCGAGCGTGGAACCCCCAACACTTGATCTTAAACCACTTCCGGATACGCTCAAATATGCCTATCTTGGCGAAGGCCAAACTTACCCTGTGGTGATCTCCTCTGCCCTCACTGCGTCCCAAGAGCTGGAATTGATAGCTAAGCTACGGAAGTATCCAAAGGCAATTGGATGGTCTATCGCCGATATTAAAGGCATTGATGCCTCCCTTTGCTCCCACCACATCTATCTTGAGGATGATGTCAAGCCATCTCGCCAACCTCAACGGCGATTGAACCCAATCATGAAGGATGTTGTGCGAGCGGAGGTTCTTAAATTGTTGGACGTTGGCATTATCTATCCAATAGCAGATTCCAAGTGGGTGAGCCCGATTCAGGTGGTTCCCAAGAAGTCCGGGGTGACTGTGGTAAGGAATGATAAAGATGAGCTCATCCCAACGCGTGTTCAAACCGGTTGGAGGGTGTGCATAGATTATCGGAAGTTAAATGCAAGCACGAGAAAAGACCATTTCCCTCTTCCGTTTATCGATCAAATCTTAGAAAGGGTGGCGGGCCACAAGTTTTATTGCTTTCTGGATGGTTACTCTGGTTATAATCAGATTGAGGTGGCGTTGGAGGACCAGGAAAAGACTACTTTCACGTGCCCATTCGGGACTTTCGCGTATCGTCGAATGCCGTTCGGGCTTTGCAACGCCCCCGGTACTTTCTCTCGGTGTATCATGGGCCTTTTCAGCGATATGGTGGAGAAAATCATGGAGGTGTTCATGGACGACTTTTCCGTTTTCGGTGATTCCTTTGAGGTTTGTCTGGCAAATTTGGAGCTCGTGCTGGCTAGGTGTGAGGAAAAGAACTTGGTGCTAAATTGGGAGAAGTGTCACTTTATGGTGACCGAAGGCATTGTCCTTGGCCACATTGTTTCTTCAAAAGGCATAGAGGTGGATCGGGCCAAAATTGACTTGATTGGGAATCTTCCGACTCCTAAGTGTTTAAAGGACATCCGATCTTTCTTGGGGCATGCCGGGTTCTATCGGCGTTTTATCAAAGATTTCAGTGCCATTGCCCGGCCATTGTGTCATTTGCTCGCCAAAGATGTGCCGTTTGAGTGGACGCCGGGGTGTGCGGCCGCTTTCGCCAAGTTAAAGTCAAGCCTCATTTCTCCACCTATTGTGCGATCACCGGATTGGGAGTTACCCTTTGAGCTGATGTGCGACGCCAGTGATTACGCTGTCGGGGCCGTTCTGGGCCAACGGAAAGGCAAAGAGCCATACGTCATCCATTACGCGAGCAAGACACTTAACGAGGCCCAAATGAATTATTCGACTACTGAGAAGGAGTTGCTTGCCATAGTTTTTGCATTGGACAAGTTTCGGTCTTATCTTGTGGGCGCTCCAATCACCGTATATACTGATCATTCTGCTCTGAAATACCTTTTCACGAAACAAGATGCCAAAGCGAGGTTGATCCGGTGGATTTTGCTCCTACAAGAGTTTGACCTTACCATTAAGGACAAGAAGGGTGTCGAGAATGTGGTGGCCGATCACTTGTCCCGGCTAGAATTCGAAGATCATACATCGCACATTCCTATCGGCGACTCATTTCCAGACGAGCAGTTATTTGCCATTTCCACGGCTCCATGGTATGCGGACATTGTGAATTACTTGGTTACCGGTCTGATGCCTGCCCACTGGAATTTGCAAGAGCAGCGTCGATTTTTAGCGGAGGTGAAACGGTTTTCTTATGATGACCCCTATTTGTTTAAGTATTGCGCCGACCAGCTTGTACGCCGTTGTGTGCCGGATTCGGAGCAGCAGAGTGTTATTAACTTCTGTCATACAGAGGCCTGTGGCGGCCATTTCTCTTTCAAGAAGACTGCCGCCAAGATTTTGCAAAGCGGGTTCTATTGGCCACAGCTTTATAAGGATACTTTTGCTTTCTGCCGGGCGTGTGCACGCTGCCAACTTTTGGGGTGTGTAACGCGACGGAATGAGATGCCGCTTACGCCCATCTTGATTATTGAAGTGTTCGATTGCTGGGGCATAGACTTCATGGGGCCATTTCCGACATCTTTCGGGTACCTTTACATTTTGTTGGCTGTCGACTATGTTTCCAAGTGGGTGGAAGCAATCCCCACTCGTACCAACGACGCCCAAGTTGTAGTGGAATTTCTCCGCGAGTACATTTTATCACGGTTTGGCATGCCAAGGGCTATCATTAGTGACCAAGGGTCCCACTTCTGCAATCGGTCGATCGCCGCCCTCATGCGGAAGTATGCCATCATTCACAAGGTCTCAACGGCCTATCACCCGCAAACGAATGGCCAAGCGGAATTGGCTAATCGGGAAATCAAGCACATCTTGGAAAAGACGGTCAATCCCACCCGCAAAGATTGGTCCACTCGTTTGGTTGATGCTTTGTGGGCTTATCGTACTGCCTATAAGACTATCTTGGGGATGTCGCCGTATCGGCTTGTCTATGGGAAAGCGTGCCACTTGCCGGTAGAATTGGAGCATAAAGCATACTGGGCCATCAAAAAGTTGAATTTTAATATGGCCAAAGCCGGCGCCCGCCGCAAACTTCAATTGACGGAACTCGAGGAGTTAAGGTACAATGCTTATGACCATTCTAGCTCTTATAAATCTAAACTCAAAGCCAAGCATGATAATAAACTTGTGATTAAAAACTTTGAGCCCGGTCAAAAAGTGTTGTTGTACAATTCTCGCTTGCATTTGCATCCCGGTAAGCTGCGCTCACGTTGGGCCGGGCCTTATGTCGTCAAAACTGTTTTCCCTCACGGGGCAATTGAAGTAGTGAGCATGAATAACGGTTCATCTTTCAAAGTTAATGGTCAAAGGCTTAAGCCTTTCCTCGGTGGCTTTGAAGTGGGCGAGCCCGATGAGGTGTTGGCCGATCCAGTTTACACGGATGGCCCGGCGAGCTAGTTGTTGTTTGATTAATTTGCACGGGGAGCGAAAGCGTAACCGCTGAACTTAATTGTTTGTCGGACCCGGCCCCCGGGTAGGGGGTACCCACCATTGACTTGGGTATTTGTAGCTCCGCACGCCGCTACTAAAACAAGGATCATGTGCCCAGCTCCGGTTAGTAAGGGCAATGTTTCGTATTTGTACATATTTTCGCGTTTTATTCGTTTTGAGTTTTTCACATCACAAGATTTCACCAATGCATCATTGTATCGGGCTTTTATTAGTCCTTCTTTGTGGTAATTTGCCGTTAATGATCCATGCTCCCCAGATAAGTCCCTATCGGGGGCAATTTAGGTCTTTGGGTGAGGCTTGGTATTCCCGTGCTTTGGCGCTAGGCTCTGCTTTGTCTCACTTTGTTTCGATCATAGGGAACGCTGAGCTTAATTGCTTGGCGAGGTCAAGCGCTGAATTTTACTTCGGGCGTGATGTAACAAATTTGACGGTCTAGTATAGCCACCTGCGTTTTGCCTACTTGGTGGGACGCGGGAAGAAAAGTATGACTCGTAAGTTTGCGTGAAAATCGGGTGGTGTTCTTCGTTGTTTTCCTTTGTTTATTTGTTGGCGCCCGGATAACATGAGCCGGGCGGTTCTAATGTCATTTGGCTCTTAGTAGGTAGTTCGAGCTTAAGTCTTTTACAGGGTGTACGCGCTACCACGCCAGCCTTGGTGGATTGGATCTACCGTCCGAGTGAGTGCGGCATTCAGGAGCCCTAAGCATGGGTGCGATTACGTGTCGCGGTTGTTAGTCCAACAAAGCTCGGATCATGATCCTGTGTGACTAGCTGTGGTTCCATTGGAAGAACCGAAGGAGTTGACCTTGGAAGCCGTTCGGATGACGAATAGAGCCGGTGACGCCAAAGCCTCCAACTTGGTCGAGGTATCAGGGGGTCGACATTCCCCCATTGGTATGATCTTTTGTTCCCTTTTCCCTTACTATTGTTCTCCATGCTATGAGGGCATAGCAGATTTTAAGTTGGGGGGAGGGAAATAGTTATGCTGTTTCTCTTGTTCTATGTTTTGTTGTTTCGGTAAAATTTTTCGCTTTCGGTAAAATTTTTCGCTTTTTAGGGTGCAATCCTTCCGTTATTACAGACTTTAGTGGATTGAAACAACTTGGCACATGCGTATTGTTTCTTAATTGGCAAGAGTTGGGTG
The DNA here is from genome assembly GCA_014282245.1 of Rhododendron simsii. Classification (NCBI taxonomy): domain Eukaryota; kingdom Viridiplantae; phylum Streptophyta; class Magnoliopsida; order Ericales; family Ericaceae; genus Rhododendron; species Rhododendron simsii. The sequence goes on from CM024964.1 coordinate 5,473,604, forward strand.
TTTGATTTTTAAGTGATGATTCACATTTCAACTCAGAAGCATGTTTATGATGAGCAATTAGGTGCAGAGCATGTTTGGAGCAAGTTTTACCCATATCCCGTTCTTATTTTCGTTCATAAATTCGTAGTTTAGGTAATTATTCTCTTGTCATACCTAGGTGTGTTGGATATCGTTGTTGAATCATTTTGGAATCTATAGCGTACGTAAGAAGTGATACAAGGCATTTTTTGTTTAATTAAACCACATATGGGTTCCCTCATCCTATTTTGTATCCTAGTCCGTGTCTGTCCATTTGTTCAATAACTTAGGGAACCGGATGTTTGGAGGGTGGTCTGGAATGTTAGTTTACTGCTGAGAAGTGCTCGGGGGATGGTTGGAAGGTGTTTTGAATGAGCAAGGTCAAAACGGTGAAGTGGGTTAAAAATCAGATTTTCAACAGATATGAACCGGTACTGGGAATTTGTTGTACCGGTTCATACATGGCAGAGTTCAAATCAGAATTTCAGACGGCTTGAACCGGTACTGGATTTTCATGAACCGGTTCATACTCGGCAGAAATTAAAAAAAAAGGGGCGGTTCCTTTTCCACTTTTCTCTCTCCTACCTATTATATAAGCCCCAAAACCATTTCTTTCCCCATTCCATAACCCAGCCGAAGCCGGCGACTCTCCATCTTCTCTCTCCCTCTCAAATCTCACCCAAATCCACCAAAATCCCTCTCAAACCTTCAAGATTCTTTACAATCCCACTCAATCTTCAAGTTTCAAGGGGTGTTTCCAAGTTTCAAGGTTGGGTTTCTTCTCTCAAGGTCCGAAAATCTCCATAGCCAAGGTAACTCGAAATTTCTCTTTTCTCTCATGGAATTCACCCTTTTTAATCATGTTTGTCATGCATGTGTTGGGGATTTCGTAGTTTAAGAGGGTTATTGCAAGATTTTAAACCCTAGATCCCCAAATTACAAAGAAACTTGAAATTTTTCTTTGTCCCCCACCCAATTTCGAATTTCCCCTATTTCTCTACCCATAACCAACTGCAGTCCCTGTACATTGTAGGGGCGTTTTGTTTCTGCATTTGTGGAGTAATTTTGGGAATTACCTCTGATGTGGGGTTTTGCGGCTGCATTGTATTGTTAAATCTGCTGCAGGTGGTTGTTTGATTGAAGTTGGGGGGGTATTTTGTTCTGCGAGAATTGCTTTTTGAAATGGGGAGGACCAAGAAACTTTTGGGAGACGCAATTAAGTCTGTCGATCCCTCTGGTAAGACGTCCTACATGAAACGGGCAGATCCGGAGAAAATGCTGAGAGAGCCGATAGGGACGAGGAGGAGAATAGGAAGAGAAAAAGAGAGAAAAAATATGAGGAAAAAAGGAAATGGGAGAAGGCGTTGAAGGGTCGGAAGTATATTTGTGAGCGTCAGGTGGACCGTACGAGGATGGGTACTCATGCAATCATTGATATCATCAACCAACGCGGGGTACAATTCTTTTTCGAACCAATCAAAGGGTTCAAACCTAAGTTGGTCCTTGATTTCTATGCTAATATGGAGGTGGATGGGAAGGAAGAGAAGATAACATCTCGTTTGGGGAAGAAAACCGTGCTCATAACCCCGACTATCATAGCCAAATACCTGAATAACTACCAACGGCCCCCCTACCGCTCGACCACGTATCCTAAACACGGATGGTCTAAAACAGAGGAGGAAATCCAAAATGCCTTAACCGATAAACCGTTGAAACAGGACCGTTTTGTCCATGGGAGATTGTTTGAGAAGTACCGAGTGATCAACAAGGTAGTGCATTACAACCTAAGTCCCCACGGTTCAGAGAAGCTTCCACGCAAGGAGGATGGAGATGTCATTTTTGTGTTTGGTTCCAGTGAGGAGGTAGTTGATTGGGCCTTGTTAATATGGAAGTCGATGGTGAGGTTTAGGAATCGGACGGCACCATCAAAGCCTAATATTCCCTTCCCAGCTATGGTGACCGCCCTGTGCGAGAGTCAAGGAGTGTTAGGTTCCAGAAAGGCTCCTCCCCGGAACCCCAGGTCCTATTACGGGTGGCTCTTTGGAGAAGAGTAAGTCACTATCCCAGCCTCCTTTGCCAGACAGTTTCGGTTTCCCCACGCCTACTGCTAAGTCTCAAACTGGAAGAATTGAGGAATATACAAAAATCATGGCTACTCAGCTCCACTCAGTGCAACTGAAGCAGAAAAAACTTGAGACTCAAATGCGTCGTACAAAGAGGGATGTTTCAGCCATAAAGAGAGGGATGTTGTGGATAGCAGCTAGGTGTGGGAAAGAGGGGGACGTCTATGTACCCACTGAGGCTGATATGAGGGAATCTACTCCTGAGGAGCCCGAGATTGATCATGGTGCTGGGACTAGTGGCGGTGAGTCGAGTACTAGAAGGAGGGGCAAGGAGCATGCAGTTGAGCATGATGACACAGATGAGTCGGATGATGAGGAGGATGATTAGTGTCGGTGGTTTAGTTTTTGACAAATCCCTCTACTTGGTCGGGGTACTTGGGGGTTGACAGTCCTCCTGTCCTATCTTGTTTTTCATGTTAGTAGTTGAACTCGTAAATTGTAGTTCTAGGAAGTTTTTGTTGACGCCGGCATGTGGCCTTTGACTTGGTAATTTAGTGTCGATGGCGGCCAAGGGTAGATAAACCAAGCTAGTATATGGCCGCCATCCATTTTGCTAACCGTTCTTTTGTTAAACCAAGGTCATTATAAGCTTTAAAGCCCTTAGTTGATCTTACGTTAGCTTTGATTCCGTTTTGATTCAATAATTGAATGCTGGCATGTTTAGTTTATGGCATAGTTCTTTTCGGTAATCCTTTGGCTGCATAGTTACTTTTTCGTATTCATGGTGCTCTCTTCGTACTTGGCTTGGCAGTTTTTGTGTTCACCATGCCTTTTTCCGAGCACCCTTTTGTGTGGGATATGGCTACTTTTGCTTTTACAAGTTGTTGGAAATTCTGTATCCATCCTTTTTGCTTTGGATATTTTCGTTGGATGCTTGGTCTGTACCTGCTCAGCATTTAGTTGCTCATCTAATTTCCTTCTGTGAGTTGAGGTGGATAAACTGTTATTTTGAACTCTTGCGCGTTAATTAATTTGAAGCATATGCCTTAGTTATTTCGCCGGAAGGATTGTTTAGTTTTCCTTTATTTTGTGCCGTATCATTGCTAGGGGCTAGCAAGGTTCAAGTTGGGGGGCGTGATAGGCAACCAAGATTGTATAATCTTGGTGCCTTATTCCCCTATTTTGTAGCATCTTTAGTCTTTGAATTATCATTTCTACCTCATTTTGCACGTAAGGTTTTGTTTCGGTTGTTTCAGACAATACGTGGTGCCAAGGCGGTTTTTAACGCCAAGGATTGTTTTCGGAAGCCTCAAAGTTGTCGAGGCAGTGAGGAGACATTCCACCAGGGCCGTTGGGTGAACAAGCAAGTGAAAAGGTGGTCGTCGGGCTGCTTGGATCAAAGCGGAAGCAAAAATAAATTTCTGCCCTCTATGAACCGGTACTGGGAATTGTCTGTACCGGTTCATGATGTCCAGAGTTTATATTTTTCAGAGTTCCAGAAGATATGAACCGGTACTGGGAATTGTCTGTACCGGTTCATAAGGCATAACTGAGCCACGTTTTGTTGCTTTTTCAACTTTCTACTTTTGGGATATTTTCCACTTTTGGGGCTACTTTTAGGATATTTTGTGGGGTGTTTTTGAGAGAGAGTAGGGTCACTTTGTATAAATAGGGTCTCCCTCTCTCTTCTTAACATCTTGTCTCTTCTACTTTAAGTAATTTTTATTTTGTAGAACTCCATTAAAGCTCTTCAAGCTTTTAAGCTATTTCCTTTGAGAACTCAAGCAAGTAAGTCTCGTTCTTTATTTTTCCGTTTGTTAATATTGTAGCCGTGGACTAGATCCTCTATAAAATTAAGTTTGTTTTCGTTTTTATCGGTAAAGCTTATGTCTCATTATTATGCTTTGTTTTATGCTTTAAGTATGTGTGAGTAGTCGTTTGGTTAAGTCTCGGGATAATCTTTTCGAGGACTTAGGGAGTTATTGGGTTCTCGAATTCTCGAACTTTAAAGCATGATTCACGGATTAGAACTTAGCTTGCATTTTTGGTCTAAGCAAGGGTGTTAACTACTCGGTAAGGCGTTTGCCAAGCGGTCTTGGCAAATGGCTCGCCGAGGGCTCGTGGCCTCCTATGTTTTCGATAAATGTGTCAAACAAGCGGGTTTGCCTCCGTTAAATCATATCTTTTTTGAAATATAGTCATTAAAGCTAAATTCTCCGGGCGAGAGCACGCGGTCGTGACTTTCGCCCGAGTTAAATTGAGAACCGGTAACGTCCTTTGTCAAGGGTTAGAAGATCCTGAGACTTGCCTCTTTAAGTTAATCAAAGCGTTTTTCCTATTCTTTTGCCTTGTCGTGTTCTCCGTTTCAAAGCAAACTCAGTTGGCCGCCTTGAACGCCGAAATCCCACCAATTCAACCTACAATCCGATTAAGCTATCATCGAATTCCCTGTGGTACGATCCCGGTCTTACCGGTTTACTATGCTACCGTCAATCTAGCCCTACGCTTGGGGTTTTTATTCAACCGTATTTGAAGGCGAAGTTGAAGGCTAAGCATTCGGTTCAAATTCTCATTCCTAATTAGAGCTCATTCTTTCGATTTCGTTCTTTAGAAGCCAAGCCAATAACAGAACATATTGGATAAGTTTTTTTTTTTTTGATCCGCACATATTGTATAAGTTAATTTCGCCATTCTCCATACTAGGCCTTATGCCTCTAACTTGGAAACTTTACAAAAGAGCCAAAAAAAGAAAAAACATTATTGAACTTCCCTCAACAATAGTGTTTTGCTAAATCTAATTTCAGTAACTGATTAATGGATAGAAAAAGAAAATTTGAGATATATATATATATATATATATATCTAAATAAAGGATTGACTTCAGTGTCCCCGATCATTTTAGAGACACCGTAACTTTTGTCATAACAAAACTATTATGAGTATAACCAAAATCGATTACAAGCATAATAGAACCATATATAACAAGACATAAGTTGTTTGTTATGCCTTGGTCGGGTTTGGTTATGTCTTGGTTGATTTTTTTGGATATTTTTTGGTAATGTCTTGTTTGGGTTCTATTATACTTGTAATGGATTTTAGTTATGCTCATAATGGCGAAGTTATGCCAAAAAATACGGTGTCTCCAAAATGACCAGAAACACGATAGCATCATCCTCTAAATGATTAATGGTGCATATCAAAGCTCCCACATATCAAATCCTAAAAGAATAAAAACCTTCGTATTATCAGGTAGGTCCAAGTCCAAGTCCAAGTCCAAGGAAAAAAATTGAAAAGTCATAGTTTATGAATCTAAGATGTCATCCGGAAGATTATAGTCCCTGAAGGACTTGTCTTTTTAACTTATCCAATTATTGTTTTGAGTTTTGCATCATGTATTCATAGACATTTATGTTGTTAGCAATCTAACACTAATTGAATAATGTGCAGGAAGAGTATCAAAGAATGAGGCGTTATAGCGAAACTTTAATGGCACAAACAAAGATATTAGTAAGTTTTCTCATATCCCAACTCATGCTCCTAGAAATTATAAGCATGCAAGGTCGTCTCGTCTTCAACAATGGTGATTCCGTAAGAATTTCATAACTCCTATCTCAATTATAGAACAACATATAATTGCATTTTTTTTCTTATCAATTCCACTTTTAAATGTCCTATGCCAATTGGCTTGGTGAATATACCTTCACATCAAGGAAGATTTAATCAAGGAACTGGCTATGAAAATGGTTTGATAGTTGTGGCAAGGTTGCCGATCAAGAAAAAAATAGTTGTGACATGGTTTGCATGAAAACAGGAAACTATAGAACCTTTTTTCTATTTTAATGTCTAATTAGTACAAGTGTACTGTGTACCGGACATGAAGAACAATATTCATTTAATTTTTTAGCATTGTTAGTTTTGCGTCAAACTTTTGTGATTTATTGATTCTTTTCGGCGGGAGGAATTGGAAAAATAAATTTTTTTTTTTATCGAAACTCATAAGTTTTTTCAAAGAATAAGTAAAAAAAACTGACTTATTGTCGTCTTTATTCAAAAAATTATGACTTTTGATCATACTTTTTTACTTTTCTGTTTCCTCTCGACGAGACGAATCAATAAGTTACAAAAGTTTAACGCAAAATAAACAAATACAAAAAAATGTAAAAAAAATGTCACCCGAACTATCAATCCAATAGCTTGGAACTTGTACGGAATCTGGAAACCCACAGCGTATTTCTCTCCGGAATTTGCCGGAGCACGAAATCTGGCAATGTGAAGGAATTGCTATGGTGGTATTCTAAATAAGCATATTTGACAACGAAAAAATAAATTCGTCCTTATTTTTTGACTACTTCCGCGACAAAATTATTTCATCACGAATTATTCATTTTTGGTGACGAGATATTTTGCCATCAAAAGGCACTATAGGTGATAAAAAAGAAAATTTCGTCACCAGATGAGAATCCTTGACAACCTCTAGTCCATCAGTCATGCTATTTGTGACGAAAAAATATATAATTTGTGACGATTTTCATTCATCTCCAAAGACCAAATTTATTGTAGTATGGGGAGGATTTGGATGTGAGGAATTGCTAAGGAATAAAAGTTTTTTGAATTTTTTTGGAGTAATTACAAATGGGTTAACGTTTCCCTACCATTTTATACCAAGAGAGCTTTTATTTAGTCATTTATCATCCCTTTCGAGAGTTCCGAACTTTTTAAAACGACAAGTAATGATTGTATTTTTATTCAAATTTAATGACATCATTTTTTTATTGCCCCTACTTTGCAACACTTAGGGTCCATTTGATTAGAAAAAAAAGAAAATGAAATTTTTTTCTCACATTCATTTGATTAGGATGAAAGTCTTGTAAGAAAATAATAAATAATGTAAAATATCGTTGTTTGAAAAGAACAAAAGTTGCACAAATTAGAAGAGAAAAAGGTGAAGGAAAGAGGGTAAAGAGGGAAGTTAGCGTAATTATTATTGATTTTCTCGAGAAAATAAATTTTGTTCTGCACATTTTGTGAGAAAAAATGAGGCAAACTCTTAAGCTTTAGAAGGTTATACGGAAAAGTTTACTTTCTACCGCTTTCTAAGATATTCTTACTAAGTGAACACAAAAAAAAATATTTTTTTTTCTTTCTTGAATTTTTTACCATTATCTCGCTAATCAAACGAACCCTTGAGTAGTTCTCCTTAGCTTTAATTTGGTGCATTTTGTCCTTATTTAAAAAAAATTTTGGTGTTTGTTAATTTTGAGTCAAATTTTTGTGGATTATTAATTCGTCTCAATGGGAGGAATCGAAAAAGTAATTTTTTTTACTTTTACCCAAATTTATTTGGAAATATCCAGGATAAAGTAGGCTTTAAGATAAAACCCAAAAATTGGTTTTATCTTTAATATTTTTAAAAATATGAGTACACGTAAAAAAAAAAATTGAATTTTGTGATCTCTCTCTTCAAGATAAACTAATAATTTAAAAAAATTTAGCATAAAATTAACAAACGGGAAAAAGTACTTTTGTATAAGGACAAAACGCCCAAAAAGCCACTAAAGCTAAGGAGAACAAGGCCTTATATTCAATTATGAGGAACACTTTTGAAAAATAATCAAATTTTTACTTGCACTTTCAGTAATGAACATACATTTTGAAACATCTCAAAATAGAATAATTGACTAACAATTAGGAACAACGGAGTACTTCAGTAAAGGATAGAGACGCTCACACGTTTAAACTGGGACATTTGGTCCCACGGTTGTGTATCAGTAAGGTGAAATATTCAACTATATGAAACAACCCTTGTTGGTGGGTTAAATAGAAATTGTTGTAGTACCAATTCTTTAAGTAAACGACTGGAAAAAATGGGTGAAGTATTACTTGAGAGACTAATTTTCCGTAAGATTAGTTGTAACAAGATGGAGTAACTATTAACTACTTTGTCGGAAGAGGTTGAAGGGTAGTCCAAGTGCTAATGCCATCCACCGTGGTATAATTCAAAAAGGATAATCAAAAGTTGACATATCAGTTTTTTATTATTCACTTAAAAGGTTGCTAAACTTAACAATGTTGAGTTTTACAATGGTCACTTTTAATCCATAATCAAAATAAGAGTCCACTACAATTTCTCTCTCTCTCTCTTTTCCCCTCTGTTTTTCGTCATTCACTTCCCTCCATTTACGTTTTTTTTTTGGCAAAAATATATTGATTTCCCCTCTTAATTTTGGGGAAAAATCAATGACTTTTTTCCATCCTATTATGAAATTTTTTTTTTTGGGGAGGGGGGCATAGAAATGGAAAAGTGTAGTGAAATACCTTAATCCGGCGATAATGAGTTTAATTATAAATGATCGAGAGATATGAGTTTCACTTTTTGAGGGAAAGAAAGAAATAGTTTGTGGGTGAAGTGAAGAAGATATAGAGTAGACAAAGAAGAGAAGAAGAAAAAACCAGTTGAAACACGCGTCTATACGAATTTTGGAACTAGTTAACTTATGTGGTGTGAGGTCCACAAATTTTAATTATTGAAAAAGTTTGTTAGTTTTGGTTATTCAAAGCCCAAAATTTGATTATTTCGAAAGATGTTGTTATGTTTGATTATACCATTGTGAGCCATCTTTTACACCAATATTGTTAACTTTAAAAATAATTGACTTTTGATTATATCACTATGGATGACATAAGGTGGTTCATTTATCAAGATCTATGATACACGGATCCCTGTTTTTGGGCGAAGTACCCGTGTCGACACGACACGACACGGGTGCGGGTGTGGGATCCATAGAAATTTCTCCCACATCTCTCTCTATATTTTATAGCATTCATTCTGCGTTCTGTTTTGCTGCAGAAAATAGAACACAGTGGTTCTCGGTTCTTATATTCGTTCTAGCAGGTATTCTGTCCGTTTTGTTAGTGCAAACGAAAACGGAAAGAACTTCGAGTTCGGGCTTCGATTTATCTTGAAGGCAGATTTGCTGTAACCCTTTGCATACCAACTGGTGGGGGCAAATACTGTCTTTAGACTGTTGGAAAAATTGGCCGCTGCAATCTGTACTGTTGACGAAATCTCCACCAAACCTGTAACACGCTTCGAGTCACGACAATGTCGACCATGTGGCACCACTCTCATCTGGCCACATGACGAGGACAAACAGAACACGACGAGTTAGGCTCAAGGATCGTATGTCCTAGCCACGCTTCGTCACTGCAGAAGGCCACGTGGAATAGTCCCCTCTTGAGGAGCGCAACTTTTGACGGTCGTTGGTACAAATGCGCAGAGCCAACCCCACGCGCCCACGTGATCTTTCTCAAGGCTGAATCCCTCCTGGCGCTCGGGGGCAGACGGGGTTGGCGGTCAGTGATGTCATCCGGCATAGGGTTGGGATGATCCTTCATGGCCCAGTAGCAACCATGCACCTTGGACCCTCTAAACGCCACGCCGAGACGAACCAGGACGGCAACAACGAGGGCCCAACCTTGGAGCCACATCACAGAGCGTACATTCGTTTCTTCGAACAACTCATCAAATCTCAAGATGAAACCCTCCGCATCATCCAGAATGACCTCCGTCAACTCAAGGAGGATGTTCGAAGGCCGCCACGGGAGGAGTCCCGTAGCTCGCACCAAGACGATGGCCAAAAGCCTTGTCGCATCGAGGAACGACGCGACCCGCATCACAGGGGTTCGGCCAAAGACCAGCTGGATCCACCTCGGGAGAAAGAACGTCAGGGCAACCGGATCAGCATAGGAGGTGCAGTCCTTCGCTGCCACAGCGCAACGCTGAGCCCCGCTCCCTGCCCTCAAACAGGTTGGAGAGGTCTCGGTAGCAAGTATCTACTCGTGTTGCTACCCAGACTCCAAGTTAGGGGAGACGGTCAGCCATGAAACCGCCGTCAACTAATGAATTTATAGGCACGTAAAAGAGCGCTTAGGCGGCCCGCAGGGCGCAACCCCGGGCCAGGGCAACCAAAAAAAAATTAAACGTTAAGGTATAAATATAAAATAGGTTCCCAGAGTAGCACAAACCTTAACAAACACTACAGTTATGTATAAAAGTGATGTATTCTTACATTTGATTAGAAAAAAAGCCATAGTTAAAATATATCGAGCGAGCAAACACAGTTTTTATTTTTATCTACAAACTACCATTTCGCAAGAGAGATTAAAGAGATTGGCTATAATCTCAATGAAAATGAGGCATTGTTCCACTAAGAGCATTTTTGGACATTCGGGGCTTTTAAAATTTTATGTTTTCTGAGACAGGTCATTATTCCCTCACAAATATCAACTAAAAAGCTCAAAAACCCAAAAGTTAGTGGAACGGTCCCCGAGTTCTTAGATAAGTAAAGTATGATGAGTCAATGACCCAACTGAAAGTTTTGCTTAAAAAAAATGCAAGGAGTGGTTGTTTTCTTTGAATCGAATCGTCGTAATCACAAAGCACTATAACCAAGGTCATTCTAATGTTGAACTTTTTGAAGTTCAAGCTAAAAAACAATGTAAATTTGTATGTTTTTGGTACTTTTATGTTTTTTTTTTATTTTGTATATAACTTAATAGTGAGTGGGCAACAAAGCATGAGGTAGGGTTAGGGCAATCCAAATGTTGGGGCAGCGCTGGGCCGTTTGAAGAACAGGCCCGAACGTGGACAGGACCGTCACGTTCACGAGCCCTCCCATGAACGCTGTTGCAGTGACAACCACCACAGAGATTACCTCCCTAACGAGTCCTCTAAAAAGCCCGGCTCGCAACGCAACGACCCGCTCGACGTTTGCTGTGACCACGAGCATCGATCCACCCTAAATCATCCCAAGTCACTGTTGGAACTACTTGATCCGGGCTAGGGGTACTACTTATGGTCCATATTTTATCCGGGCGGATCAGGCCCTCCTCATCCCCCCTTTCCTAATATTTCAATTACAAAACAACTTTGTACTCCTATTTTATCCCTCATTCAAACCAATTATTTTTTATCCACTCTTTATAAAAAGCACATCAATGTGTACCCACCGTCTATAAATAATACTCATATTATCTTATTATCCCCATTCATAAATATATAATACCCAAAACTCATGCTATAATCCCCCTCCATACTATTTTTTTCAAGTCATTTTTAATGTAGGATGATGTACTAAAACTTACGGGGGCAAGTGATCAATACCTATTGGCCACCAATTCATGCTACTCGTGCACCTGACTTCATTAGAAGTACTGATGCCACTGTAGTTGCATTTTCATATTCAGTCAACGTTTACTAAATAAACTAATTACTCGATCGATGCCAGCTTTCAATTTAATAATTTCGTTTAGTGAGCGAAATATAGAAATGAATCAATAAATACCTAACGGAGGCGAAGACCTTCATAAATAATTTAAGTCATTTCCGGAATTCACTGATCACACTGAGAATACAATATAGCGGCGATTCCGGCAAAGGTTTCGGTACCTAGCTACCAATTCACTGCACGTGTCTATTTTCCAATACTACCAAATGCCAATGTCTAAAGGCACTTGCAACCCCAAGCTAAGGATTCATTTTTTGACCCCTGTTCACCTCCGACCCACCCATTCAAGTCCAAATCCACTTCACACATATCATAATAAAAGTAGGTTAAACGTAGAATACATAACTCTACATAACCATTTTCATTGAAGGGCGTTTCATGCGAAAATTTATTCTGGACTAGCCCCAGGGATTAACTTAGAGGTGGCAATTTCAACCCATATTTTTTAAACCGGTCCAACCCGTCCACTTATAACTCAATCCAACCCGCCCATATTTTATAATGGGTTGATATTGGTTCAACTCATATAATGGGTTTATATGAATTAAAAATGGGTTAAATATGGATTGAACTTAAGAGACCCAAACTCTCATAGTATTTTTCTATCTTCTTACGCACAACCATTTGTACACATTTCTCTAGAGAGAGGGAGAGCAACCGTTTTCAACAATCTGCCCTCATAAATTATTGTTTTCTTTGAGCTGACTTCCTGTCGTTCCCAAAATAATACTGGTAAAGTCTAGTTGGTGAAAAATTTAATTCAAATTCTGCATAATATCAATTGATTTTTTAGGACAAATGGTGGAAAATTAGTTTGACAAGTGGTATTTTGGTTACACAATGCTACTTTTTGCTACAGCTCTAAAAACGTACGTGCAGAAATTGAGCAGGAAAGTTCAATCGAAATTAAATTATTAAATCGAAGGTTCGACTCAAATTCACTGGTTATATACTACTTTTTCCGTCCTCAATTGCCTGCCTCAACGAAAAGTCGTGCAATTTTTGGATTGAAAAAAAAAGTACTTTCAAGCATCATTTTTAAAGTTTCGTTACACCAAATTAACCGACTCCCTGAGCTCTTTAATATGTTGCAAAGAAATTCAAAAAATTATGCCCGGACGTAAAAAAAATAAAGCAACCTATCTTGGCTCTGTTAAATGCAAGGAAAAAAATACAACCGAAAGCAAAATTCAGTTCTAACGAAGTATGGACGTTGATCCTACAGCTTAGAAACTTCCTAGTATTCTTCAGCCCGTAAAATGCACTGGATCAAAACAATAAAATCTTCAAACTGTTATTTTCTCGGGAAAAATTCAAAAAAACCCCTGAACTTTGGACCCAATGTCAAATAGGCACCTGAACTTAAATAAACTTCAATTGAACACCTGAACTTTCACTCCGTTATTCAATTTACCCCCTGCCGTATCAATTTGTGACTTTCCTAACGGCAACCGCTGAGCTGGACACTAACAAACAAATCAAAATGTTAGAGGGAGAAATTGGAGGGAAATAACAGTGATCTGGCACCTTTTTAAGACCCCGTTTGGCTAAATAAGCCTTCTGGCTAATTTTTTGTCCTTATTCAATTTTTTTCATATTTGTTAGTTTTTCGTCAATTTTTTGGGGATTATTGCATCGTCATAACGAGAAGAATCTAAAAAATAAAAAATTACGAGCGAAATCCATTTTTTTAATAAAGATGAAAAAATTGGCTTATTGGCTTATTTTTATCTGTATTCAAAAAAATTAGGTTTCGATCGTAATATGTTACACTTTATATTCCTCTTGTCATGACGATGCAATAATTCCCAAAAAAATAATGAAAAACTATAAAAATACAAAAAAATTTGAATAAGGACAAAAAATAAGCCAATAGACTTATTTAGGCAAACGAGGCCTTAAAAGGTGCCAAATTACTGTTGTTTCCCTCCAATTTCTCCCTCTAACATTTTGATTTGTCTGTTAGTGTCCAGCTCAGCCATTGCCGTTAGGAAAGTCACAAATTAAGACGGCAGGGGGTAAATTGAATAACGGAGTTAAAGTTCAGGTGTTCAATTGAAGTTTATTTAAGTTCAGGTGCCTATCTGACATTGGGTCCAAAGTTCAGGGTTTTTTTTGAATTTTTTCCTATTTTCTCTGATGCGGCCTCTGATTCCACGTCGAAGTTTCGTTTCTGTTTGGAAATGGAAAAAAAAGTAAAAACCTGATTTTTTTAAAAAGTTTTTTTTGCTTCTAATTGCTTCATTTTTATTCAAAAAATTTGAGTTTCAATCATAAAATTTTACTTTTTTGAATTCCCTTATTGAGACAAATCCTGGGGGGCTGGGGAAGAGAGGGGGGAAAAAAATTGGGGGGGGGGGGGGGTTTCGGGTCGGATAAGGCGGGTTTGGGTTTGCCTTGACCCATATTTGGCCCGACCCATTTCAATCCATTTACTTTTTTGACCCATATTCGATCCGTCCATATTTGACCCATGATCCGTTTCAACCCGCACAAACCCGCCCGTTTGCCACCTCTAGATTAACCCGATTGATTGGTGGGTTTGCTCCCACACAAATAACCATGATTTGATTCTTGGGATTAGGCAGCAAGAAAGTAAGTATTTTGTAAATTTCCTAGCTCCGGAGTGGATGACATGCCTTTGATGGGACCGGGAGGGGAATTATAGAGGTGCGCGTAAACTGACCCAAACATCCTGACCGTCGAACCAAAAAATGTCTATCAATGGACTGAAAAGCAGAGAATAAATACCGGAAAACTGGACACATTCATGATTTCTTTTAGTAATTTTATCGAACACTTAAGAGGCGACGAGTGAATATTGGAAATTTGGAGACCATTGTAACAATCATAAAATACAATAAAAAACAATGGTGAAATGTGGTAGACAAAGAAAACAGAGAGAGAGAGAGAGAGAGAGAGAGAGAGAGAATAAGATCCATCAATAGAAAACAATGTACTCGTGTTAAAAACAGGAGAGAGTGCTGCGAGGTGAGAAACAAAAAAAAGATGGGTCTTCACAACGTTCACATACATATCGAATCACTAGTGAGGTGGTCGGGTGGGATTGGATCCGGTCAAGTTTATCCCGGCCAGTTTCGTCTAGTTTTTTGCATCCAAGACGGTTCAAATTTGTTCAGAGTGTTTTAGATATTTTGTATCAGGCCCATCCAAAACATTTTAGATGGCCTTACTGCAAAAACTTGAAACTTGACAGGATCTGATCCGGTCGCGGCTAAGGCCCCGGCACTAAAATGCCCAATAGTTATGATTTTGTTAAAGATATTTTATTGAACATAAAAGCGTATTTTAGGTCCATGTTTGAGAACCTAATATTGACGCGCACTATTTATACGTTTTATTACGAGGGTAAATTGAAATCGTAAGATTGTTCAGACATATCCAAATGTATTAAAAAAAAACACTCTCAAGTTTCATCTCGCTCTCATTTTTTCAAAATCAAGGTGACAATGAATTCGAGTTCCAACATAGGTATGTTGTCGGATAATTAGCCAAACACGAACCTCAATTCGGAAAGTGTTGTAGATAAGGGTAAATTTGAGGCACCGCCACCACCACGTTGTGCCCCATAAGCATGGAATAATACTCGTGCGTTCAATCATGCTTAATTATTACTACTACTAATAATCATCAAAATCACGAAATTAGTACTTAAAAAAGAACCTAATCCCCAATGTTTATGTACGTGAGAGTTGGGGTTACTAGTTTTAGTAGTTGACCTCGCATTTGATGCAAATGCTCGTTTTTTATTTTATTTTATTTTTATGGAGAAACTAATGTTTATCTGAATATTGTGAAGTGCATATCTTAATGAGAAAGTTGCAGGAAAATGCTAACCTCTGCCCATTAGGTCTAGGATCGGATCCATATGTACCTGAAATACAATAAGAACCCTGTAAAATGTTGATTAATTTCTGCTCTTTATCATTGTCAAACGCAACCAAATTCTAATAATCCTAGATATTTGACCCTGCGGCTCCTCCCCTGAGCATTATATGAATGAGCAGTTTCTACAGCAACTTACCACCTTATATCCATATTATCTATGGCACATGTAATTAGTCTAACTATCAAAATATGTCTTCTGATGAGAATGCCAGGATCGATCAATGAGTAGTGAGACAGGAACAAATTAATGAAACATAGTTTTATGAAAACTAAAACGAATCATATGGAGTACATGCATGGTTGGAGAATTCTTTAAATACAAAAAAAGAATTTCTTTATGCCAAAAGGTGAAAACTCGTTCTTTAAAAATATGGTGGCGAGGGAGCAAACAGGGATTGGAATCAACTAAAGGGGTCGTTAGTTTGCGATTGTAATGGCTTGTAAACTAGTCATGTAAATCTGTATGTAGTTTGTATAGGGTGTGTGAATTCAGAGCGAGGTTGAGAGAGTGAGAGAGAAGGCAGTTGTTCTGTGCGAGAAGAAGAGACTGATGTGTGTTATGATTGAGCAAATTAGTGATCGAGTTTGTTTTTGTGTAAATCTCTCTTAATGGTTTAGCGCAAAAGAATTCCACTCAACATGTCCCATTCATCCCTAACTCATTGATGCACTGTTTCTAAAAGAAAATAAAACACTACAAAAGAAAAAATTTAAATCTTTCTCCGATGCAATGTTACAGAAATGATGGTTGGTGGAGACTTGAGAAATAACCCTTGAGCAACATCCATTAGGTAGATAGTAACAAGAGGAGCTACCGCTATTGTCATTCGTTAAATCTAACTCTCCCTTAACTTATCTGATCTCTTAGCTAAGGATTTAAGCTTGCACTAAACCTAACTAGATAAAGTTGTTTCTCATCTTCTGGACAAATGTGCCAATCATCCTGATCTGAGGCTGGACAAGATCGATATTGTCATATACGTTGTTAGATTTCTTGAAACCCAACTGGAAAACTATATGAATTGATTGGCAGCTTTGCAATCTCAAGTTCTTCCGGTTTGGGCATGCTCCAACTTTTGTTCGTTCCTTTGCATCTGATAGAAGACACATGAAGGATTCTCTTGGAAACTGAACTGCTAAACCAGCTGCATATGGACCAATTACTGCTGAAGTTAAGTTATTAGACTACAAAATTTAAGCCCACTTTATCCTTCTGAGTTTCTTTGAGTGTCATCTCTCTGAATGCTTTAGAGCAAAAAAATTCCACAGAACATCTCCAGTTCATCTCAATACTTTTTCAATAATAGAAGTTGATAGTTGTGGGGCTTGCTCATCAACCGCTGTGACCAACTTTCAGAAACAACAGTAGTCCTTGAAGAAATAATGTCTTCTGACACCAGGTAATGGCTAATACTGGAGTACTATATATGCAAACAAGGAGACCTAGTGTTAAATATTAGAACATGGACAAATTTAGATGTCAAAAGCGTGTTAAAACAGCCTGATGGCATAGTCTAAGTGCATCAGCATTGAAGTCAGAATGGTGTGATAGGGTGTACGAGTGTATCTCTTTTGCATCATTTCATGTCCTAGTTAACTGTTCACCTTATTCTAAGTTTGTCATACAGAGACCTGAGACAGGGTGATCCATTATCAAGATTTCTCTTTGATGATTTAACAAGATGAAATATCGCTCATTGTCACGGGATGAGAAAACTACTCCATAATGAGTAAATATTTTCGGATATCAATTGTTGTTCGTATAATATTTTAAGAGAGGAAGAACATGAAAGAGAATACAAGACAAAGAAGCCATGGGAGAACTTACTTTGCTTAAGAAGGCTCCACTAGGAGTAAGTTACAGCAACGATTTAACTCTCCCTTAACTGATCTTATCTCTTAGCCAAGCAATTTAAGCTTGCAGTTAACCTAACTAACTAAAGTTGTTTCTCAGCTACACTGGACTGATGTTACAATTATCCTGAGTTGAGGTTGAACCAGAGCCAACCATAGAACTTGAGCTGATCGCGCCACAGGTTCTGAGGTATTTCTGCAGCTGCATGTGAGTATCAATGGCCTTATGGTCCACCCACATGCCCCTCTCATCACATTGGAAGTTAAAAAGGTTGGGGCATTCTACTTGGTGCAAGTAAATTAACTTGGGAAATAATGTCCTCAATTCTCTCCAATATAACTCTAATTTGCTCAAGTACTTCAACTGCAATATCTCCACGGTCAACCGCTCTGCTTGACGTTTCTGAATTTCGCCTAGATCACGTAGTTGCCCTCCTCTAATGTAGAGTTTCTTCAGTTCCTTGAGTTTGCCAGGCATCAGCCAATTGGATAGACTCATCATAGGGAAACACTGGAGGTTTAGTTTTTGCAGTTTGGGAGGAAGTGTAGCAACGCCAAATGCTTTTGCGATGTCTTCATCTCGAGCTTGTAAAGAGCATCCTCCCCATGATATTGTCAGCTTTTTCAAGCTTTCAAAGCTTTTTAAATACCTCAAGTCCTGCAGTTTGACAAAGTCTTTCACACTTATGTAGATGTTAAGTTTCCTCAACTTCGGTAGTCCTGACAAATTGCACAGAGTACATGATTGTTTGTTATTTTCGAAATCTCCAATCAAGAACCCCTTAAAGACTTGGAGGTTTGATAATTGAGCAAGACTCTCGGGCATGTGTTCTAAAAAGTAACACTCGGACATGTCCAAATGTGTCAAACTCTTGAGCACACCAATCTTGTCAGGAATCACTTCAAGATTATGACAAGCTTGGAGATCCAAGATCATCAACTTATGGAGCTCTAAAATGAATGTGGGAAGCTCTGTAATCGTAGAAATTCCTCGAAGGCTAAGAAAAGTTAAGCTTTTCAATTTATTCAGTCCATGGAGAATTTTGGAGTTTTCTAGTTCAATGTGGTGCGTAGCTAAGCTCTGCCACCTTCCGAAATAAAGACTTCGAATATGCTTCATATTCTCAAATATTTCAGGCTGGAAATTAATAATGGCCTCACCAACATTGATCAGACAAGAGTGCCCAATTAGATCGCCACAAATAGATTCAGGAACCAAATCAAGAGTGCCATTTGAAGTAAATCCTCTACATTTAGCTTCTTCATATAAAGAAGAACGAACATAAAGGCTCATCTTGCAACTGTCTGGCGCCAAGGAGCAATTTTGGTAGATAGGCTCGATGAAGCCCTTTGCAATAAGCTCATCAAAGATCTTGCCAGCAAGCACTTCATCATCGTCCCGAACGCACCCTTCAGAATGAAGATTCTCAGAAATATATCCCTGCCCTATCCACAGGTAAATCATCAATGTTCTCTTTATGGTTGCCATTGGTGGGAACTTGAAGAAACATGACAAACAACAACGCAATGGCTCAGGAAGGCCGTGGAAATCTTTCAATAGGCCATCAAAATCACCAGTGTGCGCAACCTCTGGCTCCTTGTGGAAGAAGTGCGTCATTCCATCCTCGGCCCCGTTTATATTATCCCAATTCTTATGATGTGGGTTGGAATCAGCAGAACGGATTTTATTATGCGAACGGATCCGGACTTTCAGCTTTGCTATAGTCTTTTGTAGTTCTTTTTTGTCAGGGTCGGCCTTTTGTAGTGTGTAAGAGTGTCTCTCACTACTCGGTAATATTTTTATCTCCTGGAATTTCTCATGGGCTTGGTTGATTTTCACTTTTATATGGTGCGCGGACTCCTCTGCCTCTGCGAAGGCTGTATCCAGAAGGATGAGACCACTATGGATCATCTTAGAAGTGGGGGAAAGAGCTCCACCGTGGTGATCGTCTTTCTTGGTGGCCAAAGGGATCTGGAACTTGAGCTTCGCTATGGTCTTTCCGAGTTTGTCAAAGTCGCTTGCCCTGCTCCCTAATCTTTGTAGCTCCTTTAATTTCTCACGGGCCTCACTGATTTCCATATCCATATGGGTTTTGTACTTCTGGAATGCCGAATCCACAAGGTTGAGATTATTGAACGCCGAATCCATGAGGTCGAGATTCATGCGGATCATCTTAGAAGATGGGGAAAGAGCTCCACCGCGGTGGTCGTCTTTGTTGGTGGTTGCACTGCTTGAAGCAGCATTGTGGTTCTCAAGCGTTTTCGGTTTGGAACCACAAAAATTGGCCTTCAAGTTTGCTACCAAAAATCGTGATGACCACTTAGATTTGGTGGTTGGAGTCTCGACCGTTTTGGGTTTGGACCCCACACCCGAACCTGACACCTGAACACAGTATAAATCATATAAACATAAAACAAACAATTTATAATCAAAATAATGCCAACATCGTATTATTGAAACTCTAAACAAATAAAGATCTGACCGTCATTAATTAATTAGCATCAAAATTGACTCAAATCATGAATTTACGTTCCTTTAAGAATTGTCTTTGTCATATACTTCATCCGTCCCTTTTTAAGTGTCATACTTCGTAACTTCAACTTATTAAAAAGGCATCATCATTACACATTTCACATCAACTTTTATCTCTACTTACCCTCTATGGAGACATTATCGTTACACTTTTACTCACTAACTTTTTAAAATGGAATCTAGGTTTAGGGACAAAATATATGGAAAAATATCAATTTTTACCCACTAACTTTACAAAATGGACAATTATTAATGAACAGCTCAAAATGGAACACTAGACTCTAAAAAATGAACGGAGGGAGTTGTACATAAAACATCTAGGTGAGACACATGCGTCTGGTACAGATCCGACACTAGTTGTGGAGCCAAGATTTAAATTTAGGAATGACAATTTTCAAATGAAAGCCACTTATGTTGTTGCATGTTGGCCAATTTCTTGCGAATACCTTTAAAATCAAATTCTGATTATATTGAGCGACTCGGATAATCGAAATATGATCGAAAAAGGGGAGGTCTTCACAGACCGTAAGAGGTCCTGGCTTGAACCGGACTCTATTATACTATATATGAACTAAAAAGAGTTTTATAATTAATTTCAAGAAAATTTGTACAAAAATACGTAAGTGTTAAAAAATAAACAAAAGAAAAGTACAAAAAAACGTACACCATTAAAGTTGTACCATACTAAAGTTGTGCCCTTATTTGTTCTTAAGAGTTGAAATAATTTATTATCGAATATGAGTCGATATCTTCAATAAGTTCTCTTTCAATGAAGATAATCATATAGGATGAGTTGGGCCACATTAAAAAAAAATGAGGTGTGGGCTAAAATTTATTGGCTAATGCCTTGTTTGGAACACTTTTTGAAAAGAATTTTTCAAAAGATTCCCCTTAGATTCCAATCATTTTTCTCTCTATCTCTCTTCACTTATTACTCCTACTACTTTTTCAAAAAAAATTTCAAAAAGTGTTCCAAACATAGCATAATTTTTTCCACATTTTTTTTTGTTTTTTAAACTTGACCTAGGCTACAACCCACCTATGTTCAATGTACTTCCGCCACTCTCAAATAGTACTCTTATGAACATTTGGGTGGCACATATATCCGGGTATAGATCTGTACACAGATACCATACTATTATTGTGGTCCCACAAGACGGTGAATGTGGGACACACACAAATCAGACAACTTCAAACAAACCTTTTTTGGGATCTGTGAATGGAGTCTGAGTACATAGCATTTTAAAAATATATATGATTTGTTGAGATGACTAACGATATATCTAACTCCATTTCACATGATTTTTATGAATCAATCATTTGCATGTCGAAAATCTTAAAAATGGACATTGGTATTATCACAGCAAACCCTAAAAGTCCCCATTCTCCTACTGAACAATCTTATGACAGAGAAAATGGGCACGAGAATTTTGATTTACTAATTGGATAAGATAAAAAATAGAAGGTTACCTCGAGCTGGGTTGGCACATAATCTGGGTCTTGAAATGAGGGCAAACTATCGATTTTTTTCTCAGAACTAGGCAAATTATTGACTTTGGGTGCTACAAATATACCAATTGCAGTAAGATAAGTTCCAGTACCAATTGCAGTAAGATAAGTTCCAATTCCACAGCGTCCATGGAATCCAGCGATGAATCCACCTTCTATTGGAATGGATACAGAAGAAGCACCTGATTCCAAACCAAAAGGCCCATAATGTTTTCCAATATTTGTTTCAAAGTAGAGAGATGTGATTGCCACTTGTCCATAGTAGTCTCCATACGTCAGCCTTAATAATGAGAGTTGCTCTACTGAACTGTCGATAAAGAACTGAACAAGTGCAAGTACAAATTATGAGTTTGTTTCACATAAAAAATAAAATAAAAACATTTGAGATTATTGTGGTTTTTGGTTAAATAATTCGCTTGCCTATAAAGATCAAAACATTTTACAAAATGCAATGGACACAAACATAAAGTGCAAAAATTCGGACACAGAGACGTTTGGAACCGTCCGACATGTGTGGGACGCTTGTACATCAAAACAGTCGGATAGATCCGCATACATCTCTGTCCGGGTCTTTGAATAAGCAAAAGAGTATCAGACCGTTTTAGTCGTATGGCTACCAGTAGCGCCGAATTCCTCAGAGCTTCCTATAATGAAGCCATCAGAGCTCCTACTTTGGAATAAAACTGAATTGATAGCTTCTCCATAGCAAATACGTATCTGCATTATAGGACCGTTGGCCTTGTAAGTCCAATCTACACCGTCATTTCCTCCCCAAGGCCCAAAAGATATCCATCCTTCTTCACCCTTAATCTTGCCCTGCACATTCACACAATCTATTACCACCTCTTTTTTCAATTAAAAAATGGTGAAAGTATACAGAGACCCTCTCAACTATCACTTTTTCTCACAAAGACTCCCTAGCATGTATGCCCCTGCAGACTCAGTCAACTATAACTGTTAACCAATCAGCATTTCTCAACTATAACCATTAGCCTTTTTTTTTTTTTTTGCTTGGCAAAAGAAGATTTTATTAACTCGAAAGGGGGACATCGACCATTAGCCAATTTTTTATTTCATATAGTTGAGGGGGTCTATATAGGCAATTGTAAATGTCAAGGGGTCTCCGTTAAAAAAAAAAAATAGTTGAGCAAATTTCTGTGTACCTTAAAAAATTACCTATGACAACTTTTATTGGCACAATTTATATATCTTTTATACGTGTACATATCCCGCAGGGGATGGAAAATGTCCACCATTGGAACTCTTGGACTTTCTTGGTACCTGCTCGAAGAAATTTATTACAGCTAATCATTTTCTATTACAAACTCCAACAATGCTAGTAGTTATTTTTGCTATCTCTTCCTCTAAAATATTAGTTATTTCTTCTCGTGTTTGTATTTTATTTTATTTTTAATCATCACAAATGCTTTGGCCGTGCAAAAATTCGAACTGTTGAAATTGAAAGCCATATTTTTTTAATCACACGAAACACAGATTAAACTTACAGAAAAATCAATACACAACGACATATACAGCTTCCAGTTGAAATTGGAATTGAAGTAACTCATACCAGTAGACCGCAACCAAATTGAAACTCTAAGCTTCTAGAATTGATATAAATAAAAATGAATCGAGTCGTAGAGAGAGAGAGATACATCCATGGAGAGGTTCATCGAAGTTTTGAGTTGCAAATCCCTTAGAGCATGTACATCAGAGGAGGAAAAATGCATTTTTAGGTATTTTAGAGAAGCAAAACACAAAAAAACTGCTGCAGCAGAGAAGGTAAAACAAAAGGTAAAATGGATTTTGGTGAAATGGTTCGGTAATAATACCGAACAACTGTTCATCTTCTTTCCTTTAAACAATTAGTTTTTCTGTCCTTGAGGGGAAAGAGAGAGAGAGGGGGGGGGGGAGAGATATCTGATGGGCATGGGTGGGGTAAAATAAAGATGCTGCTTCAAGAGGGATGAGGTATCCCATGAACATGGGCAGGTAAAATGTACTGTTCATATCTATTTTGGCTCACTACTGGTGTACTTGCTCTTAGAATCTCACAGCAAGGAGAGGGCATCAGGAGAAAACATTTGGGTCAAGGGAAGAGAAACAATTGTTTTTTAAGTTTACCTTTGCGGCAGTTCCCCGCCCAAACTAGTACCAAAATCAGTAATGGAGAGGCAGATTAATAGAGTTGGAGCTGGTTCTTCTTGAGAATAGAGGAGATAGAAGCTGACCTTGACTTTGGGTGCCACAAATATACCAATTGCATCAACGTAACTTTCACCACGTCCATGGAATCCAGCTATGACTCCACCTTCTATTGGAATGGACAAGGAATGATCCCCTCCCGAACCAAAAGGCCCATATTTCTTTATATTTGTATTAAAAAAGAGGGATTTGATATACACATATCCACTGTAGTCTTTGTACGTCAGGCTTATGGATGAGAATTGCTCTACTGAACTGTCGATGCAGAACTAAACAAGTGCAAATATAAGTTAGGACTTTTTTTGGGACGTCTAAAACATAAAAGTAAAAATCATCTGAAATATAGTTTTTGGTTAGATAATTCACTTGCGTATTCCCCTTGACACTGAAGATCAAAAGAATTTTGAAAAAATAAAAGTAAAAATCATCTGAAATTATTGTAGTTTTTGGTTAAATAATTCACTTGCCATTCGACTAGACAGTGAAGATCAATAAAATTTTTAAAAAAAAAGCTATGGACAAAAACAGAAGTGCACAAATTTGGACACCGAGGTGTCGGGAACCGTCCAATGTGTGTGGAACCCACGTGTATTGGCTAGAGCCAATACGTCTCTGTCCGAATCTGTGAATAAGGTAAAGAGGGGCACACCTTTGCAACGGAAGCACCACCGGGACCTCCAATTTTTACGGAGCTTCCTATAACGACACCATCGCGGCTTTTACTTTCGAATAAAATTGAATCGATAACTTCTCCATAACGAATAGTTATGTGCATTATAGGCTTGTCAGGCTTGTAAGTTGAATATACACCATGTCCCCCTCCCCATGGCCCTAGAGATATCCATCCTTCCTCACCGATAATCTTGTCCTGCACATTCACACAATCTATTAACACCTTCTTTCTCATAAATTTATAAAAAAACATATATTCCAACTTTCGTTGCCACAATTTATATATCTAATATATGTATATACGTCTGAGAGAGAGGAGATGTGGAAATTGTTTACCAGTGGAACTCTTTCACTCCCTTGGTGCCCATTAGGATAAAATTAATCGAGTGAAGAGGGTGAAGGGTCGGATTCTGGTGGTGATGGGCATTGTTGGTGGTTGTAGTGTTTCAATCTGTGTCGACGAAACTCCGATCGAACAGATTTGAAGAAGGTCGTGATTTTAAAGGTCACATGAAATCAAGATTCAACTTACAGAAAAATCAATACAAGCACAACTTCTAGATGAAATCAGAATTGGAACCAACTCATACCAATAGACTGCATCCTAATCAAAACTCTTGAGTTTCTGGAAGTGTTTTAAATACAAATGCATCCAATTCTGTAGAGAGAGAGAGAGAGAGAGAGAGAGAGAGAGAGAGAGAGAGACATCTACAGAGAGTCATTGAGGATTTGATTTGCAAACCCTTAAAAGATTCTCACAGCAAAAGGGCATGAGAAGAATATATTTGACGCCTTCTTTCATTGTCGGCTTTGGGGCTTCAAAACAAACAAATATAATGATGGGAAAAGTTGACTTTTGGGTCAAGGGAGAAGAAACAATTGCTTTTCGAAGTTCGCTTTTGCTACAGTTCCTCGCCCAAACTAGAGCAAAATCCACTTTGACCTCCTATTGTTATCACTATGTGCGAATACCTCCATCATGGTTCAAAATTAAGCACATAACTTATTTGTGGTTTTGAAAATGTGCAGATAAACCCCATACCGTTATGTTTTCCATTCATATTAACAGACACTGCATTAAAAGACTGATATACCTTTATTATATTCTTTGATTCTTCTTCTTTTTAAAATCTAATCACACCATCTCTTATACCAAAAATTAAATCTAAACCGCTAATATTGTAAATTTTGACGAGTACTACATCTATGCCGAAATTCAAGTTAATCAAAAAATGAAAAACCCATAGTCGAATCGATTTTGTTATGAAATTAAAATTTCAAATTTGAATTTACTAAAAATTAGATCACTGGATCATTGATGCCTGATCGATATGACTTTTTACAGAGATACTCTATTCTTTATTTAATATATTATGAACGACTCAGATTACATACTAGAGGCGTACGAGATACACCTCCGTTAATATGGATGGAAAACATGACGATAAGGGGTTTATCCGCACATTTTTAAAACCATAGGTAGATTATGTGCTCAATTTTGAACCATAAGAGGGGTATCCACATACGGTGATAACCACATGGGGTGAAAGTGGACTTTGCTCCCCAAACTACTATGCAAAATTAGTAATGGAGAGGTGGATTGATAGACTGGTCACTTGTTTTCTTGACATTTGCGGTCAATTTTAGCTTAAAAACACATAAAGACCATATTGTACATTCTCTACCTTCTGTTTTGTAACTACAGAGGGTATTTAGATCATATCACTCAACTCAAAATCCCAGAAATTGCATAACCGTTGCAGTTACTAAGTCATGAATTCCCTGACAATTTTCCTTCGCAACATTCCCTCCCTAAACACCCCATTCTCCTATTCTTGCAAAGCAGGAGAGAACGGCAGATTGATTTTACTTTGAAGTTTAGACGATGGTATGAAAATTCAATTACAGAGTGTCCCCTCCAATACAAGTGTGTTTTTTCAATTTATTTATTTCGTATGAAATTTTTTGAGGATAAGTAGAATATAATATTGTCCCCATGCCCTACGATGAGTATCAATTTAGATGATGGTATGAATTCAATTACAATGATGTATCCAACTCCATCGGAGTATCCAATTACAAACGAAAATGTTATGGTACACTTTCATGGAAATTCTTCATGTAGCCTACCAATCCTGTTTGATTAATCAATAATTTCCATATCGAGAATCTTAAAAATGGATGTTGTGATCATCAAAATGAAACCCTAACAATCCCATTCTCCTATGTTACAAACTTATGAGAGAGAAACTGAGCATGAGAATTTCGATTTACTAATTCGATAAGATAAAAAAAAAATAGAAGGGATAGAAGGTGACCTCGAGCTGGGTTGACGCATAATCTGGGTCTTTCTTCGAACTAGAAAAATTATTGACTTTGGATGCTACAAATATACCAATTGCATCAAGAAAGAATCCACCACATCCATAGAATCCAACGATGACTCCCCACGTTATTGGAATGTATACAGGAGAATCACCAGATGGCATACCAAAAGGCCCATATGTCTGCAGATTTGTAAAAAAACAGATCTCTTTGATTACCATGTATCCACAGTAGTCTCCGTACGTCAGGCTTATGGCCGAGAGATGCTCAACTGAACTGTCGATGCAAAACTAAACAAGTGCAAGTTTAAGTTAGGAATTTGTTTAGGACGCATAAAAAATAAAAGTAAAAATCATCTAAAATTATTGTAGTTTTTGGTTAAATAATTCAATTGCCTATTCGACTTGACAGTGAAGATCTATAAAAAAAAAATTAAAAAAAATTTAAAAAGCTATGGACAAAAACAAAAGTGCACAAATTTGGACACCGAGGTGTCGGGACAACTTGACAGTGTGGGACCCATGTGTATTGGATGGAGCCGATACGTCTCTGTCAGAACTGTGAATAAGGTAAAGAGGGGCACACCTTTGCACCGTTAGCGCCACCGTGACCGCCAATTTTTACGGAGCTTCCTATAACGACGCCATTGCGGCTTTTACTTTCGAATAAAATGTAATCGATAACATCTCCGCAACTAACAGTTATCTGCATTATAGGTCCGTCAGACTTGTAAGTTGAGTATACACCACCTTCCCGTCCCCATGGCCCTAGAGATATCCATCCTTCCTCACCGATAATCTTGCCCTGCACATTCACACAATCTATTAACACCTTCTCTCGCATAAATTTATAAAAAAAACATATATTCCAACTTTCATTGGCACAATTTATATATCTAATATATGTATATACGTCTGAGAGAGAGGAGGGGTGGAAATTCTTTACCAGTGGAACTCTTTCAATCCCTTGGTGCCTATTAAGATAAAATTTATTGAGTGAAAAGTGTGAAGGGTCGGATTCTGGTGGTGATGAGCCTTGTTGGTGGTTGTAGAGTTTCAATCTGTGTCGACGATACTCCGATCGAACAGATTTGAAGAAGGACGTGATTTTAAAGAGTTACTACGAGAGTCCTGCACCAGAATCGTCTTCCCGAAAGGCTTGATGGCTGGAAATTTGGTCGTGGTCTGAACAAATATGGTTGAAAATTGTTGGATATGGTCAAATTGTTACTCTGTATATGATAAGCAAACTCCTTTCGGATCCCACAAAAGTCTAGGCAAATATTCAAAAAAAAATTAATATTATTTTATGGGGCCCTATAAAAAATCAGTTCTATGAATCCAAAAGTAATACTTACCGATGTCTGTTAGAGCTGATTTTTTATAGGGCCCCATAAAATAATATAATATTCAAAAATTTATGAATTGTTTTCAAGATTTTTGTGGGATCCAAAATGGGCCCAAATGCGTTTTTTCTTGCGTGATTCTCTGTAAATCTTCTTTGCGAATAGCAGATCCCTGATACTGATACTGTGTGATATGCGAGTTCTTGAATGGTTCATAGTCGTAGTTGCGCGTACCTATAGTTGAATCTCGTTTGTTGTTTCAGCGATTTTGAATCTGTTCGGTTTGTATTTTCAGCAATTTGAGTTCTTCAATGTTTGGTCTTTTTCTCCCTTTCTGTGTATTAATTACCAGTAAGAATTAATTTTTTTTTAGGTGTGAATTCTATATTTAGAGATATAAATTGTGTTATTTGGTGGTGTGAATACTGCAGATGGAGTGTGAATTTTGCGAAATGAGTGATTTGAATTATGCAAAGGGATGATAATTTTAGGCGTGTGAATTCTTAAAAGGGGTATATATTCTGAGTGGTGTGAATTCTACAAAGAGGTGTGAATTCTGGGAATGGGTGTGAATTCTTCAAATGGTTTTGAATTCTAGAGGTCTGAAAAGTGACAAGGGCAAAATAGTAAAAACATCTTAAAATAAACGTCTCAACAGGATAACATGAAAAAAAAAAGTTTTGGGATGGAATCTCAACAAAAAAATGGGACCGGCTTGTAATTTTCCTAAAAGTTGGATAGTACATCACAAGAGCCGAAGGTCAACCTAAAAGCTCTAAAACAGGAGTCCAAAAATAATACAAACAAACCCACCCGAAACCCAAATAAACAACTTAGCTCAAACAAAACAAACAGACCAAGAAAGACCCGCCCGACAAATCCAATCCCACAAAATCCTAATCCGCCTCTAAACCACCTGCCGCACAAAACATCATAAGCATCACCAACCAGCCATCACCACCACCCAATCGCCATGCCGTTAAGCAGATCCGGCCCCTCCCAGATATAGAAGACCGACGGTAGGAAGGAACCCAACAAACCCACAAAAATAATACATTTTGAAAATCTTAATGGAATTATTAAATTTGAATATAGCAAAAAGAAAAATTGGCACCCCATAAATTACATAAGGGTAATCAATGCTGTGTTTGGATGAATTTTTTAAAATTTTTGGGTTTGAATTTTTGGGTAATGAGTGAAAAAAAAATAAGGATATAATTAAAGATAGTAGTAGTGACGAGTGAGTGAAGAGAGAAATGAAAATAATGATTAAGAATATAGGTAATGAGTAAAGAGAGAAATGATGATAATGATTAGAAATACAGGTAATAAGTATTTTTTGAGTTCGAATTTATTTTTCAAATCTTGATCCAAACAAAGCACAAGTAATTTGACTCGTTATTTCATTATACACCACTCTTATCCATATATATCAACCACCAAACAATCCACGTATAAGCTTTTTTTGAAACACAAAAAATTTGTTAATCTATGAAAACAAATTACAAAGATTAAGAGGAACCAAGATAGCTTCAAGATGAAGGGAAGAAAACCCATAAGAGAAAACAACTGCTCCAATAATCATAAGCATAAGCCAACACGGATCCTATGGAAAAATATAACAAATCAAGTTGGCAATAAACTAACAAAAGAACACCTAACGTCCAAAGCAAAAAACCAAAAGGACACACCCAACTAGTCAAATCACAACCAGAACAACTAAACACCGAAATAGACACACACCCAAAAAGACACCCTAATTATAAACTCAATCTAACTCCATCTTAACTAATCCTTTTATACTATATCCACCTCTTATCACTCTTGTTCCTTATCCCCAAACCTTATACATCCGCCAAAGACCCCTATAATCACTACAAGAAAATGCGAATTTGGCGACACAATAAAGTACATCGGCAAAAGTGTATATAGATTGGCAAAGGTTTTTGCCG
The DNA here is from genome assembly GCA_014282245.1 of Rhododendron simsii. Lineage (NCBI taxonomy): Eukaryota > Viridiplantae > Streptophyta > Magnoliopsida > Ericales > Ericaceae > Rhododendron > Rhododendron simsii. The sequence continues at coordinate 5,503,276 of CM024964.1, forward strand.
GCAAAAAATTTTGTGACGGCAAGTTCTCAGCGTTGATATGTCAGGAAAGGGTTTCGCCGACGTGAATTAACCTTCATCGGCAAAAGAATAGTTTCAGCGATGTAAGCTAGCGTCGGCATATCTGTCGGCAAATGGTATTGCATCGGTAAAAGGGATTTTAAAATCAAAGAGTGTGACACTTTTGCCGACGAGATTTTTGCGTCGCCAAAAGTCAATTTTAAAAAAATGTATCGCTGGTGTTTTGATTTCGCATGCCCCGTATTTCAAACTCAAGACCTCAAAGTCTCAACATCACGCGTCTACCAACTGCACCAACTTACTTTCCATTAATATTATTGCAATATTTAATATATATAACCTACGTATACAATTTTTTTTATCCTTACAAATGCAGTATATATACAATATTTTACACTAGATAGATTATTACATAGTCTTATATCTTTTAGACTTCGTTTGGCATTTTAATTAAAATAGAAAGCTTTTTTGGCCTTATTTAAACAAAATTCACATTAGTTAGTTTTTAGTCGAATTTTTTGAAGATTATTGCTTTTTCGTGATGAGAGGTATCTAAAAAGTAAAAAATTACGATCAAACCCCAATCTTTTTGAATAAATACAAAAATAATAATTTATTGGCTTATTTTTGTCTTTATTCAAAAAAATTGGGTTTTAATCATAATTTTATACTTTTTAGATTCGTCTCGTTATAAAAAAGCAATAATCCTCAAAAATTCGACAAAAAACTAACAAATATGAAATTATATACGTACCTTATATTTACCACATAATATTGTCTATACATACAAATAACACACACACACACACATGAATATACTCTCTCTGTTCCACAAAATTTTTTTGGTCCACAAACTTAGAACATAAAAAATATATTTTTTGAAAAAAAAAAAACCAAACATTCTTTTTCACAAATTAGTAAATATCCATGTTTTCTTCAATTTTTTTGCCAAAAAAAAAAAATCCAACTTTTTACTTTTGCCGACACAAAGATTTCATCATCGAAAGATTTATTTTTTAGCGATGCACATTCTGTCACCAAAAGTTACTATCACCGACACAAAAATGTCGTCGCCAAAATATTCAACTTTTGCCGATGCATATTTCATCGCTAGAAAAATATTTCGTCGGCAAATATTTTGCGGGAAAATATTTCCCGCCAGCACTTTGGCGATAACATTGCCGACGCAACTTCTTTTCATCGCCAAAAAATTTACATTTACCAACACAAACAACTTTTGCATCTGCAAAGCATACTTTTGCATCTGCAAAGCATACTTTTGCCAACATAAAATGCATTGCGTCGGCAATCAAGTCGCCTTTGGTGCATTTTCTTGTAGTGAATAGACAACATGGAACGCTAGACTCTTTAAGTGCCAATTCGAAGAAGAGATTAAATTCTATCTACCGTCGGTGTAAAACCTCACATTTCCATCACCGCCTATTATGGGCCCCACTGAGTGTCTATTGTTGTGATCTGAACCGTTCATATTTTAAGACCCGCAATATAGTATTGCCATGCAAAAAACTAACTTGATCGGAAAACAATAGATATATCAAAATTTGAATTTTGGTTTATAAAATGGAGGATCTAATTTTCTGTCAATAATAATAAAGATAAACTATCCATTTTACAAAGCAAAATTCAATTTTTGATACTCCTATCGATGTCCAATCAAGTTTATTTTTTGCATAACTACACTATTATGTGGGGTTTATAAGATGAATGGATCAAATCAACATTAAACACACAGTAGAAATGAAAAATGTGGTGCCAGAAAAGTGGAATTTTCCACCGCCGGTGGAAAGAATTTAATCTCTTCGAGGAAATTAATCGCGCAAGGATTTGTAGAGTAGGGACGTACTAGTATTTTGTATAATATCTTTCTACATGCCCACGCCTAAAGGCACGGTTCAAAATCGGTTTGCAACAAATTATACAGTTTTGTCCCACTAACCTCTTGAAAGCTAAGGCCCCATATTATAGCTCAAGTATATCCACCGGTTAACTTGAATTAACACATAAACAAATTAACAGTTGTAGTGCTTGTGCTTGAAGGCACATCCGAACGGAATTAGATCTCAAAATTAAATCAACACCTGGGCAGAGGTGTTTACGCTAGTGATTAACTTGTGCAGAATAATATTTTGGTTCAAACTTGTTCAATTTTTTATTTTTTTTGTCATTTGTTAGTTTTACGCCAAAATTTTATGAGATATGAGTGAGTAAAAATAAGAGGAATTGGAAAGTAAAAAATTATGACTTTTACACAAGTATTTTGGGAAATATCCAAAGAAAAGCTCAAAAAGTTTTTTTCTTTGGATATTTCCCAAAATACTTGTGTAAAATTCATAATTTTTTATTTTTCTGATTCCTCTTGAACTTACTCACCCATATTTCCCAAAAATCATGCGTAAAACTAACAAAGGCAAAAAAATAAAAATAAAAATAAAAATTGAATAATGACAAAACTAAAAAACTGTGTTGCATAAATTAATCACTAGCGTGAACGCTTAAACCAAGATTGGATGCCCATGCATTAATTAGAAAATGACATATCTATTTGATTCAAAAGAAGTTTAGAGAAATGAAATAGTCATACCCGTTCATTTTTATTTCCCATGGCATAAGTTGCCTTTTCTTTCCCTTTGCTTGACATATGTTTTGCTTGAACCAATTCTTGTCTACGTTCGTCCTATAAAAGTAAGGTATGGTATATTGTCAAAGTTTACCAAATATACTAGTGAATATATATGTAACGGATGGACTTTTTTTCATTTGTCAATAGTTGATGGACTTACCTCATTGCTACAAATGACATTGATGCTTTGCTCGTCATGTATCACAATCCCAACATTTTTTTGTTGATGAGGTCGAACCTACATAGAGTTAAAAAGAGAGACTTCAAAGAGGTCGAACCTTAAAAGAGAGACTTGAAAGAGGTCCAACCTTAGGAGAACGTTTATGGAGACAAGTATGAGGACCTAGATGGCTTACTTTGGATGGATAGATGGGAGGAGACGTAGACGAAGAAGAATGAGAGGGGGAGCTGGGTGGAAAAGGAGTGGGGAATTTTCAAATCAGAGAGAGAGAGAGAGAGTGTGTGTGTATTTATGTAGATAGGTTTCAATGGTTCACATTTATAGATTGATGTACATAAGATTCAAATACTGAGCTAGTTTATTATATAGATTCTTCTATTTTATTTATAAAGGGAGCACTGTTTATGTGCAGACTTTTTGTTACACTGGTTCACATTTTTATTTGTCCAAAATTGCCCAATAAAATAGTTTAGACCATTTGAACGAGGACATGTGCAGCAAAAAAAAAAAAAAAGGGGGGCATGTATAGCAATAAATAGCTGAAATTGCCAGTCAAAAGCCCCCCAAAACTCATAACAGCTTAGTCATTTTCTCTTACAAACTTCAACAGTGCTAGTTATTTTTCTATCTTCCCTGAAAATATTAGATATTTCTTTTCTTGTCTTTTTTTTCTATTTTATTTTTAATCATCACAATTGTTTTGGCCTTGCAAAACTACATACTATCGAAATCAAAACCCTAATTTTTTTTATTATATAAGCCCATACCCAATTTACAAAAAATCAATACACAAGCACATACAGCTTGCAGTTGAAATCATAATTGATGTAACTCATACGCAAGGGCGGAACCAGCACAGGACTGGGTTGGGCTGTAGCCTAGTTGGGCTTTCAAAAAATAAAAAATTACATGTAAATTTCGGTCCAAAAAATTTAGCCGAACCCACTCAACAGACTCGAGAGTCAAGTCACTACTAAAAAAATAGATAAAGACCTCAATTATTTGGTGTGATTTTTCACTTTTAATTTCGCATTCAAAACTGTGGTCTATCAAGGTGTAACTAAAAGTCTCTTCCTTTTAACCACAGGATAAAAACCTTGATTAAAACTCATTTAAACCGTGACTAAAAACATAAAACTATGATTAAAATGATAAAACCGTGATCTTTAATAGCTTAACATCTCAGTTTTATTGTAAAACCGTGGTTGTTTAGAGAGAAATAATTTCAGTTTTTGAAAAAACCGAGATTAAAAGTGGTGTTTTCCTAAAGGAAAAAATCCTATTCTATTTCTCCTGTTGGGTTTTGAACCCAAGTCTCTTGAGTTTTACGCAGAAGTTTTAACCAACTACACCACACACACTTTTCAATATACAATTGAAATATTTAATATATAACATATGCGTTTAACTTACAACCTCAGTTTTTAGATGATTGAGATTAAATATTCTTTTTATCCCAGTTTTTCTAAATAAGATATATTCTTTCATATACAATCTCAGTTTTTAAAAAATGAGATCTATTCTTTAAGTTACAATCTCACTTTTAAATTACTAAGATTAAAAAATCTTTTCATCTCAGTTTTTTTCGAAACGAGATATATTCTTTCACATATATGTAGGATTTTATAAGAAACCCTAAACCCAAGATCTCATGTCAAATCATTGAAGAAAATAATACCAGATGCGTACCTGTCGCCATGGAGGATGAAAACCTTAGTGCGTGGTTATTCGTCTTCCGCCTCCAAAACCCTACTCTTGATTTTGACTTTAGTCTCATACACGATGGGATGGTATGAGAAAAGAGGCTAGGGTTTGGAGTGGGGACCTTGACCACATATTTATCAGCCCTGGTTCCACCACAGCCCATCATAATAGATGGAACCATATTGGGTCATTTAATTGGTCTCTACATATAAAATAAGTCCGTACCACTTAACGCACGTGATATGACCCAAATACGTGCTAATAGAGACGTGTCCATTACCCGGGTCACATTAATTAAAGATCACAACCTTATGGGTAATACTGACATCACTCAATCCTTATTTGACAACATACAATGTTTAATTTTATGATCTATGTAGGCCCACCAACAGAAAATTGCTAACAATCTCCCACTTGGGCCACATAGGTCATCCTGATATTAGACATTGTAAACTTTATGAGCTCACACTTTTGCTGTCGAAATTTATGAGTGTCATCTCAAAACAATCTGGTCCATCGAAAACATAAATATAGGATCATGGCGGCCTTTGCCATATTTATCATGACAGGACCCATCCATGGTCACAAATACCTATGTATTCAACAACATAGATCAAGTACGGATATGTAGCATGGAAAACGCATGCAATGTGATCCTTTATCACGCCTGTTTTCAAGTGGTCCAACTTTATAACTCAATAGAGTTCCTGTATCATGCATATTTTCAAAATTTCATGTATAACCACAATTTGAAAAATACGTAACTTTATTTCAGAATCATCAATAAACCGAAAGTGATCACCACAAATGTCAAATTAATAATCCATAATATGAGTAGCACAACTCCCACTAACAAAATATTTCATTAGAACTAACCACTTCTGCACGAGCAACATGCTCCTTAAACACTTTAGGTGGTAAGCCCTTTGTAAGCGGATCCGCAATCATGAGTTTTGTGCTAATATATTCAATTGACATAAGATGATTCCGAACTCTTTCCTTAACGACAAGAAACTTGATGTCAATATGCTTTGATTTTGACGAACTCTTGTCATTCTTAGAATACAGTTCAGCAACTTTATTATCACAATAAATCCTTAGTGGCTTCTTGATGTTACTCACTATATGAAGCCCCGAGATAAAATTCCGCAACCATATTGCTTGATTTGATGCCTCATAGCAAGCTATGAATTCAGCTTCCATGGTAGATGAAGCTATAAGTGTCTGTTTGACACTTTTCCAAGATATTGCTCATCCAGCTAACATGAAAACATAACCAGAAGTGGATCTCCAACTATCAAGGCAACCAGCAAAATTAGAGTCTGAATATCCAACGATCTCCAAATGTTCAGATGTCCTATATGTGAGCATATAATCTTTTGTCCTTTGCAAGTATCGCATAACGCGCTTTGCTGCTTTCCAGTGATCCATGCTTGGATTACTTAAATATCTGCCAAGCATGCCAACTACATACGCAATATCCGGACGCGTACAAACTAGAGCATACATAAGACTCCCTACTGCTGATGCATAAGGGATGTCTTCCATTTGTTTTCTTTCCAAGTCATTCTTTGGGTATTGGAGCAAACTCATTTTGTCACCTTTGGCAATTGGTACATCACAAGGTGCACAACTCTGCATGCCAAACCTACTGAGCACCTTATCAATTTTTTTTTTTTGTGATAAGCCAATTATACCACGTGATCTATCACGATGAATCTGTATGCCTATTACAAAAATGCATCACCAAGATCTTTCATTTCAAAATTCTTTGAAAGAAAACTCTTAGTTTCATGCAATAATCCTATATCGCTACTTGCCAGTAAGATATCATCGACATATAATACTAGAAAAATGAATTTGCTCCCATTGATCTTATGATAGACACATTGATCCATAGCATTTTCCTTAAAACCAAAAGAGGAAATTACTTGATCAAACTTCCGATACCATTGACGGGATGCTTGCTTTAAGCCATAAATGGATTTTTTTTAGTTTGCAAACCATGTGTTCTGATTCTTTTGTCTCAAAACCTTCTAGTTGCACCATATATATGGTTTCTTCAATGTCACCATTAAGAAACGCAGTCTTTACATCCATTTGGTGAAGCTCCAAATCATAATGAGCTACAAGTGCCATAATAATCCTGAGAGAGTCTTTCGATGATACCGGAGAGAAAGTCTCTTTATAGTCAACACCTTCCTTTTGAGTAAAGCCTTTAGCAACAAGACGTGCTTTATATCTTTCGATATTGCCCTTTGAATTCCGCTTGGTTTTAAATATCCATTTACAACCAACGGGTTTGACACTTTTAGGCAATTCGACAAGATCCCAAACGTCATTGTCACTCATAGACTTTAACTCATCCAATACGGCATTTATCCATTTTTGGGAGTTAACACTTTGTTTGGCTTGATTGAAAGATATGGGATCATCCTCCAATCCTATATCAAAACTCATGTTCTTGGAGATAAACAACATAATCACTTGAAATCGCTGATCTCTTCTCCCTATTGGATCTCCTTGGCACTTCCAATTGAGTTTGTTGGGGTTCTTCCATATTAGTAGGAGACAATTCAGGAATAATCTGGTGGTCCGCATCCACATCCTGTACTAAGACAGGTGTGACCACATCATCAGTCTCAACATGAATCATAGGAATCTCAATATGTTTCTCCTCAAATTCAAAATTCCTGAGTTGTTGTGCACTCCCACTACTTTCAACATCCTCAATAAATTTGGAATTATCCGTCTCAATTATGATATTTGTGGAAGGGCAATAAAACTTGAAACCCCTTTACCTTTCTGAGTATCCAATAAAATAACAGCTAACAGTTCTTGAGTCCAGTTTTCTTTCGTTAGGCCTATAAGGCCTAGCCTCAGTTGGACAACCCCAAACATGGAAATGCCTAAGACTAGGTTTCTTTCCAGTCCACAATTCGTACGGGGTTTTAGCTACTGCTTTACTGGGTACTCGATTAAGAATATAAACTGGAGTCTTTAAGGCTTTTCCCCACAGGGAATCTGGTAAAGAAGAATTAGACATCATACTTCTAACCATATCTTTAAAAGTTCGATTTCGTCTCTTAGATACACCATTTTGACGTGGTGTCCCTGGCATGGTGTATTGAGGTACGATGCCACATTCTTCCAAGTATCTCGCAAAAGGCCCTGGTCGTTGTTCGCCTGATCCGTCATATCTACCGTAGTATTCACCACCACGATCAGATCTAACAGCCTTAATTTTCTTATTAAGTTGATTTTCAACTTCTGCTTTATAGGCCTTAAAAATGTCCAGCGCCTGTGATTTTTCATGTATCAAATACAGATACCCACAACGAGAATAGTCATCTGTAAAAGTGATAAAATACCGTTGACCATTCCAAGAAGCCGTAGGGAATGGACCACAGATATCAGTATGTATCACTTCTAAAACGCCTAAACTCCTTTTGGCACCAAATTTCCTTATGTTTGTTTGCTTCCCCTTTATGCATTCAACACAGATTTTGAAATCCGAAAAATCAAGAGGATCAAGAATTCCACTTGACACAAGCCTTTCAATTCTCTCTTTCGAGATATGTCCCAAACGCTTGTGCCACAATACAGAGGAGTTCTCATTAATTAATTTTCGCTTCGTACCATATTTGTCAACATGCAAAGTTTCATTAAACTTTAAGTGAGAGGTATCCAAGTCTAACCTATATAGACGATCAACTAGATATCCAGTATCAATAATATTTGAATTTTGGAAAAAACTGAAACTTCCGTTTCCAAATGAACAAGTATAACCGGATTTGTTCAAACAGGAAACAGAAATCAAATTTCGTCTAAATGATGGTACGTAAACAGTCTCATCCAAGTCCAAATAAAGACCAGATTCTAATTTAAGTCTATAGACTCCAATTGCCTCAACACGAACTTTATTGCCGTCTCCCATATAAATGAACCTTTCGGCATCACTGGGGATTCGACTCTTTATACAACCTTGCATAGACGCACTAATGTGGATAGTTGCACCCGTATCTATCCACCAAGTGTTGGGTGGTACTTCAGCTAAATTAAATTCACAGCAAACAAAACTGAATTGATTACCTTCCTTTGCGAGCCACTTGTGATATTTCGGACAATCCTTCTTCACATGACCAATAGTCCTTTTGCAAAAGAAACAGGAAACACCTTTATCCTGTTTCTGTTGCACAGTTGTCTGTGAAGTCTCAACATCTGCAGTTCCCTTAACCTTAGGGTTTAATTTTCTTTTCTTAGTGCCCAAATAGCCATGAGAATGAATTGTAATATGCTCTTTACATTTCTTAAAGTTGGAACCCTTAAGAACTGAAATATTATTCATATTGGCAGATGTTGAAGACGCAACAACAGAAAAACTCACAATTAACAAATATCCATCTATTAAAGTGCAATGATAATAATAAAAGAACTTGAATATAATTATCATGCAAAACTTGGTCTAATTGTAGGGGCAAATAATTTGACAAATAAAATAAAATTTGATATTTGTGTCTTTAATGGTGGGCCCTTTCGAGAAACCTAATGCATCATCATAACCAAGTCTTTGGACAGTAATTACAACATGCAAGTGGTCTTCTCACCAATAAGGTTAGTTAATATGAACAATATAAACTGGGCCTGGCCAATCAAAAACCTTCCTTTGGGCCGACTATTGAATGCATAGGCAAATTCTTGAATTATATTATTCAAAAAATCAACTACCTTATACCGTTCAAAATCCGGCCAGATAATAACCTTCCTTTGGACTGATCACTACCCACATGGATCTAAACGTAACTTTATGTAATCTAAAACTTTTATCTTCAAGTTTAAGAAAAATCTCCGTGACAGAGACCACTTTGGTGATATATCACTTTAATTTTTCCAAACCCTAGATATGGATTACGAAACAATCTTTATGCCCCAAACTAAATCCTTAATCGAAAACAAGCAAATAAGCATAGGCCATTAAAGTAACAAAATCACAGTAACAAAAAATAATTGAACCAAGACAACCAATTGAGTCTCGGTTTTCGCACCTCGTTGCAACTGATTCGGCTATATTTTATTAGTTTTGTTAAAAGCAAAAAATTAGCCAGATTCATAAATCTCACATGGCCATACAATAATTAAACATCATCCATTTATTTGTTGTAAACATTAACAAATAACAGATGTGACGCATGTTGAGATCTAACATATAGAACTAATAAAATAAACCACTGATTATGAATTGCAACTTTACGAGATAGCAACTGGAAAACTGGAAAACCGCATGTACTGTGAACCGTATATTGTTAAGGCCGTATATTCGCTTGTTTATTGAATCGAAGAGAAAATTTAGTATTTTCCTCAACAATCTGACAAGAGGCTCTGATACCACTTATAGGATTTCATAAGAAACCCTAAACCCAAGATCTCATGTCAAATAATTGAAGAAAATAATACCAGATGCGTACCTGTCGCCATGGAGGATGAAAACCTTAGTGCGTGGTTATTCATCTTCCGCCTCCAAAACTCTACTCTTGATTTTGACTTTAGTCTCATACACGATGGGATGGTATGAGAAAAGAGGCTAGGGTTTGGAGTGAGGACCTTGACCACATATTTATCAGCCCTGGTTCCATCACAGCCCATCATAATAGATGGAACCATATTGGGCCATTTAATTGGTTTCTACATATAAAATAAACCCGTACCACTTAACGCACGTGATATGACCCAAATACGTGCTAATAGAAACGTGTCCATTACCCGGGTCACATTAATTAAAGATCACAACCTTATGGGTAATACTGACATCACTTAATCCTTATTCGACAACATACAATGTTTAATTTTATAATCTATGTAGGCCCACCAACAGAAAATTGCTAACAATATAATCTCAGTTTTTTGAGAATGAGATCTATTCTTCAAGTTACGATTTCATTTTTTAGATTACTGAGATTTAAAAAATCTTTCCATTTCAGTTTTTCATATAACTGAGATGAAAACTATAGTCTATAACATTTTATTACGCTTTTACAAAAAATGAGATCTTTTTAGTTTTTATACCGTGATCTTTATATCATTTTGTAATAGTGAGTCCAAAAGGCCCCATCGGCTGTTTGCAACTGTGACTGACTCCGCACTCGACAAAGCCCTTCACAGTCGAGTTCTGCCCTTGTCATTGCGGCTGTGAGTGTGAGCCTGTGTTGATCTCAGTAAGTATCTGCCAGATCCGGCCGACTGTGACTTACATATGCATATTCCCAACTTGATTTGGAATAAGTATTTTTTATTTTTTTTTTGACAAGATAACGGGTATTCTCATTGCAAACAAATCAACTAGTTACATCTTTTTCCAACAAAAAGATCACCTCAAGTGGAACACAACCTGATTGATGAACAAGATTTTCCTTAAGGCCTAAATTAGCAAGACAATGAGCCACTTTGTTTTGTTCCCTACAACACCAAAGAAAAGACCAAGATCTGTCTTTTGCCCAGGATTTGATATCTTCAATTATCGTGCTAATCTCCCATGAGCCAGAGCTTTTCACATCTGAGACAGCGTTAATCACTTCCAGGCAATCTGATTCAAAGATTGCTTCAGAAAGATTCATCTCAACAGCGGTGGAATAAGTATTTGATACTATAGATTATTCTCCACTTGTTTACTTGATTTGGAATAAGTATTTGATACTATAGATTATTGGAAGCATAGGGTTTTTTAATTTAGGCTTTTTGATACTATGTTTACTGTTTAGGACTTTTTAATTTGTGTTCAAGTTTATTAGAAATTGAAATGCGGGATCTTTGAACCACACGACCAATATATACTGGACTTGGGGTGGCTGTTGTCCCTTCAAGGGACAGCAACGTGTTGTCCCGGCCAAGGGGGCCCCGCTCTGGTCGTAGTCTGACGATCTGAAACGTTCACTTCGTAGAGCTCGTCGAGTTGAACTAGTATGCAAAAAATCAGTTTGATCGGATATCTTCAAGTGCTTAATCGGAACACATATAACTTGCCAATAATGGATTCTAGTAGATTTGATCCAGTATTTTGGATCCATTCTTTTCAAGACAAAAAGATTTCGATTAGGCACTTAATGATATCCTATCGAGCAGATTTTTTTACATATTTGTTCAACTCGACAAGCTCTACAAAGTGAACATTTCCGATCATCGGAGTGAGACCGGAGTGGGGCCTCCTTGGCGGGGAAAGCACGCTGATGTCCCTTCAAGGGACAACAGCGCCCCCCCCCCCCCCTTGATGAGCACCCAATATTGTAGATATTTGGTGCGACTAGTCCCGTACTATATTGGTTTATCTTGTGTTTATTTAGCTTTTATAGTGATATCGCACGTAAGGTGTGTTTTTGTGTATTTCAGGTAATTCATACAAATAAGGCGCGTTTGAATGCCAAGAAATGCTCCGGGCGCAACCAAGTACTCAAGGCCACGTGCCACCCCATGGTGGTGCCCGAAAAGTCATGAAAAGATGGTTTGGAGTTTGTTCGAGTCGCCTAAGGGTCAAGGGAATTGAAGGACATGTGAGGATTTTACTAAAGCAATTCATCTTCCGACTAGCTGAGGGTAGAATTGTCATAACTTTTGATGTAAAAATTACTTTTGATCCAAACCACTTGGGTTAGAAAATAGACTCGACGAGCTTTCCAACGGTCCAAAGAACGCCTAAATCCGAGTTCGGGAGTGTCCGGAGCGAGCCTACGAAGTTGCCCAAAAAATCTGCCTTCTATGAACCGGTACGGGTTTTGGCTGTACCGGTTCATGCTGTCCAGAGTTTATGTTTTTCAGCGTTTTTGAAGACATGAACCGGTACTGGATTTGGCTGTACCGGTTCATACTGCAACACTGAGCCCCGTTCTTTACTGCTTTTTCAACTTTCTACTTTTGAGATATTTTCCACTTTTAGCTACTTTTAGGATATTTCTTGGGATATTTTGTGAGAGAAAGACCATTTTGTATAAATAGGGGTGTCTCTCTCCCTCTTCTTGATCATCTTTTGTACATATTAGTTGCTTTAAGTCTTTTTATTTTAGAACTCCATTAATGTTTCAAGCTTTTCTAGTCAATTCCTTCAAGAACCACTTAGGCCCCGTTTGATAACAGGATTAGATGGATAGGATTCGTAAGGAGATGGGATTAGAATTGAGATTCGTAAGGAGATGGGATTAGTAATGAGAAGGGATTGATAATGAGTATGTTTGTTTGGGATGAGATTAGATGATGGGATTATTAATATCATGTTTATTTGAGATGGATTAGATGATGGGATTGGATTGATAGAAGAAATTGGTAATGAGAAGAGATTGGTAATGAGGAGGGGTTGGGTTCGGACTATGAATACCAAGTCCCACGGGGTATTGCTAATACTCCCTAATCCCCGGATTCGTTATCCCAACAGACTACCAATCCGAACCAATTTTGGAAACCAAACGCGGTATTGTTAATCCCTTCGGCTTAGTAATCCAATCCCAACTCCCAGGAGCTTTAACAAACGGGGCCTTAAGGTATTTCTCGTTTGTTAATTTCTCATTTATTGATGTTGTAGCTACGGACTAGATCTTTACTAATATCAAGTTTATTTCCGTTTTTATCGGTTAATCATGTTTCCCTTCTTAAGCATGTTTTCTAGTCTTTTTATTATGTGTGAGTAGTTTCTCGGTTAAGTCTTGGGCTAATCTTTCCCAATAACTTAGGTGGTTATTTGGTTCTCAAACTCTCGGGTTTAAAATTATGGTTTTCGGAATTGGATTAATCTAGCCATTTTGGTCTAAGCAAGGGGTGTTAACTCCTTGGTATATTGTTTAGTCAAGCGGTCTTGGCAAGTGGCATATTGAGGGCTCGTGGCCTCCTACGTGTTAGATACATTAGCAAAAATAGGTTGGTTTAGTTTCGATAAATCACATCTTTTGACAAACATAGTCGTTAAAGTTAAATCTTCCGGGCGTGAGCACGCGGTCGTGACTCTCGCTTGAGTTATAATCGAGAACCGGTAACGGCCTTTGTTAAGGGTTAGACAATCCCTAGACTTACCTCTTTTAAGTTCTTTAAACTCGTTTCTAGTATTTTCATTAGCATTTTCACCGTTTAAAGCAAAACCTAGTTGGCCATCTTGAAAGCCGCACTCCACCGTATAAACCTACAATCCAAACTAGCTATATTTCGATTCTCTGTGGGTACGATCCCAGACTTCCGGATATTATGCTATCAACAACCTAGCCCTACGCTTGGGGTTTTCTCAACCTTATTTGAAGGCGAGGTTCGGAGGCTAAGCACCTCCCACCCCCACCACACCACCACCCCCCCCCCCCAACTCCCATATATACTACACTTCAGAGTCTTAGAGTATATCTGTCATTCACTTAATTGCGAGGCTTCAGATCCATAAGTATTGCACTGGTTGGTGTGCTTAGATTTGTGCTTCTATTGTTAAATGCAGAGCACTGGCTAGTATGCTTAGAATTGGTTTAAAATGTTGGTTCTTACAATTTACAATTTTATTTCGTAAGTGAGAACTTATTAAGGATATCGTAAGGTACGTACAACTTTAATAGTGTATTCTCTGAAATATTGCAGGGTATAACTTCAATAGTGTACATTTTTGGACTTTTCTTTCGTTTATTTTTGAACATTTACGTATGTATGTACAAGTTCGCTTCTTTTGGGTTGCTATGTGTATACTATCGGTTAGCCCAAGATAAATTAATTCCTAGTTTGACCCTTGACCCATACGAAGAGACCGCATCCAAATTGCAACAATAAGCTTCTAGAAGTAATATAAAGACATATGCATCCTTCTATGTTGAGAGAGACACATCTACGTACGGAAAGACTTCGAACAGGATTTTGACTAGCAGACCCATGCTTGTTCGTTTTGAGTTTTGAAGGAGGTCTGAGTGGAGAAAGATAGAGAAAATGTATTAGAGGCCATGCGCAGAAATTTTAAAGCCACCAAACGAACAAGCTGAATCTCACAGCAGGAGAGGTAATGAGGAGAACACATTTGGGGTTTCTTTCACTGCTAGCATTGGAGCTTTAAATGGAACGAAGATCGAAATAAAAAAAAATCTCAAACAAATATTTTTTTTATAGGCAAAAGTAACATTTTATTAAGAATAAAGGGAAGGAATCCAACCAAAAGTTAAAAAAATACAGCCTGATTGCCTGAGGGACAAAGCCTAATACAACACCTGAAGGTCTAAGGTGCCCAAATAAAATAGATACAACTCAAACAACCAAATTCCTAAAAAGCCCAAATTTAAATATCGAATGAATATGAAGAGAATAGAGTCAATGGAAAAGAAACAATTGGTTTTTTTAAGTTTGCCTTTGCGTTCGATTCTTATGATTTTCAACTCAATCAATTTTGTCAATAAAGTCTATAAAATGAACAATTTTGACCACTACAATGAACCTCGCTCGTTCCAAAAATAACCAAAACTGCACGGTGCAGTCTCCTTTTGGGGATTGCTGAGAAGCCTTCTTTATTGGAATCAGATATTCAAAACAGGACGCAGTTCAAACAAGACTTTGTTTTGGCCGTTCAATTGGATTATTTGTTAGTGGATAGTGGGATTGAACACCCAGGGAATAGTTGAGGTGCGCGGCGACCGTGTGCCGCCGGCGTAACCTGCCACGGACAACTTGCGTTACAAAAACAAAATTCGAGAAATTTGTTTGGCTATTTTAAGTTCATTTTGATGATCGATATCATTAATTTTGTAATGCTTATCTAATTACGAGAAATAATGTTGCTCAGATTTATAGTTACAAATAAGTATGTTCGGTCATTTGTAAGACACACCCGTACCTGAACCTAACACCTGAACATGGTAAACTTCTGAGAGAGAGGAGAATAGGCAAGGAAGACCAACCATATCTTGTCAAGAAAGGGAGGGATATGATCGGATAAAAAGGGTGCACGTTGGTGTTTTCAAAGAAGCTCACATTTTAATGACGTGGTGAGTTTTTATTGGTTGGCTATATAGATGGTGTTTACACCACTTCCGGAAATATGTTTTTCTCAAATAAAAAATAGGATACAAACAATCTATAACCAAAATAATGCCGACAATGTAACTTAAAACTCTGAACAAATGTGATCTAAAAGTCATTAATTACCATCAAAATTTACTTAAACCATGAATTCACACTTTTCTTAGGTACAGAAATCAAGAATTTACGTGGCTTTAAGAAATGT
Organism: Rhododendron simsii; assembly: GCA_014282245.1. Classification (NCBI taxonomy): domain Eukaryota; kingdom Viridiplantae; phylum Streptophyta; class Magnoliopsida; order Ericales; family Ericaceae; genus Rhododendron; species Rhododendron simsii. The sequence goes on from CM024964.1 coordinate 5,519,035, forward strand.
ACCTCTCAAATAGTCCTCTTATAAACATTTGGGTGACACATAAATCCAGGTATGGATCCTTACACAGTTATATACAGAACCGGACGATGCACATAATCCCAACACAATGAAAATTAGGGACGCACATAGATCAAACAACTCCAAACAAACCTTTTTTGAGATATTGGAATGGAATCCATGTACATCTATATATACGGAGTAGTAGCATCGTATAGAATGTAGACGATTTGTTGAGATTACTATTGATGTACTATCTAACTCCATTTCACGTTATCTTTATTAGCGACAATGTTATGGTACATGAAAATTTTTCATTAAAGTGTCTATGAAAGGAAAATCAATGATTCAGATTCAAAAATTGATATGAACCATTGATTTTCTTTTCATGCACAATTTCATGGAAATTCTGCATGTATCCTACCAATCCTATTTTATTGTATCATACCAATCCTATTATATTAATCAATAATTTCCATATCGAGAATCTTAAAAATGGATGTTGTGATAATCAAAATGAAACCCTAACCATCCCATTCTCCTACATAAAAAACTTATGAGAGAAAGCGAGCATGAGAATTTTGATTTACTAATTGGATGAGGGAAAAATAGAGGGGATAGAAGCTGACCTTGAGCTGAGTTGGTGCAAAATCTTGATCTTGAATTGGGCGCAAACTATTGACTTTGGGTGCCACAAATATCCCAATTGCAGTAATTAATCCATCCTCAGTACGTCCATGGAATCCAGCAAGGACTCCATCATTTACTGGAATGGACGCAGAACTACCCCATTTCGAACCAAAAGGCCCATATTTGTTTCCAATATTTGTTTCAATACAGAGAGATGTGATTATCGGTTGTCCAAGGTAGTCATTGTACGTCAGGCTTATGGATGAGAGTTGCTCCACTGAATTGTCGATGCAAAACTAAACAAGTGCAAGTATAAGTTAGGTCTTTGTTTGGGATATATATATATATATATATATATATATATAAACAATAAAAACAAAAATCATTTGAAATTATTGTAGTTTTTGGTAAAATAATCCACTTGCCTATTTATCTCGACAACGAAGATCAAGAATTTTTTTAAAAAAAAGAAGCAGCTATGGACAAAAACAAAAGTGCACAAATTCAGACACCGAGGTGTCAAGAACCATGCGACGTGTGTGGAATCCATGTGCATCAGATAGATCCAAATACATCTCTGGCTATCTAGGTCTTTGAATAAGCTAATTAAAGAGTGTCACACCGTTTCAGCTGCACAGTCACTGGTGCCATCAATTTTCTCGGAGCTTCCTATAGTAACGCCATCGCCGCTATTACTTTCAAACACAATTGAACGGATAAAAATTGATCCATAAATAGTCATCTTCATTATTGGCCCGTCGACCTTGTAAGCCCAATCCGTGCCACCATTCCCTCCCCATGGCCCTAGAGATATCCATGTTTCTTCACCTCTAATCTTGCCCTGCACATAATTCACACAATCTATTATGACCTCCTTTTTTGCAAAATAAAAAAGAACTTCTATTACCGCCTTCATTTGCACATTTTATATGCATTATATATGATGCAGGGAGGCGTGTTGAAATAGAAGAATGCGCAACAAGGACAATCACAAACAAGTATGAACTAGAGGTACTCCCTCTACGAACACACAATAATGAGAAATAATCTCAATTTTCATTAATTCAATCAATAAAACAACTCCCTTTTAATGTCACCCTACAACTTATTTTATACTAGAAAACTAGGACCGAAAAGGAATCAGCAAAACAGGAAGCTGAATCTCGGCGAATCGCTAATTGACTCAATAATTACTAAAATCAATAGATTTGAGTTATTCTCAAATTTGATTACCAGAGAATAAAAGAAACTTACCAAAACAAAGAATCTCCTACAAGAATTAATAGCCAAAATAATAAAAACTAAATATTCTATTTCTTAAATACTATAATATTCTCATTCTGCATCATTCTCCCCAGCTTGAAGAAACTCATCCTCGAGTTTATAAAGTTGGATTCGCCGTAACTTGTCCGCATCAATCTTGTACCTCAAATTAATTTTTTCAAATGTTGCTTCAATAATGAAAGGGACAGTTTGCTGCTTTAGAAACGAAATCCTTGGCTTCCTACTTCCTGCATGTTCAATAAATTCCCAAAAAGGATCTACAACTTCAATTTCCAATGCCAACATCGTGATAATTTTTTTTGGCAATATTTTTTTATTTTCTCCGTTTGTAATTTTTTCCACCGGTTCTTCGTCAAAAACTGGCGACTTACTCCAATCCACAATTGGATCTGGAATAATATTTGATGTAAATGGCCACTCAATGGTAGCTTCATTCACCATTGTCCTCCCCCTCGACTGATGGTTACCAGCCAAAGGTTTGGTGATAGAAACGTCATCTGATACCTCCTCCTCTTTCGGAAACCGAGGTTGAACCGGACGACAGTGAGGTGGGTTCCCCCCAACAGCCATGGCAGCCACCTGATCGGTTAGGACGCCAATCGCATCCATCACACGCTGCTCAAGTTGTTGGAACCTCTCCTCCATTCGTGCTTCTCGTGCAGCTTTACTTCGATTATACACATCTTTGGCAACAGCATAACGACCACAACAAACTCCTTGTCGCGCCATGATCCGGAATCGAGCACAGGCTCTGATACCAACTAATGCAGCGAGGCGTGTTGAAATAGAAGAACGCGTAACAAGGACAATCACGAATAAATATGAACTAGAGATACTCTCCCTACGAACAAACGATTTTGAGAAACTTCTCAAATTTTCATTAATCAATTCATAAAACAACCCCCTTTTAATGTCACCCTACAACTTATTTTATACTAGAAAACTAGGACCGAAAAGGAATCAGCAAAACAGGAAGCTGAATCTCGGTGAATCGCTAATTGACTCAATAATTACTAAAATCAATAGATTTGAGTTATTCTCAAATTTGATTACCAGAGAATAAAAGAAACTTACCAAAACAAAGAATCTCCTACAAGAATTAATAGCCAAAATAATAAAAACTAAATATTCTATTTCTTAAATACTATAATATTCTCATTCTGCATCAATATATGTTTGTATGTCAGAGAGAGAGAGAGAGAGAGAGAGAGATTGTTTACCATTGGAACTCTTGGACTCCCTTGGTGCCTCTTTGGATAAATTCGATGATGTGCGGTGGAACTCTGGTTCGAAGAGATCTATTTGAAGAAGGTCGTGATTTTAAAGAGTTACCATAGCTTCGGAGTTGTACGGAATCCGGAAACCCACGTCATATTTCCCTTCAGATTCTGACGGAATACTAGATTGCAGCGTGGGAATCGTCGTCCCGAAAAGCTTGATGGCTGGATGGATTGTAACAAATCTGGTTGAAAATTGTTGGCGATGGTGAAGTAATAGGGAAAAGAAAGGGGGAGCTAGGGATTAGTCACACAAATATTCCATTGCATTTCAATAGCCCAGGGGAGTGGATATTAGGTAAGAGATCATATTTGAAAGGTCAGGAAAATTGCCACGAAGCGGTGTTGACTAGTATTGCTCATTCCGTCCCATAAGTTTGGTCTCCTATAAAACTACGTCTAATTTTTAAATTAAAAATAATATATTTACTAAAATAAAATTTTGATTTTATAAAATTTTGATTTTGATTTTAATTTTAATTTTTTTACACCATTTAAAAGATTTCATTGAGATCTATTAAATAAGATCGATATTGCACAAAAATTTATTTTAGTAAAAATATTATTTCTAAGCTTAAAAATTGCACGTAATTTTGTTAGTGAGAAACTTTACGAGACGGAGTATACCACTTCAACGGTCCCAAGTATCACAATTATTGGTATCAATATTATGACATCCCAAAAAACTATTTACGAACATAAGGTGAGCTCATGATAGATTATGATTTTGCTCTCCTTTTAATACCCCTTCGAAGCCCTAGCTTCTAGACCAAGTCAATTAGGTTTACCGTGCAAGTCAGTTATCCTTTCGAACCAAGTCATGTATATTTTTGGACCAAGCACTGACCAAGTGAATTGTAAATAGAATGTTATATATCATTTCAACATTGATCCAAATAACTACATGACTTGCACTATGAATTTAATTGACTTGGTTCGAAAGGAAACACGGAAGGCGGTTCAGGCATATATAGTAGTAAAGTTGATTCTAGGGTGGCCTAAAAGTCATTTGTTTCATTCTCAAAACATGTAGTCTCGATCTCTAGTCTCTCTGCTTACAAAGTAAGTTCACGTACATCAACTTTTTCCTAGATGCCTCATATGCGGGAGATTCGGGCACGTACGCTAGCTCCTTTTAAAGATTACCCACATGGCCAATGGTCCCAAATGTTCCCGGCCCATACACACAACTAAACTTGAAATGAAGACGAAAGATCTAGAAGAAGAACCACGCATTGGAAAGTGGTAAATGGGAAGCGGATCAGACTTTGTCAAACTGTGTTGGCAGCCTTATTTGATGTCAATTACACGTGGGTTTGAAGGCAAGCCTTCACATGCCAATCATGGACACAAATGCCAAATTTCAAAAGTTGGCTAGATTTTGAAATTTTGAACGTTTGAAATTTTCTTTTCATTTCAAAGTTTGACATAAGGGTTGGTTGGAGAAGGATACCTTCATGTCAAATAAATAGAATTTGACATTAGGGTTAGAGAGAAAGTTTTGATGTTAAATTGGAGATGTCATAATGCCACATAAGCCTTCAAAAAAAATTTTGACATCTCTAATTTGAAGTCAATTGTTGGAGATGCTCTTAGGTTGGATTGAATTTTGGTATCAAATTGTTAAAATGTCCACGTAGAAATTGATATCTCCCATTGGAGATGCTCTTGCAGATAAGCCCAATACTTCATGAATGGCAAAGTCTAAATAGAGTTAAATCTCGATGTAGACTAAAATGCTAGAAAATCCCAGATTTTTCAGTTTGAGTGTGCTCACAATGATTTTTTCGCTCTTTTTTAACCACTAAGTTGTTATTTATAGGCTTTTTGACTTTTTTGGTCCCCAAAGTATTTCTGCCGTGTCATTTTGGTCTCCAATATTTCAATTTCTAACATTGCATCCACAAATTATCAATTTTGTCTTTAAATGGTCCCTGCCGCTCACTCTGCTACTTCTCTCCGTTAAAACCAAGGGCAACTTTGGTATTTCACCCCCTCCCTCCCTTAAAACGGTGTCGTTTGGTGGGAATTTGGTAATATTGATTTTTTTTCTTCCATGGTTCTCTTAGGGTTCTCATTGAAAGCCTTAAAGTCAAAAAAATAATTATGACTCTTTAGGATAAAATGGTCAAAAAATTAAGATCTTCGCACAGGTTCAAACAGATTGAAAATTTGAACAATTAATTTTTTCACCATATTTTTTAATATATAAATAGCCTTAAAAATCAAGTATTTCAATTTTCAACCCGTTTGAACTGGTGCGAAAATCTTAATTTTTTGATCATTTTATCCTAAAGATCATAATTAATTTGTTGACTTTAAGGCTTTCAATGAGAAACCTACAAGAACCATGGAAGAGAAAAATCAATCTTATATATTTTTAGGCTGTTTATATATCAAAAAATTAATTATGACCCTTTAGAATAAAATGATCAAAAAATTAAGATCTTCACACCGGTTCAAACATGTTGAAAATTAAAACACTTGATTTTTAGGTTGTTTATATATTAAAAAATATGGTAAAAAAACTAATTGTTCAAATTTTCAATCTGTTTGAACCTGTGTGAAGATCTTAACTTTTTGACCATTTTATTCTAAAGAGTCATAATTATTTTTTTGACTTTAAAGCTTTCAATGAGAACCTTAAGAGAACCATGGAAGAAAAGAAAAATTAATATTTCCAAATTCCCACCAAACGGCACCGTTTTGAGGGAGGGAGGGGGTGAAATACTAAGGTTACCCTTGGTTTTAACGGAGAGAAGTAACGGAGTGACCCGCAGGGACCATTTAAAGACAAAATTGATACTTTGGGGATGCAATGCTAGCAATTGAAATATTGGGGACCAAAATTGCACGGCGGAAATACTTTGGGGGCCAAAAAAGACAAAAAACCGTTATTTATATTAGAGTGTTTTTTGAAAACATCCCTCCAACTATCCACCAGATTTTTACTTAGTCTTCAAACTATCAAAATGTTTTATTTAGTCCTCCAACTATTGGCTTGCATTCTATTTAGTCCTTCCGTTAAGTTTCAAATGGCCACAATAGGACGGCAACCGTTTTGTTTAAAAAAAAAAAGTTTCCAACCACCAATTTGCAATTCTATAGAGTAGAAACGTGATTATGAGAGCCTTAGAGACAAAATTTGATTATGTCTTTTTAGAATAATATGATCAGAATAATAAGATCTTCACACCCATTCAAACGGATTAAAATTTGAGCACTTAATTTTTTAATTATATTTTTTAATATATAAACCGTCTCAAAAAATTAAGTGCTCAAATTTTAATCCGTTTGAATGGGTGTGAAGATCTTATTATTCTGATCATATTATTCTAAAGAGACATAACCAAATTTTGTCTCTAAGGCTCTCATAATCACGTTTCTACTCCATAGGATTGTAAATTGGTGGTTGGAAACTTTTTTTTTTTAAACAAAACGGTTGCCGTCCTACTGTGCCGTTTGAAACTTAACGGAAGGACTAAATAGAATGCAAGCCAATAGTTGGAGGACTAAATAAAACATTTTGATAGTTTGAGAACTAAGTAAAAATCTGGTGGATAGTTGGAGGGATGTTTTCAAAAAAAACTCTTTATATTACTATGGAGGGACTGGGACATGTGTCAGTGTAATATAGCACGGGGATAGAGAAAATGGGACAGAGGATCCTAGTCCGCTATGGAGTGCTTGATATCATAAGATCAAGGGAAAACACACTATAAGAAAAATTGCATTGGGTAACGAATGAAAATCGTCACAAATTACATGTTTTTCGACACAAATAATAAAGGTGACAAAAAAATTTGTCAACTAAAGGTTGTTGAGGATTCCTACCTGGTAACAAAATTTATTTTTTGTCACTTATAGTGCCTTTTGATGATGAAATATTTCATCACCAAAAAGAGAATAATTGGTAAAGAAATTTTTTTCCTCTCCTATTGTACTTATTGATGACGAAAAAATTCATCACCGATGAGTCACATCGGTGACGAAATTTTTCGTTGCAAAAGACATTTTCATGTGGAACAAAAATCCCTCTTTCTTGCTTGTGCTGGGTCTCGAACCCGAGTCCCCTGAATTTTTTGCGCAATTTTTCGTTGCAAAAGACGTTTTCATATGGAAAAAAAAAAATCCCTCTTTCCTGCTCCTACTGGGTTTTGAACCTGAGTCTGCTGAATTTTTTGCGCAAGCTTCGACTAAGTGCACTACACACACTTTTCACTACATATTTGAAATATCTAATACAGTATATAACATATATGTTTAACCTAAAAATATATTTCGAATGTAGTTTTGAACCTTTAAACATTAAATCTAGCAATTTTGATAAATATGAAAGTTGTAGGCATTTGATTTATTGTTCACACCCAATTTGAATTATCTCAATTGGAATTCTTAGTAAAGATTTATGTCTGAAATACATTTAGTGACAAAGTGCAATTCATAAATTTCGTCATCAAAGGTACCCATTTGACGACAAAATATATTTTTCGTTGCCGAAAGCGTTAAAATGGTGACGAAATATAATTTCGTCACCAAAGTTGTAACGCCCCGATTTTCGGAAATAAAATCGGAGGTATTAAATATTAATTTCTAAAAATTTAGTAATTTAAATACAAAATCCAAACTGGATAATTCTTCCTAAAGATTCGTCTATTACAAACCATTAAAGAAATACTGAAAATAGTCTTCGTAGTAATAATCTAAACAAAATAACAGAGCCGTCTTCTAGTATTGATACGGATTCCAGGCGTATACTGGCTCAGTCTCCAACTCCGGATTCGTCTCTAGGTAATATCGCCCTCCCTCAGGGTCCTGAGTCTTCCACTGATTTTCTGCAAAATCTGACACGGATGCCAGACAATCCGTGCCTGAGTGAAAAAGTTCACCCCGAAATATAATCCAACCCAATCACCCCTCCTTACATTACAACTAGCAGGTAACGATTTATCATCAATGCATACAAGTACAACACTCATAAATCTATTCATTATCGATCGATAGCTTAACAACGAGGAAAATCTATTCCTGCCGAGACCATAACTAGGATTTGCCTGTCTTAATCACCATATCAAAATCACCACGGAACTCCCACAAGTTCTATCATCACAAAACATCGCTGGACCATCTGCCAGGTTTTATCAAAATATCACTGGGCTTACTTTGCCAGGTTTTATCATCAGAAAATATCACCGGACCACCGCCAGGTTTTACTGTCACAAAATATCGCTGGACCTCTGCCAGGTTTTATCATCGGAAAATATCTCTGGCCCTATCCGCCAGGTTTTATCAAAACATCACTGGGCTTACTTTGCCAGGTTTTATCATCAGAAAAACATCACTGACCAACCGTCAGATTTTATCATCGCAAAACGTCACTGACCAACCGTCAGGTTTTATCAAAACGTCACTGGGCTTACTTTGCCAGGTTTTATCATCAGAAAACATCACTGACCAACCGTCAGGTTTTATCAAAATATCACTGACCAACCGTCAGGTTTTATCAAAACGTCACTGGGCTTACTTTGCCAGGTTTTATCAAAACATCACTGGGCTTACTTTGCCAGGTTTTATATCATCACTGGACTCCCGCCAGTTTCAATTCATTACTGGGCTTACTTTGCCAGTTTCAAACAATCACAAATCTCATCACATTCAAAATCTCGACTGCAGGCATTCTAGAAATAAAAACTTTCCATTTCATCCATTACCTAGCATCGTCTAATATGAACTCTATTCGCATACCACCTCATGTCTCTAGGGTCCAATCTAACATATAAATCCAGAATTGGTGCAATATAAAATTAAATCAAATAATAATTAAAACAATTAACGAGCAATGAAATCACACAACTTTTTATGGATGGGCCGTTGCCCTTATTCTCATATGGCCACAATGTCAATAATGAGGTAGAACTTTTATAAAAAAATTTTAATAAAATATTTTCTAAGCTCTTACTAATTATTTCTAAATAATTAGATTAATTAAAAGCTAATTAAATACCTTAATTAGATAAAATATTAGAATAATTAGTCATAACCCTAATAAGAGTCCTAAAGGTTCTATACAATCAATTGAATGTCAAAAGTTGGGTTCGGAGGGTCGAAGAATTAAATTACATGAAATTGTTAATTAAAATGACCGAAAGTGAAGTAAATAGACAATAAATAATTAATTATAAAAAAAAAATGTTGAGACTGACATGATTTCATCTTTGGACAGTAAGGAGTCTAAAAAATAGTATACGGGTATTAATAATAATGTTTATAAAGTCGTAAAGTAATTTTGATTGGAATTACTTTAAAAATAATAATAAATAGTGAATTAAATAAAAAAAATATTTAATTTAACAAGTTACTGTATTTGAGATTCAAAGAGTCTAAAAAAAATAAATTTGAGTGTTAAAATGTTGGTTGAAAGGTCGTAACTAATTTTCGTTTGTAAACTTTGTACGATAACTAATAAATAATTTAATAAATAGATAATTAAATAAAAAAAATATGACCTTAACAAGTTATGATCTTTGAGGTGTGAAAAGTCTAGGAAAAATAGTTCGGGGGTCGAAAATGGTGTTCGGGAAGTCACAAAATACATTCGAACCAAAACAGTCTAAACCGCAAGGTCTGACCGTTTGACCTTGCGGTGGAGTGCCCAGCCGCGAACTCCAGCCTGGTTCTTGCGGCCCGAAGGTCGCGGCCGCAAGGTCGCGTCAGAAATCGTTTTTTTGATTTTTCGCGATGGTTTCGATGCATGGGTCCATTCGGGGCTATAGGGTTACGCATAAAAACATTAAATATACTTAGAGAAGTGATTGGATCGAATTATACTACCTCAAATCGGATCAAAATGATTTTCGATCAAAACTTGAAAATTTGGGAAGAAAGCTTCGGGTTCTTCGATCGGGGAACTTTGGGGCCGAATTGGATGCTGTTTTACGAAGCTAGGGATTGTAGAAAGGGTCTGGAATAATCGAATTGGATTACGGTCGAGTCTTGATCGCAAACCCACTTTTCTCTCTCTCTCTTTCTCTCTCTAGAACTCCATAGATTGGAGCTCCGATCCCTCCTGTTTTTCTCTCTTTTCTGGACTAGAGGGGCGTGATAAGTATTCTAATAAACCCTAGGGTCGGATTAATGGGCATATATAAGGGAATTTTGAGAGTTTCGGTTAGAATTGGATTGAAAGAAGTTGTATCCTATTGGGTTTCGGAATGGACGAATTATAAGACGATAATATAGTCAGGGAGATGAATTAGAGACCGAGTAGGAGAGCGAGAGATGGTGGGATTTATATGCATGCAATTTAAATAATCAAAAGTAGGATAATTAAGGCTAAATCAATTTATTGCATATAAGTATTAGATAATTATGATTAAAATAATTTTATTATTACTAATAATATACTTTAAATGATATTAATAATATTATTAATAATATTAACTCTATTTAAAAAAAAAAATAGGGTCAAAAATCCGGGTTGTTACAACCTATCCCCCTTAAAATAATTTCGTCCTCGAAATTAACGAGTACTAGATACGGTAGTTGATGTCCAAAGTATTGGTCCCTTCCCAAGTTGATTTCTCGATTGCTTGATGTTGCCAAAGAATTTAGACTGGTTGAATGGTATTGCCCCTTTAACACACTTCTCGTTAAAATCTTTAATCTCCATTGGTTGTTTCTAGAATTGTTTCTTCTGTTCTTGGGCTCCGTCAGCGTCACTCTGTATGGGCCACGGTTATTAGTGTCGTTCTCGATTACAATTCTATAAGGAGGTCCATATCCCCTTTGTGGTGGCAGTCCTGATAATTCCTAGCAAAGCACGTCCTCGTATTCACATATAATTTGGTGAAGATCCAACTTCATATGGTCCATTTCTTCCAACTTGAGGCTTGCTAGCCATGCATCTCGTGAATTTGTTAGCCACTTAGTTTTCGTTAGCCTTGGGTGCAGAAGGGTCTTGTCTATCCCCCTTAAATTTGAAGCACGTCACATCTAAGTTGTCACTATCTTTCGATGGCAGTCTATGACAGCTCGGTCTGCAGTTAGCCAATCCATCCCAACTATGACACCGAAGTCAGTCACCTCAATTACTCGTAAATTGCAGGTTAATCGTAAATTTTGACACTTCCAATTCGTACCCTTCACAGATTAGTACTTCCGATATCTTACCCCTTAATGGTGATGTCGCATGTGTAGTCGTTATTAGGGTTTCAATTTCTAATCCAAGTGCGGATATGTATGCAGCAGATATGAATGAGTGCAAAGTTCTGGAAGCAAAGAAAGTTTGTACATATGTGGTGTAAAGGATGAGGGTACCTTGGATTACTGCAGGGTCTATCTCTGCTTCCGTTCCTTGCAGTGCAAACATTCTCCCTCTCGTGGGCTGGATTTGTCCGTTTGGTCCTTTGTTCTGAAAAGGACGAGTTGGCGGTTGATTCCAACCACCGCGAGGCTGATTCTGTTCTCCGAGTTGGTTTCCAAACCCAACTGGTGTAGCCTGATTCTGATTTCCAAACCTTACAGTTTTACCCTGATTTTGCGGCTGTCCTCCTTGGTTTGCAGCTCCGATTAGCTTAGGACAATCACTCTTAATATGTCCCTCTTCTAAACAGTAATAACAACGACGGTTTAAGTTTTGGTTTTGAAGAAAGAGGTTGCGGTTGGATCCAAGGTTAGGGTTTGAGTCTTGATTCTGTGCCTGGATTTGGTTGGGATTAGGGTTTTGGTTAAATTCTGGATTAGGGTTCCTCCAAGCTTGATTAAATTGTGGTTGTTGAGGGCGAGTATAGTTCAGGTTATAAGGTTGGGAAGTAGGAGCATTCCTGTTGTTATGGATTGAGCGGATAGGTCCTCCAGTTGTTATCATGGCTTTCTTCTGCTCACGTTTCGCCTTGGAATCTAAGTTTTCTCTCTCCATTTTAAGTGCACATTGCACCACTTGTGAATAGGTGGGAAGCGTCTGCGCCACCACTGCTTGGCGTGTCTCATTGAGTCCCCACTCAAACTTTCTTGCTTTGTCATCATCAGTAGGTATGATTCTTGTGCCATAGCGAGACAGTTCTTCAAACCGTGCCGCGTACTGGGTCACAGTCATTGTGCCCTGCTCGAGGTTCATGAATTCCGAGGCCAGTGCTTGTTTGACAGGTGCTGGAAAGTACTTGTCAAGGAAAATTTCCTCGAACCTATCCCAAGTCATTGCTACCACATTATGGGTGTTCTTCATCAAGTCCCACCAATGCTGAGCTTCACTTTGCATCTGATAGGTAGCTAGGGCAATTCGATTGCTGGCCTCTTGAATGTCTAAGGTTTCAAGAATTTTCTTGATTTCTGCCAGCCAGGCTTCCGCAGCTGTGGGGTTAGGTTCTCCTTGAAAGTAGGGCGGACGACGCTTACAGAATTCATTCAATGCCTGACTCCTGGTCATTGGCCCTCGAGGTGCGTGTGGGGCTTCACGTGGAGTCTGGTTATTTGCAGTCGCAGCGGCAATGAATGCTTGCATAAGTTGGACTAGTTCAGTAGTCCCAATTTGGCCGTTGGGTTGAGGGGCCCCATTTTGTCCATTGTTTTGCTTGTCATTTTGGTTGTTGTTTCCGTGCAATCCACTCCCTGTTTCCACCATCTAGATACCGTTGTGTTTTGTCTTTAGTAAGGGGGAGGCTTTATTTATTAAAAATATATATATATATATATGTATATATAAATGGAGACAGGATATTATAGACTTATTGGTTATATACTCAGGTTGATGTGATCTACCCAATCTACCCAAAGCCGAGGGTTTGAACCTAAAGCTCTGATACCAAGTTGTAACGCCCCGATTTTCGGAAATAAAATCGGAGGTATTAAATATTAATTTCTAAAAATTTAGTAATTTAAATACAAAATCCAAACTGGATAATTCTTCCTAAAGATTCGTCTATTACAAACCATTAAAGAAATACTGAAAATAGTCTTCGTAGTAATAATCTAAACAAAATAACAGAGCCGTCTTCTAGGATTGATACGGATTCCAGGCGTATACTGGCTCAGTCTCCAACTCCGGATTCGTCTCTAGGTAATATCGCCCTCCCTCAGGGTCCTGAGTCTTCCACTGATTTTCTGCAAAATCTGACACGGATGCCAGACAATCCGTGCCTGAGTGAAAAAGTTCACCCCGAAATATAATCCAACCCAATCACCCCTCCTTACATTACAACTAGCAGGTAACGATTTATCATCAATGCATACAAGTACAACACTCATAAATCTATTCATTATCGATCGATAGCTTAACAACGAGGAAAATCTATTCCTGCCGAGACCATAACTAGGATTTGCCTGTCTTAATCACCATATCAAAATCACCACGGAACTCCCACAAGTTCTATCATCACAAAACATCACTGGACCATCTGCCAGGTTTTATCAAAATATCACTGGGCTTACTTTGCCAGGTTTTATCATCAGAAAATATCACCGGACCACCGCCAGGTTTTACTGTCACAAAATATCGCTGGACCTCTGCCAGGTTTTATCATCGGAAAATATCTCTGGCCCTATCCGCCAGGTTTTATCAAAACATCACTGGGCTTACTTTGCCAGGTTTTATCATCAGAAAAACATCACTGACCAACCGTCAGATTTTATCATCGCAAAACGTCACTGACCAACCGTCAGGTTTTATCAAAACGTCACTGGGCTTACTCTGCCAGGTTTTATCATCAGAAAACATCACTGACCAACCGTCAGGTTTTATCAAAATATCACTGACCAACCGTCAGGTTTTATCAAAACGTCACTGGGCTTACTTTGCCAGGTTTTATCAAAACATCACTGGGCTTACTTTGCCAGGTTTTATATCATCACTGGACTCCCGCCAGTTTCAATTCATTACTGGGCTTACTTTGCCAGTTTCAAACAATCACATATCTCATCACATCTCAAAATCACGCCTACAGGCATTCTAAAAATAAACACTTTCCATTTCATCCATTACCTAGTATCGTCTAATATGAACTCTATTCGCATACCACCCCATGTCTCTAGGGTCCAATCTAACATATAAATCAAGAGTTGATGCAATATAAAAGTAAATCAAATAATAATTAAAACAATTAACGAGCAATGTAATCGTACAACTTTTTATGGATGGGCCGTTGCCCTTATTCTCGTATGGCCACAATGTCAATAATAAAGTAGAACTTTTATAAAAAATTTAATAAAAAATATTTTCTAGGCTCTTACTAATTATTTCTAAATAATTAGATTAATTAAAAGCTCATTAAATACCTTAATTAGATAAAATATTAGAATAATTAGTCATAACCCTAATAAGAGTCCTAAAGGTCCTATACGATCAGTTGAATGTCAAAAGTTGGGTCCGGAGGGTCGAATAATTAAATTACATGAAAACGTTTATTAAAAAGACCGAAAGTGAAGTAAATAGGCAATAAATAATTAATTATAAAAAAAAAATGTTGAGACTGACATGATTTCATCTTTGGACAGTAAGGAGTCTAAAAAATAGTATACGGGTATTAATAATAATGTTTATAAGGTTGCAAAGTAATTTTGATTGGAATTACTTTAAAAATAATAATGAATAGTGAATTAAATAAAAAAAAATATTTAATTTGACAAGTTATCATCTTTGAGATGCAAGGAGTCTAAAAAAAATTAGTTGGAGTGTTAAAACTTTGATTGAAAGGTCGTAACTAATTTTTGTTTGTAAACGTTGAACGATAACTAATAAATAATTTAATAAATAGATAATTAAAAAAAAAAATATGACCTTAACAAGTTATGATCTTTGAGATGTTAAAAGTCTAGGAAAAATAGTTCGGGAGTCGAAAACGGTGTTCGGGAGGTCGCAAAACACATTCGGAACAAAACAGTCCAAACCGCAAGGTCTGACCGTTTGACCTTGCGGTGGAGCGCCCAGACGCGAACTCCAGCCTGGTTCTTGCGGCCCGAAGGTCGCGGCCGCAAGGTCCGGGGCAGAAATCGTTTTTTTGATTTTTCGCGATGGTTTCGATGCATGGGTCCATTCGGGGCATAGGGTTACGCATAAAAACATTAAATATACTTAGAGAAGTGATTGGATCGAATTATACTACCTCAAATCGGATCAAAATGATTTTCGATCAAAACTTGAAAATTTGGGAAGAAAGCTTCGGGTTCTTCGATCGGGGAACTTTGGGGCCGAATTGGATGCTGTTTTACGAAGCTAGGGATTGTAGAAAGGGTCTGGAATAATCGAATTGGATTACGGTCGAGTCTTGATCGCAAACCCACTTTTCTCTCTCTCTCTTTCTCTCTCTAGAACTCCATAGATTGGAGCTCCGATCCCTCCTGTTTTTCTCTCTTTTCTGGACTAGAGGGGCGTGATAAGTATTCTAATAAACCCTAGGGTCGGATTAATGGGCATATATAAGGGAATTTTGAGAGTTTCGGTTAGAATTGGATTGAAAGAAGTTGTATCCTATTGGGTTTCGGAATGGACGAATTATAAGACGATAATATAGTCAGGGAGATGAATTAGAGACCGAGTAGGAGAGCGAGAGATGGTGGGATTTATATGCATGCAATTTAAATAATCAAAAGTAGGATAATTAAGGCTAAATCAATTTATTGCATATAAGTATTAGATAATTATGATTAAAATAATTTTATTATTACTAATAATATACTTTAAATGATATTAATAATATTATTAATAATATTAACTCTATTTAAAAAAAAAAATAGGGTCAAAAATCCGGGTTGTTACAAAAGTTAAGCATTTGGTGACGAAAAAAATATTTCATTACTAAATTGGTCCCATTTGGCGACGAAATATTTTTTTGTCACCAAATGATTATCTTTGGTGACGAAAAATAATTCCGTCACCTTTCTTAAGCTTTCGGCGATGAAAAATGTATTTCGTTGCTAAACAGGTAAAATTGGTGACAAAATTATATCGTTACGGAAGTTGTCAAAATAGTGACGAATTTATTTTTTCTTCGCCAAATATACCCATATATTGAAGAAATTAAATTTCGTCACCACTTTTTTATCACCAAATTTTATTTCTCTTGTAGTGACAATAACTATAACATCATTTTCTGGATCATTTTAGTAAATGGGAAGGGGATCAGACTTTGTCAAACTGTGTTGGCTTCTTGGATAAGCCCAATAATTCATGAATGGCAAAGCCTAAAGATAGTTAAATCTCGATGAAGACTAAAATGCTAGAAAATCACAGATTTTTCAGTTTGACTGTGTTCACAATGATTTTTTTTGATTTTCAATATCTTTTTTAACCACCAAGTTAATAATGTTATTTATATTGCTATGGACGCACTGGAACACGTGTCAGTGTAATATAGCACGGGGACAGAGAATCCTAGTCCGCTATGGAGTGCTTGACAAGATCAAGATCATTTTCTCTTATAGGACCCAGTTAATTCTCATTATGACAAAATGTTGATGTCAGCAAAACACATGAGAGCCCGTTCCAGAAATTTTCTTAAAAAATAAGCAGCTTATTTCATATTTTCGAACTAAAAAATAATGTAAATGAAAAATAAATTTTCAATTTTTTTTGCATCGTATAAAAGATTTCATCGAGATCTTTTAAACAAGATCTATATTGCATATTTTTAGATTTCAATAAACTCATAATTTTTGAGCTTGAAATTGCATTCTTAAAAAATAAGGACCTTTTTTGGTTCTGGAACGGGCTCTAATTCGTAACACAATGGGTGTATTTACCAATGGGCTTGTACCCCAGTTGGTAACTCCTGGCTCTCCCTTGTGGGAGACCAGGGTTTGAGCTCCGTTATGGATGGTTTGCGGATTCAAGGCTATAAATAGTCTCTAAACCCCTGTAAACTAACTCACTAACTTCTTCTACCAACCCTTACTGATGTATATAATATTGGTAAAAAAATAAAAATAAAATAGGATGTATTTATTCTCTTTAAAGCTCTTTCAACAAATTTTTACTTGCACATTGTAAGTGAACAAACATTTTGAAACATCTCAAAATCAAAAGATGATTAACAATTAGGAACAGATGGAGTACTTCACTTAAGGATAGAAATGCTCACACGTTTAAACTGTGACATTTGGTGCAACGGTATTGTGTATCAATATGGTGAACTATTCAACTACATGAAACATATGTTGATACCCTTGTTGATGAGTTAAATAGAAAATGTTGTACCCAAAAAAATAAAGTCATTCTCTCTCTCTCTCTCTCTCTCTCTCTCTCTCTCTATTGCATATTTTTAGATTTCAATAAACTCATAATTTTTGAGCTTGAAATTGCATTCTTAAAAAATAAGGACCTTTTTTGGTTCTGGAACGGGCTCTAATTCGTAACACAATGGGTGTATTTACCAATGAACTTGTACCCCAGTTGGTAACTCCTGGCTCTCCCTTGTGGGAGACCAGGGTTTGAGCTCCGTTATGGGTGGTTTGCGGATTCAAGGCTATAAATAGTCTCTAAACCCCTGTAAACTAACTCACTAACTTCTTCTACCAACCCTTACTGATGTATATAATATTGGTAAAAAAATAAAAATAAAATAGGATGTATTTATTCTCTTTAAAGCTCTTTCAACAAATTTTTACTTGCACATTGTAAGTGAACAAACATTTTGAAACATCTCAAAATCAAAAGATGATTAACAATTAGGAACAGATGGAGTACTTCACTTAAGGATAGAAATGCTCACACGTTTAAACTGTGACATTTGGTGCAACGGTAT
The DNA here is from genome assembly GCA_014282245.1 of Rhododendron simsii. NCBI lineage: Eukaryota > Viridiplantae > Streptophyta > Magnoliopsida > Ericales > Ericaceae > Rhododendron > Rhododendron simsii. Next base: position 5,536,955 of record CM024964.1, read on the forward strand.
TGTGTATCAATATGGTGAACTATTCAACTACATGAAACATATGTTGATACCCTTGTTGATGAGTTAAATAGAAAATGTTGTACCCAAAAAAATAAAGTCATACTCTCTCTCTCTCTCTCTCTCTCTCTCTCTCTCTCTCTCTCTCTCGATGCTTAGGGTCTCTCTCTCTACTTCAAATCTATCCCCCCCTAATTTTGACGAGCTCTGACTTCGACAGAGCCAATCGTCTCTAGAGCAGTCCATCTATGTGGTCTAATTTTGTCTGATCTTCCTCGCCATGCGCTCTTCTTTCCAATCGTCCTCCAGTTCCATCGACTTTATCAGGCCGGCCCCGTTCTTGTCGTTCTGGGCGTCGCATAGGTTTGTGCCCTAATGAGGGCGTAGTTTCTTGGGACGGAGGTAGCAGTTGGTGGTTCAGTATGGCAGGGTTTGCCTACTGTGGTGATTAAGGTTTCGTTTCGTGGTCTTTGCTGTGTCTCGGCCACTCTTGTGGCAGCGGTGGTGTCGGCACTGATGGTAATCGGCGTTTCTAGGTGGCTTAACCAAGGGGTGTGGATGTGTGGTTTGCTGATCGTAGATTTTTCTTTAGTTTTCGTTTGTTGGTTTTCTTTTCCTGCATGGGACTTTCTCTCACTTCTTGTGGGTGTTGTTTTGGTAGGTTTTCTACGTTGTCTTGATGACTTTTCGAGGTCGGAGACGAGTCGATCTTGGCTGTATGGCATCCTAAATGTTCATTTGTGAGTTTAGGCCTCCTTAATTTGTGGTTGTTCTCCTCCTTCCTTGGGGGTGGCTACCCATTCTTGATGTATGGTTGCTCTCCTCCTTCCTTGGGGGTGGCTACCCGTTTCTGATGTATGATTTTTGTATTAATGAAAGTACCTCTAAAATTCGACCCAAAAAAATATATATAGTAAACAACTGGAAAAAATGGTTGAAGTATTACTTCGGAGACTAATTTTTCATAAGATAACTATCAACTACTTTGTCTGAAGATGACGCAGGGTAGTCTAAGTGCTAAGTTGCTCCTTTATCAGGACATGCAAGATCTTGGGATCAAGTCTCACCGATATCACATTCCTTACCCCTTAGATTAGGCTAGATCGAGTAGATGAGTTTCGTGCATGTACACACATAAAATATTATTTATCCGGAAAATAATCGGCTTGGAGTACATTGACATTGGGTCATCATTTAGCCTGAAGGCGCTCGATCCGCCCAAAGCCCGCCCGGCCTGCCGGGCTTTTACCCGGCCCGTAGTTTGTAATGGGTGGGCTTGGGCCTATGAATTTTTACTTGGTCCTCCCGTAGGCCCGGCCCGTGAGCCCGCCCGTGGTACCCGTCCAAAAGCCCGCCAACGGGCCCGCCTATTAGCCCAAAATCCCACAAAACCCTTTCTTTTTTCTCTTAGTTTAGTTTTGCCCAAGGAAATTTAAGCCCGCCCATTGGCCCACCCCGCTTTTGGCCCGCTGGCCCGCCAATTGGGCTAGCCCGTTGGCCGGGCTTTGGGCTTCAATTTATGGTAGGTGGCCCGGCTCGTCCGGCCCGCCAAAAAGAAAAAGCCCGGTCGGCCCGGCCCGTGGGCGGACTTGGGCAGCGACTTGACGGGCTGGGCCGGCCCGGCCCGGCCAGATGATGACCCTTAATTGACAATGATCGACGATCGTTCTATTTGACGGCCCTCGCGTGATGTCAAATGGAATTCAGCACGATCGCATGTTACTGTTTTAGTTTCATTTGTTTATTCGATTAGAAGTATACGATGGAAATGATAACTCCCCCGACAAAGATTGGTGGAGTCAACACTAAATATTCACTCACATAATATTTGAGAAGTAATACTATATATGTATGCACACAGATATGTTCGAAGTCCTACGTTGGATGGACATTGATTTCTGCACAAAGACTATGTTAGTAAACCATTTTTCTTCGCACTAACATTTTTTAAGTAGCTGACGGTTGCCCAGGATAGGTCCTTCAATTATAGGTCTATCAATGGATCGGATCCGACAAATTCGAATCCGATAAGACCCAAGTTTGATCCGGGATAATCCGACTCCGAATCCGAAAAATTCCGGATCCGATCCGAAAATCCGAATATGATCCAAAAACTTTCACTTCAAAAATTTTAGCAAAAAAAAAAAAATTTTTTTTTAAACAAAATTATTTCCCCAAAAAAATTTAAAAAATTAGAAATAAAAAATGTAAAATTAAAATACAAGTCCATAAACATCTTTTTTTCAAAATAAAAAATTTACAGTTTTTTTTTAAAAAAATTTAAAAAAATAAAATTTTGAATTCGGATTGATAACGGATTTAATCCTATCCGATCCGTATTCGAATTACTGGATTTGGATTATCCGATTATCAAATCGACGTTATTGAATTCAGATCGGATTTTTTGAATTAAATCCAGTTCATTGACAGACCTACCTCAAACTTGAACGTGATCGCAGTCTAGGTATTAATTTCGTTTTTAGGTGGTAGCTGAACTCTCATTTTCAAACTCCGTTGGAGTAAAGGACAACTGGCCGGGTCTTTGATTGGCGAGAAACTTTTTAGTATATCGGGGATACCAAAACTCTTGGTATCCTCTCCGGTCTATTTCTAATTTTTCGGTTATTTTCCGATCATACTTGGATGATTGACTCCGTTCATTTTTGTAGAGTTTGGCGAGAACCTTATACTTAAAAAAAATTGTGTTCATCGAATTTTTGTAGATACTTGATCGGCACACATGAAAATTGAAGAAAACCAAATCTGGATCTAAAACCACACCGAATTGGAACCCAGTTTCGTTTTTTTTTTTTTTTTGCAATTTTCATGTGTGTTAATCATGTATCTATTAAAGTCCGATGAACACGATTTTTGGTATAATTATGGTTCTTACCAAACCCTACAAAATGAACGAAATTTATCATCCAAGTGTAATCGGAAAATGGCCAGAAAATTAAAAACAATCCGGAGGAAATACAAGGGAGTTGGTATCCCCGGTATGCTAAAAGGTTCCTCGCCAATCAAAGACCCGCCCATTTGTCGTCTATTCCAACGGAGTTTGAAAATGAGAGTTCAGCTACCACCTGAAAACGAAATTAATACCTAGACTGCGACCACATTCAAGTTTGAAGGACCTGTCCTGGGCAACCGATTGATTGAATATTTTGTGCATTAACATGAGCTATGCATTTGGTTGCATTCCTTCATTATCAAACTTGTGGTCTGAGTAGCATATGATTGTTGCACGTGAGGCGGTGAGGGTGTTAACATAGTTGAATTGTTAATTATGAGTTGCAATGCAATCACCTCTAGCCACACCCTATGTACTCCTTTATTTTATCAATTAAATATCTTTGCCATTCAAAAAAACAAAAACAAACGTTACCTACGCATTTATTCCCCGATAAATATGACTTATGCATTTTACGTGGTCAAAACTAAGTAGTGCTATGTGTACATATGGAACGTACATACAATGTACATATGGATTTTGTGGGGCCCACCTCGGGTCTCACAAATTCATAAAAAATCCTTACCGATATCGAGTTGACCTGATTTTTTACAGGACTCCATAAAAAATATTTTAAAAATAATGGACGGTTCGAATCATCTTTGTTGGACCCGAGGTAGGTATATGTACATTCCATATATATATGTACTCATAGCTTTACTCTTTCAGTTCGGTTATGCCTTCTGTGATTTCAATTATGCCTCTCTTGTGGTTTTCTGTTATGTCATGTATGGTTTCATGTTATGTCATGTGTGGATCTATGTGTTGTATAACATGGAACCACATGCAAGAGGCATAAACGAGATATAGTAAGGATAGCATTTGCCTAAGGAATGCTTGTGAGACCATCTCAAGTCTTGGCTTTACATTTGAACATGCATGTGCTTTATTTTGGAAACTTTGTGAAGTTCAAATTTATAGACAAACAAATGGTGCTATCATATATAGTTAATAAGTGTTGGAAAAAAAAAACTATATATTGGTCAAAAATCAACATACAAAGGGCACTTTGTTTTAGGTAAATGGAGATTTTTTACTTGATATCCAAGACCACGAATTCCACTACTCAAAAGCGAGGCGAGTCGTTGTACCAATCAAAACTCATCTACGTATTATTGTCACATCTGCGAATGTACTTCATAGTTGGGCTGTCGATCGATAGGACTACGATTTTATAGATAAAACAAAAGTAGTGAAAGATTACATCAAATGGGGCTTCCATCCCCTTGAAAAAAGGAAAGAAGCCACACCGGAGGCCTAAACTCCGACATAAAAATGACAAGATCTCTCACTTCTTATTGAGCGATACTATGGGCAACCCCATTACCACTTGCTCCTCCTGACAAAGGAAAACTCCGCACCAAAAAACCCATGTAAAAGGTGTAAGATGTCCGCTACAATCACCCGAACCCGCTAATGGTCTTCCTTACGCCTTTGTACCAACTGTACCAAAAGTTGCGAATCCCCTTCAACAAGAATTGCTTCCAGCCCGAGCTCTCTTGCAAACAGAAGCCCATCCCTTGCTGCCATCGCCTCCGCCATTGATGGATCAGTCAAGGTAAATGGAGATTTGGAAGCTCCTAGAGTTGCCTTATTGATAATGAACAAGACGTGCCTAATTTCAGCCTTCAAATATGAAGGGTTCTTGGTGCCTTGCTTGTTAGATTTGAAACCTTCGGTTGGAACTAATTAGGAAATTGATTTTAAGAAGTGTTGCATAATAGCGATATGTTCCTTCTTGGAAAGTGAAAACTTTATTTCACTGTTTCTCCACAAAAAGTTTCAAAACGAAGTTGGCTTGGAATGCGAGGGCGTGCCAGGACAAGTCTGTCCGAGTTGCTTTTAAGGCCTTCGTGCCCCAAAACCTGACTTCTATCGAGTGACTGTGCTTGGCCTAAAGGGTAAGGCCTCGTGATGGTTCGTTAGTTGCCTTGTCGGGCTAAGGACTTAAAATATTTTCCTAACGTTGCTGGAACAATGGAAAGAAAGATAACGAAGCTAAACTAGAATCAAACGAACTCCATTAACAGTTTAATGAAGTTTGGGTACAAGAAATGTGATTGAAACTTAAACTAATTTGGAGTGAGTACAAGTAATGCTTGAAAGAAATGAAAATGTAGGTGCATAAGCTGTGAGCTTTTGAGATCGGGGACCTTGGCCAAGGCCTTCAGAATTGTGATTTATAGGAGGTACATGCCTTGAGCTGCTTCAAAATGCTCCAATGCATGGCTGCCACATGGCCTTCTGATAGAAGCTTGGGTTTGAGCAGCTTCAAAATGCTCCAATGAGGAGCCTTTCTTTTGACCAAAACGTGCCTTTTACTTCAAGAGAAATGGCCCCAAGCCTAAAAAATCCTTCTTGCTTTCCAAAAATCCTGACAAAGGGGCAAAAGGGATTTCGGCCTTTCCAGAATCCAGGCCCTTGAGCTGCTTCAACACTCAAGCCACTGTTTGAATGGACATCTTCTGGGCCCACCAAATTTGAAGGCTATCATTGCTCTAGGCCTTCCTTTCATTTTATTGGGCCTTGCACCTTTCGTAGGCCCTTAAACCCTCTGGCTCGCTTCTTTATGGAAGAAGGATCGAGAATCACTGGGTCAAACAGGCCTGGGTAAGCTGCTTGTGAGCAGCTTGCTTAGGTAAGCAATGTTCATCCACTAGCATTTCCATGGGTTGCATGTACGCCATCTGTCGCCAGCCTTGCATCATGCGGGAGAATGGGGTCCCATCAGTTCAGACCTAGAGCTGCTTTTGAGCAGCTTACCCGATCTGCCTAGCAAGAATGTTCTAGGCCTTTGAGCTGCTTGCATGTGAGCAACTTAAAGCCCTTGAGCTACTTGTAAGCAGCTTAAGCCCCCCTTTTTGCTCAATAAAAGGTTTTAAATGATGCTTTTAAAGCAGTGGGCCTTTTTCGTAATTGGGCCTGAACTTGTAGGTGAATAATGGGCCTTCGCCCATTGTAAGCCTTCTGAGCCTAAGCCTGGTGAGAAAACGAAGGCCTTCACTGATTTGGGCCTATCTCGTAGGCCTTGTTGCTTCTAGGACTTTAGGTTGGGCCTGGATGAAATCCTCAGACCTAGTGGACTAATTTAGGCCTTGGGCCTTTAACTGATTTGGACCTACTGAAAGGCCTTATCATTTCTAAGAGTCGGGCCAGGCCTGATTTTATTAGAGTGCCATTTTGGGCCTTTAGGTTTTTTGCCGCAAGACTTTGGATACTTAAACAACCCATTTGCTTCTTCCTAGGCCTAATACCACCAGTGGCCGACTTTCAAGTCCTTCCCAAGGCTGAAATTTTCGGCAAAGGCCGTCTTTGAACCGACTAATCGGCCTTCTGATTTTTTGGCCAAAAATGGGTGTAAACATTCACAAAACTTAAATGTTTGGAGAATTTTTAAACTGAATACTTCAAATTTCTGGGTGTTCATGTGACCATGGAATGGTCCATGTACAGCAGTCTGCAATGAAGGAGCTCAATGGAGAAAAAGTGGTAATGTAGTTGACCCAAATTTATTGGGACAAAAGGCTCGGTTTGATTAGAATAGATATAAAAATTATGGGCTAGTCTTGTTTTGAGCACCTAACTCAAATATTAATGAACACCAAATTCTAATAATCTTGTACATCTATATCTAACCTAAGAACAATTGAACACCCAACAATCAATTGAACACTCAATCACAATCCAATTATAGCCCATCAATCCAGATAATTCATACTTGAACATTTAACACATTACCTCAAACAAAACTCACAATCCTAATTGAAAAAAATTGTAGTAGTAAAAAAATAAAGAGAAAAGAAGATTCTACTTAGAAAGCTCTATGTTCCTACTTAGAAAGTGAAAACTTTATTTCACAAAACATAAATGTTGGGAGAATTTTCAAATTGATAATTTATGCACATCTTGTTTATTTTTACGTGTCCTCACCTTATGATTTTTTTCATCTTTTTTAACCAGAACAAACAAAGAATCAAAATTAAGAATCACTTCATTACCGCAACTCTAGCATTCTAAATTTGTAATGGTGATGAGAGGGTCCTCAGATTGTTCCTTTATTTAGTCTTTATAACAATTTTGAAGATTATAAAAAAAAAATTGCCGAGCAAAAAAAATAAAATAATGGTGATGAGAGAGGGATTATGTTCAATTAATCAAGCTTCATTAAAGTAATTAATACTCATCAAAACCTGACTCCACAAGAATTTGCCGATATTTTTTATTAAATATAACTATTACTAAATGTTCCCGAAGTAGGAGTAGTACTTAAAAAGATTCTAATCCCTGATGTTTACATTAAACTGTCGTTAAGCTAGGGGTTACTATTTTTAATAGTTGACCTTGCTTTTGATGCAAATGGTTGTTGTTTTTTATTTTATTTTATGGAGAAACTACTCAGTCTACTCCATATATACCTGAATATTGTTAAAGTGTCTTAAGGAGATAATTAAAAGCGGAGGAGAATCAAGGGTGTCTCTATGTTCAATGGCAACCAACAGCAAAAGTGTTGTAGTAATTCACTAATTCCAGTATCAGCTAAAGTGATGTGGCCATAAAAAAAACAAGCATGTCAGAGTACCATATGTCAATTACGTACGTACGTAGCGGTAGTATACAGGGTCAAAGAATTATTGAAATACATACTATATATATGTGTGTGGATCGATCATCCATTGTCCCTCAACAATCCAATGAAAATGTAGTTGATATCCAACCGGCTAAATTTGTCTGACACGTGATTGGTTAGGAATATCACATGATGCTCAGGCAGCGTGTAATAATTCCCAAGGAGGGAGGAAGGAAAAAAAAAGTAGGGTTAGAGTGTTGCTACAGACTTTAAAAGGTTCGCTTCCAGCAGCTATAGTTGTGTTCAATTTTAACACACATTTAAATCCACATATACCAGAAAAATGCATTTAGAACCCTATTAAATGTTAATTTCTGCCCTTTAATATCTTTGTCAAACTCAACCAAATTCCAGCGATTCTACTTTCTAGTTTCTACAGCAACTTAATTACCCCTCTTTTTATATCCATATTATCTATGTGACATTTGATGAATATAATTATTAAAATATATCTTCTGATGAGAATTCAAGGATCAATATATGTAATGTAATGTAATGAGACGGGTACAAATAAATGAAACTTAGCAATATGAGAACTAAAATGAAATCATTTGACAGGATTTTTTTTTTAATATGTCCAATACTTATTTAGATGTGGTAGCGTCATTCTTAAATTGCATGATACAATTAGGAAACTTATGAAGGTAAGAGATTTGGGTCAGCTCTTTGTTAAACACATTATAGGCAATGGCAAGTCTACCTTCCTTTGGCAAGATAATTGGCACCCAAAAGGCCCTCCGTACAAGCTCTTTGATGATAGAACTGTATCCAGGCTTGGCTCATCCCTTTATGACAAAGTCAGTTCTATAATTGAGCATGGTGCTTGGCATTGGCCTAGACCACGCAATAGGGTCATCCAGCAGATTCAATCCTCCACCCCTACCTCTCTTCTTCCTCTTGGGGACAGTAAGGATGTGGTCACTTGGACTTGCTCCCCTTCAGGTAGCTATTCAACTAAACATACTTGGGAAGCTATCAGAAACAAAAATCCTAAGGTACCCTGGGCTTCTCTTGTTTGGTTCTCTCAAAATGTCCCTAAATGGGCTTTTATCTTGTGGATTGCCTACCTTCACAAGCTACGTACCCACCAGAGATAGACTAATGCGATGGGGTATGCCTATTGACCCTCATTGCATCTTATGCTTGCAACATGATGAAATTGCCAATCACCTTTTCTTTGAATGCTCCCACTCTAGTCAGATTTGGCAGTCTATATTGACCAAGTTTCAAACTATTCGATGTTCTGAGAACTTTGATATGGAACTGGATTAGATATTGGCTCATTGCAAAAGTAACTCATTTCGAGCTCTTCTTATCAAGCTATCCTTTGCTGCAGTAGTGTACCACATTTGGCTTGAGAGGAATTCTAGGGTATTTGGTGGAAGACTGCGGAGCTCTGAAGTGGTTTTTGCTTGCTTAGAGGAAACTTTGAGGCTTTGAGTTTCTATCTGGAAACATTTTCCAAACTCAGTGGAAAATGCAAGGTTATGTCAACTTTGGAACCTTCCTATTAGAATCTTGCGAACTCCCCCTCATTAGAGTTTTGATTCTTTCCTGCAGATTGTTGTAGGTTTCCCATGTATTGGTTACCTTTGTTTCTGGGTTTTCCCTTTGGTTTTCTTGGTCGTTGGTTATAAAATGCATCAATTACCAAAAAAAACAAAGATTGCATGATACAATGGTGAATTGACCTAAAATTAAAAGCCCAATACGTGAAATTTGAACATACGGAATAATTTTTACATTTATTGAGGGGGCGGATCCAATCGGCTGAGACGCTGATCCTATCCCGTTTTTTCTACGAGAATTGTTTATATTTTTTACTCGGAAATTCTAATCGCAAGGACGATTTGCAGGGAACCACGCAAGGAAAAATGTGCTTGGGCTCATTCTGGGTCCCACAAAAATCTAGAAAAATATCCATAAATTTTTGAATATTATTTTATGGGATCCTGTAAAAAATCAGCTCCAACGGATATCGGTAAGTATTACTTTTGGATTTGTATGGACGAAACTGTTCAGTTCGCCCATATGAATCCAAAAGTAATACTTACCGATATCCGTTGCAGCTGATTTTTTACAGGACCCCATAAAATAATATTAAAAGATTTATGGATATTTTTCTAGATTTTTTTGGGACCTAAAATGAGCCCAAACGCATTTTTCCTTGCGTAGTTCCCTGCAACTCTTCCCTGCGAATAGCAGAGCTCAACGCTAAATTCAAAACCTATGCTCCAAGATCCTCTACGAAGTCCTCGGCAGTTGAGAGGCCCAGGAATCCGTTGCTTCGGACCCCAAAATGACCTGGGCCCCAAATGTTTAGACCACCTTATGCGTTAGGAAGCATTCTTGTTTGTAAACACGTCCCAGATCCCACCTCCAAGGGCTCGCCCAAAACAGCAAAAATAAATGAACCACACAATTGCAATATTTTATTTGATACACTGATTTTCATTAAGAAACCAAACCAATCAGATCAAGGGAATACCGTTGAGGTTACAAACTAAACCCAAAACAGGGGAACAAAACAGAATGAAAACACGACTCTGTACAGGAATACATCAAAGCAGCTACTAAGGTTGAAGTACAAACAAAGGAATACCCAAATACCCTACAGATATTCACATTATCAACAGATTTAGGAATCTTCCTCAAGAAAGCATACACGGGCGAACCACGTCCATCACTTGTTGCACCAGCGTAGCAGAATCAACACCCAGAAATATCCTAGAAATCCTTTCTTTCCATGTGGAGTAGACAGCAGCAGCAAGACACACAATGGAGTGGGCAGCAGCAGCAATATTGTTGTATGTATGTCTGCTTGGTTACGTGCTTAATTATTGAAGCTTACTTTTATCGAACACATGTACGACACAATAAATTGTTCAAAGAACCAGGGACGGAATCAAAATTTCGTGAACGTGGTGGCCAAACTGTGAAAAACAAGATTGTGAAATTGCAAGTTTCGGGAATCTAATAGTTTGTTTAGTTTGGGTTTTAAGGGAGGTTTTCTGAGTAATGAGTGGAGAGACCAAGAAAGAGAGATAAAAGTAGTAATTGAAGGAAAAACTTATTGGAGACCGTACGCAGAGAAAGGGGTTGAGTTTTGGGACACGAAACAAACTCAGTGAAATAACATCTAATACTAAACACGATACCTAGGTGCTCTTAACATACAAAAAATTAACTAATATTAAATTTGAATTAAAAAAAAAAAAATGAAACGACGTGGGGCCTTGGCTCCCATAAGCCCCTTCCTAGTTTCGTCTCTAGAAAGAACATCAAAAAAGCTGATACTTCTCAGAATCTCAGTATATCTCACTATATAGAAAGTGAAGTTACGTGCTACAAGCCCATCATTTTTATCATTCCTAACAATTTTACTTCACTCACAGTCTTCATTTCATAAAAGTTCGGGTGTCTATCTTAAAGTATCTAAAAAGTATCTGATACTTTGGAATTCAAAAAATAATTTTTATAATTCTGGATACTTCTTGGATACGTATCCGCAAGTATCGGTTGAGTATCGTTATCCGAGACAAATACGACTCCCATCTAAAATTCAAAGCACCAAACCAAACTCACAAAACGGCCACAAATACTGGTGAGGGTGAAACAAAACCACAAAAATGCAAAACCAGATGGATCTTTGGAATTTGAGAAATAAAGATAAGGGAGGGAAAATATTATTGTTTGCTTGTTGCCTAGGAGGAAAGGAAAATAAACAACAAATCGAAGATGCAATAATGAAAAGTAGATTTCCACTTTCTTTTCATTCTTTATTCTTCTCTCCCCTCGTACTTTATGACTCTCAAACCATATTGTTTTCTTCCTCGTTCTTTAAGAGCAAATGACTACATTCACATATTCTTTCTTTTCCTTATCCTTTCCCTTTCCTTCCAGAAGTTCCAAATGCACCCTTTTTCTATGATAACTTGGCATCCGTCCCAATGAACCGATTAATCTGAAACACCAATCCCATTGTCTACGCCCTATGGGTCCAATTAATAATTGGGTTAAAGTTGTGTGAAGAACTGGCTCCACGCACCTTCATAGACAAAACAGCACAACACAATTGTATGCTGCCGGCCTGAAGATGTTAAGAGATATTTGCCAAAGCTGTTTATCGTCGTCACTGAGTCTCCACACTTTCCCGGCATTGATCCTGGCTCTGACATCAGTAACAATTATAGAAGTTACGGATTCACACCCAAGGCATTGTTGGAAGCTTGCTAGTATTATTTTGCACTGACCATGCCTTCAATCTGAGTGAAAGGCGTTCCCATTGAACACAGGAGTCTTCGTTTCCTTTCTCTGGTAACTCTACTCTCTTATCGATGGTTTTTGCTAGCCATATTCCTGCTTTACGGCCCTCGTTAGTTCTTCGTAACCCTAATTTGCTCACTGGATCGAGTGCGGGTCGCATTAATGTGTTGAATAAGAGTTCTGGTCTGGGTTCGGGTTCTACTGACTCGAATAACTCTGTGAGTATTCTTGATCAATTGGAGAAGGCTGCGGTGGAGTCTAGGGATCACTTGATCATAGATGATATAGATGGGCCAACTGCTACGCAGATTAAAACTTTGAATGCTGAGGTTCAGTATCTCCGCAAACAATTGGAAGCTAAGCCTAACGGGTAGTATCGAATCTCAGGATCCTACTGGTAGTGGTACTGAAGTGGTTCACCGTCCCCCTTCTTGGACTGAGTTGGTTACTTAGAATTTTGGTACTGCTCGTATGGTGCTATACTATCATCCCCGAGGCAAAATTGGTTGTTTGCCCACCTGAGGAGGTTATTGAAGCTGGTGTATCGCAGTGGGCTGATTGCGTGGTGGACTATTTTCTCGATAAAAAGTTGCCATATCTTGTTGTTGGCAACATTGCTTTTGAGATCTGGAAGAAATTTGGTATTGATAAGGTCATGTCAAAATGAGCAAGGGTTTTACTACTTTAAATTTCTCAAGAGGGTGCTCCTAGCAAAGGTCATTGACGCAGGTCCATGGCATTTTCATGGCATTTTGGTGGTGAGCTCCTTGTTCTTAAAAAATGGACTCCACAGATGCAATTAGTGAAAGATCAGCTAGCTCATGTTCCTGTATGGGCTCAAATTTATAATTAATGTACCCCTTGAAAGAGAAAAAGGATAAATTTAGAGCATTTGAGAACTGAAGTTGTACTATTAATGGAGTATTGCCCAACCCTATTTGAAACATCGAAGTTACAGTGCAAGAAACATAGGAGTAGCGTTTTGTTGGGTTGTTTGCCTATGTATAAAATGATCTGAGATATAGAACTCCCGTGATATGGGTGGATATAGAATCCCTTGGGATATTGCTCAGTTCATGAACGGATGGAGAGATTTCATGTCCGCTGTTTGTATTGACCGGGATAAAACAATTTTCAAGCATTTGCACAAGTGATTCTGGCACATTTTTTTTCCGTTTTGTCGTCGTACAAAACTACAAATCAAACGATTCCCATTTTGTCCTCCCCACGTGAAAGCCAACAAGTAGTAAAAATAAAAGTTGATAGCCGTAACCATTAACCAGTCATGTAAATCTGCATGTAGTTTGTATAGGGTGTGTGAATTCAGAGAGAGAGAGAGAGGCAGAGAGTGATGCGACTGATGCCGTAATTTTGCGTTGTGATTGAATAAATTAGCAAGTTCCATTTTGTGTACTCTCTCTGAATGCTTTAGCGCAAAAGAAACTCAACATGTCCAATTCATCTCTAACTCATTGATCATGCACTATTTCTAAAGCAATAAAACACTTAAATCCAAGCTGTTAGTCACCAGATAAAGAAAACCACTCCCTAATGAGTACATATTTGTGGATATCAATTATCAATTGTTTATTTGTGAAATAATCTAAGTTACATCGAAGAAGAACAAGAAAGAGCTACAAGATAAAGAAGCCAGGGGAGAACCTTGGTACCTTGCTTGGGGAGGCTCCACTTGGAGTAAAAGTTACAGCCAAGATTCTAACTCTCCTTTGACTGATCTTATCTCTTAGCCAAGAACTTAAGCTTGCACTAAACCTAACAAACTAAAGTTGTTTCTCATCTACTGGACTAGACAAATTTTGAATCACCCTGAGCTAAGGTTGGACCATAGCCCGACGTAGAACTTGAGCTGATCATACTGCTAGTTAATTTTACTATCCAAAACCAACAACCCCAGTACAAACACCAGAAAATTATTTAAGATGCCAAGACAATTTACCTTCTTTCCTTCCCTCAGCTTTTGCCTAACTGGGGCCCTTCAATATGAAAGCCCGGATTAGAAACACTTGCATCAAAACGGAATTGATTATCCAAAAAATCTAAGAAGCAGGAGTGGAGAATCTGAGATGGGTTTGATGATTGATCGGCAGCATTTTGGAAATGGATGAACGTGATACACAATGAGAACTCTGTTTTTTTCCCTTTACCATTTGTTACCTTTCTTCTTAAGTTTTGTTTTTCGCCAGTTTTCTAGTTCTTTGCTTTCTTCTTCTTCTTCTTCTTTCTTTTTCATGTTTGTCTTGTTCATCCAAAGACCCCTCTCGTCACACGGGAAGTTAGTAAACTTGGGGCATTGCACTTGGTACAAGTAAATTAAATTGGGAAATAATATACTCAGCTCGCTCCAATCAACCTCTAATTCGTCCAAGTACTTCAAATTCAATATCTCCACGGTCCATGGCTCCACTTGAGGTTCCCAAAATTGGCCTAGATAACATAGTTTCCCTCCTCTAATGTAGAGTTTTTTTAGTTCCTTAAGTTTGCCAGGCATCAGGCAATCGGGTAGACATGTCATTGGGAAACATTGAAGGTCTAGTTTCTGCAGATTGGGAGGAAGTGTGGCAAAGTGAAATGCTTTTGTGATGACTTCAGGTCGATCTTGTAAAGAGCATCCTCCCCAAGATATCGACAACTTTTTCAAGCCTACAAACCTTTCTAAAAACTTCAAGTCTTGCAGTCTGAGAAGGTCTTTCACACTTATGTAGATGTTAAGTTTTCTCAACTTCTGTAGTCCTGACAAATCGCGCAGAGTACACGAATGTTTTTCGTCATTGAAATCTCCAATCAAGAATCCCTTCAGGACTTCAAGGTCTGATAGTTGAGCAAGACTTTTGGGCATGTGTTCTAGAAAATAACACTCAGACATGTCCAAATGTGTCAAATTCTTGAGCAAACCAATCTCGTTGGGAATCCCCTCAAGATTATGACAAGCTCGGAGATCTAAGATCATCAAATCTTTGATCTCTGAAATGAATGTGGGAAGCTCCGTAATCGTAGAAATTCCTCGAAGGCTAAGAAAAGTTAAGCTATTCAGCTTATTCAGTCCGTGGAAAATTTTGGCGTTTGCAAGTTCAATGTGGTGCGTAGCTAAGCTCTGCCACCTTCCAAGATAAAGAGTTCGAATATGCTTCATCTTCTCAAATATTTCAGGCTCACATTTAACAATGGCCTCGCCAACATTGATCAGGCATGATGTGCACCTAATTAGATCGCCACAAACAGACGTAGGATCCAGATCAAGAGTACCGTTTGATGTAAATCCTCTAATTTCAGCTTCTTTGTATAAAGACGAACGAACAGAATGGCTCATCCTACAACTGTCTGGCACCAAAGAGAATTTTTGATAGATAGGCTCGATGAAGCCCTTTGCAATAAGCTCATCATAGACCTTGCGAGCATGCATTTCAAGATGCCAAACGTACCTATCAATGCCATCATAATTGACCAGCCGGGAAATATATCTCTGCCCTATCCACAGGTAAATCATCAGGGTTCTCTTTATGGTTGCCATTGGTGGGAACTTGAAGAAACAGAGCAAACAATCACGCAATGGCTCGGGGAGGTCATGGAAAGCTTCCAATATGCCATCACAATCACCAGTACTGTGCGCAACTTCTGGCTCCTTGTGGAAGAAGTGCATCATTCCGTCCTCAGCCTTGTTTATATTATCCCAATTCTTACGATGTAAGTTGGAATCGGCAGACCGGATTTTATTATGCGAGGGAATCTTGACTTTTAGCTTTGCGATGGCCTTCCGTAGTTTGTCAGATTTGGCCTTTCGTTTTTTGGCAAAGTCGGCCTTTAGTAGTTCGTCAGAGTCTCCCTCACTAGTCTGCGATATTTGTAGCTCCTTGAACTTCTCATGGGCTCGGTTAATTTCCACATTCATATGGCACATGGACTCCTTCACCTCTGCAAAGGCCGTATCAACGAGGATGAGATCACTGCGAATCAGTTTAGAAATGGGGGAAAGAGGTCCACCGTGGTGGTTGTCTTTGTTGGTGGTTAAAGGGATCTGGCACTTCAGCTTCGCGATGGCCTTCCCGAGTTCGTCAAAGTCTCTTCCATTGCTCCCTAATTTTTGTAGCTCCTCGAATTTCTCACTGGCCAGGTTGACTTGCACATTCATATGGTTCATGTACTCCTTCATGAGGAGGAGATCATTACGGATCATTTCAGAAGAGGGGGACGGAGCTGCACCATGGTGGCCATCTTTGTTGGTGGTTGCACCGCTGAAACCAGTATTGTGGATGATTTTCTCAAGCTTTTTGTGTTTGGAACCCACACCTGAACCTAACACCTGAACATAATACAAACAACTTATAATCAAAATAATGCCATCAATGTCCTATTGTTGTAACATGAAACTCTAAACATATGAAGACCAAACAGTCATTAATGAGCATCAAAATTAACTTAAACCATGAATTTACGTTCCTTTAAGAATTGTCTATCTCATATAGTAACTCAAAAAATTATTTGGGTAAGACACGAGCTTCCGGGTACAGATCCAGATACCAATTGCAGAGCTAGGACTTAAAATCGGGAGTAGCACTATTCAAATGAAAGCCACTTTTGTTGTGTGTTGGCCGCAAAAGTTTGAAGATAAAGGTAATGTGTACATTCACATAATGAAATTTTGTCGTGGGCTTTTTTACTAGTAAGACGAATAAAATTATGGACCAAACTCTCTTGTGGTATTCAAATGAAATCCATTGAGATATCATTTTCATGATCTAAACCATTCATTTTTTAAAAGAAATCTTAACATTGCTTGGGTAAAATATGAATTTATTCAAATACAGGTAGGTGCCTAACCTAATTACGTTAGTGTAGAAAAGGAAAAAAAGGGAAGGGGGGGAGGGGGGCTTTAAATTGCGGTCGGGAGTGGCACATACCCCCAACTATCTGGCTCCGTTCCTGCCTTACGAAGATATGTTCTGAACCGTTTGATACGCGTAATCACACAAGGTTAATGTGGAACGCACGTAGATCAAACAGTTCCAGATAAACCCGTGTCCAAAATGGACTTTGGGTTCATCAAAACGAAACTAAAACAAGCCCCATTCGCCTTAGTAACGATTGTGTGAGAGGAAAAAAATGAGCATTAGCATATTGATTTACTAATTGGAATATGACAAAAAGTAGAGGCGATGGAAGCTGACCTTGAGCTGGGTTGTTGCAAGATCTGAGTCTTGAATTGAGTGCAAACTATCAACTTTGGGTGCCAGTAATATACCAATTGCAAAAAGGTGGAGGCCAACACGTCCATGCAATCCAGAGAGGACTCCACCTTCTATTGGAATGGACAGAGAAGAAGTACCCGTCCTCGAACCAAAAGGACCATATTTCTTCAGATTTGTATTGAAACAGAGAGATATGATTGTCACTTTTTCATAAAAGTATTCGTACGTCAGGCTTATGGATGAGAGTTGCTCTTCTGAAGTGTCGATGCAGAACTAAACAAGTGCAAGTTTAAATTAGGACCTTTTTTGGGATGCATAAAAAAATAAAAGTAAAAATCATCTGAAATTATTGTAGTTTCTAGTTAAAAAATTCACAAGTCTACTCATCTCGACAATAAAGATTGAAAAAAATTAAAAAAGCTATGGCACAAAAGAAAACGCACAAATCCGGACACAGAGGTGTCCGGAACTATCTGATGTGCGTGGATCCACGTGCATCGGACAAATCTAGATACATCTTCACTTTGGGTCTGTGAATAAGCTAAGAGGGTCGCACCGTTTCAGTCGAATAGCCACCGGTACCGCCAAATTTCTCGGAGCTTCGTATAACACCATCGCAGCTTTTACTTTCGATTAAAATGGAATCGATGGCTAGTCCATAACAGATACTTATCTGCATTATAGGCCCGTCAGCCTTGTAAGCCCAATTTACACCATCTTCCCCTCCCCATGGCCCTAAAGATATCCATCCTTCTTCACCGCTAATCTTGCCCTGCACAATTTCGCAATCTATTACAACCTTCTTTTCAAAAATAAAATCAAATCTATTACAACCTTCATTGGAAATCGTATACCATTTGGACTTCTTGGTGCCTATTCCAGGAAATTCAGTTGTGTGAGGATTTATAGAGTGTGCACGTACAGGTATTTTGTAGAGTATCTTCTATTCTATTTATAAAGGGGAGCACTCTTTTGGTGTGGACATTTTCGTGATACTGGCTCATATTTTGATTTTTCCAATATTGCCCAATGAAAAAGTAGTTGAGACCATTTGGACAAGGGCATATGCAGCAACAAATAGCTAAAATTGCTAGTCAAAAACCCCCAAAACTATTATAGCTAATCATTTTCTATTACAAACTCCAACGATGCTAGCTATTTATTTCTTCTTGTGTCTTTTTAATTTATTGTTAATCATCACTATTGATTTGGCCTTGCAAAAATACAAACTGTCGAAATCAAATCCCAATTTTTTTTATCACACGAAACTCAGATTCAAAACACAAGCAGTTGAAATCGGAACTGAAGCAACACATACAAATAGACCGCATCCAAATTGAAACTCTAATCTCCAAGGGAAGAAGCAAAACTTATATCAAATACTTACTTTGGTGATCCATGTGGCAAGTTCAAGAGTTATACACTTCAAAGGATTCTTCAAATTTTATTTTCTCACTTTTGTTACTTAGAGGACTCACTTTGCCCAAGAAAACAACAATACGCAAATAATAAGCATAAAATTTGATGAGGTGGCAAATTGAAGAGATCTTTCTCTCTTCCTGGTCAACAACCCTATATTCCAACTAGCGAGCCAAGTCCTAAAAACCTAGGCTAACTTCTTTACCTGCGCTTGTCCAGAAAGACACGAGGACCCTTGCTCATCTGTTGCCTTAGCGACAACAAAATCAGTAATGGAGAGGTGGATTGATAGACTCGTAGAGCTAGTTTTCTTGAGAATAGCTCTCTGTTTTAGCTAAAAGTGCAAATAAAAAGCCTGTTGTACATGCTTAACTTTTGTATTCTAACTACAAAGGGTAAACATGCCATATCACTCAACTCAAAATCCCCAAAAATGCATAACTGTTGCAGTTAACTAATCTTATGAAATCCTGGACCGTTTTCCTTCGCAACATTCCCTCCCTCATTTCATATACTTGCAAAGCAGAAAAAGGGGAGATTGATTTTAGTTTGAAGTTTAACTAATGGAATGAATTCAATTACCGAGTGTCCTCAGTATGTTAGGAATCGAACACCACGTTCAATCCACAACGCCCCCTATGGATCTTGAAAACAAAAGTCACAGAAATCACAGAGCAAAACGATAACAGTGTGTAATTAAGAAAACGAAAGAACACACAAATATACGTGGAAAACTTAAACGCAAGAAAAAACCACGGGAGCAACACCCGTCCACTATAATCGAAGAATCAATGGAATATAAATCTTCTCTCTTTTCTCCGAGAACAGTTTTCTCCCGCCTTCTCTCGTGTTTACACTGAAACGCACAACCCTAAGTACAATGAAACTGTGTTATAAATAGGTTCAGGCCCAATTAATGGCTGAAATTGGACCTGCCAAAAGTAAAATTACTGTTTTCGCTATCACTGAAGGTTGTTTGCATCCCCAACACAGCATAAGTGAGTCTTTCTTGATTTATTTATTTCGTTTGCAAATTTTTGTGGATAAGTAGAATTTAATTTTTCCCCTTTGTTATAGCACAATATGATTATCGACTTATGTTTTTATTGAAAATTTATTTAATTTTCACAGTAGAAAGAAAAATACAAAAGAATTAAAAGTCTCAGATGAAAAGTGACCAGATATTCATCTCAATTGCTCTTTTTAGTGGGGAGGAATAGTGCGGGAAGGGAGCGAGACCAAGCAAGCCACTTGGATTTGCTCTGCAAGCAGGTGATGTGGCCAAATGAGTTTTTACAGATAGCGGATCACGGGGTGTGTGCGTACATACTTGCCAGATGAAGCAGTAAGTGAAGTTACGCATACAAACTGATCGGAATGCACACGCTGAGTAATTGTAGGGGAGAAGGCTTCTAGGCAGTTAAAAAAAGGGTTCTTGGCAGTCCCCGCACCCTGCAGTTTGGGTTTTTCAGGAACAACCAAGATTCATTTTAATAATAAAAACTACTCATTTTATCAAGCGAGTCAACAACATTAATTGTGCCAAAAATCATAAAAATCGATGCCCGTCGATACCTATTTGTAAGGCATTTATGTTCGTAAAAATAGGGTTAGCAACACTGAATCAAATCCATCAAACCCATTGGTACAATAGATAATTTCATTTCAAGAAGGTGTTAATCGGCATCCGATTTCCATAAATGAACAGATTTTATCATTAAAATGAACTTTGCTCGTGTCGGAAATAACCAAACTGACGAGAAGCCTTCTCCTTTCTAGGAATCAGATATTCAAAATCAAACAGAGTTCCTACCAGACTTTTATTCGGTTTAATTGGGTTTTTCATTAGTGGATGGTGGGATTGAATCCCTAGGTATAGAGGTGCGTCTTCAACGTAACCTAGCGCGGGCAACCTGAGTTATAAAATAAAATTTGAAAGTTTGTTATGGCTATTTTAAGTTCATTTCAGGCTCAACAAATCAAAGTCATTAATTTTGTAATGCTTGTGAAGAAGATTAATTACGAGAAATAATTAATGTCTATCAGACTGATATAGTTAAATTGAGCGAATAAGAATGTTGCGGTCATTTGCTAGACACACCCATACCTGAACCTAACACCTCGCCATGGTAAACATGTGTAAACATAATACAGACAGTTTATAATCAAGATAATGCCAACAATGTAACAAGAAACTCTAAACAAATGTAGATCTAAAAGTCATTAATTACCAACTATATTAATTTAAACCATGAAATTACGAGCCTCTAAGAAATGCCTATCTCAAATAGTACCCAAAACTTGGGTGAGACATATACGTCTAGGTAGAGATTCATACATAGATATGTACAGAACCATACGATGCATGTGGTCTCACACGGTGAGTGTGGGCAATATATATAGACAGTTCCAGGCAAACCTTTGTCCAGATATGTGAACAGAGTCTAAGTACATACTGTTTTTTAAAATGCATACGATTTGTTGAGATCTGTTTAATGTAATCAATAATTTCCATAACGAGAATCTTTGGGCTATGTTTGGAACCTATGGAAAGTGGAAGAAAAGAAAGGAAAATAAAAAAATTTCCTTAGTTGTTGTTTGGTTCCTATCTAAGGAAAAGGAAAAGAAAATAGAAAGGAAAAGAAAGAAAAGCTTTGGAGTATACACCCAGGAAAATGGAAAAAGCGCCAGAATTTAAACTTTTGAAGAACCAAAATTTGAACTCTCCCGCAAAATCAGAATTCAGAAATCTCCAGACATTATATATGTGTGAATCACACAGGCATTCTCAACTCCAGCCTCTCACCTCCATAAAAGGCTCTCTCTCTCTCTCTCTCTCTCTCTCTCTCTCTCTCTCTCTCTCTCTGTTATACAAGATGGTCTCTCTTTTCCCATTGGTTCATCGTCTATATGCATCTACTTGATACCTGATTGAACTCAAAATACTCTATCAATTCCTCTGAGCATTCTTTTTACTATCAGCTGTTTGTTTAAATGTCTGAACCAATTCCCCTAACATAAAGGTTACCATTCTTCATGATCCTTTCCCTCCAGGTTGTACGCATTGTGAAAAAATCTACAAGGAAGTTCGGTTGCCCTGCATAGCTTTTGGATTTGAACACCTTTTATTAGCCTAAAGCTTTAAGGTTTGCTCATGGTTTTTTTCTCTGTGTACTTCTGTAGTTTCTGCTCTTAACTTCAATAAATACAATATGAGGTTCACATTTTTGTCTACTCATATGTAACAATTGTCTGCTGAAATCTGTCTTCATTTTTTTGCACTGCATAATTAAGTTGTACCTCTGTTTATCAATACTCAAGTTAGAGCACAGATAAGGTGACAATTTATGTCATGTTCTAACGAACCATGTGATAGATGATGACCAAAGATAAAGTTTGGGAAAAGAAGCGGCAGATGTGGGAACGGAAACGAAGAATGGCTATTGCTACTACACTTAGCTATGCAACAAGTATAGCATCCATTATGTTAGCATTTCCTTATTTCAATTATGTTGATAGACCAATATATCTAACAAAAAGAGAAAGGGGAAAGGTACGACAAGAGTTGATGAACTGGCTTAGACAGGGTGACAAGTGTCGTGACGTTACATGAATGGGCCTACATGCGTTTGAAATGCTGGTTTATATACTTCGAGAAAGTTTCCGTCTTAATGACACATGGTATACCTATGTTGAAGAACAACTAGTGAGGTTTTTGTTTTTATTGGCACATAACATATGGAACAGAAAAATAGGATTTTTCTTCCGTCACTCTGGTGAAACTGTTTTTCGTCAATTTCATAATGTTCTGAGAGCAATTATATCATTAGAAGATATAATCCTAATTCAGCCCAGTGGTTTAGAAGTCCCTCCTGAGATATTGGACAGCAGCAGATTCTACTCCTATTTCAAGGTAAGTATTAATAGGGAAGACAAAACGTATGTTTGGCCAGGATGGGAGGGGTTTGCATCTAATTCTAGGATAATTAACAATGCTTTGACTAGGGAAGACAAACTAAGTGTTCCGCTTGGTAATTCCCTTTAATAGTAATTTGTTACTTCAAAGTAGTACGAGCAATCATCTTGATAATATATGACTGACTTGTTACTACATATAGGTAAATACTATCTGGTAGATGCGGGATTCATGTTACGCTCAAGCTTTCTTGTACCTTATCAAGGAGTGCGATATCATTTAAAAGAATACTCCACACGCACCCGAAAATACTCAAGAGATTTTTAACCTCCGACATGCCTCCTTACGAAATGCAGTTGAGAGGGCATTTGGTATCCTAAAAAAGTGATTTCCCATCGTAGCAAGTGGAGTTGAGGCTCACTACTCTTTTCTAACTCAAAGTGATATTGTGTTAGCTTGTTTCATTCTGCATAATTTTCTGATGGTTGTTGATCCAGATGATAAAATTCTAGCTGAGGTTGATGAAGAACTTGCAAATGCTGAACCGGAAGAGACTTCCAGTGACCATTTCATTACTAATGAGTGCGAAGAAGGGGTCAATTTAAGGGCTAATATTGCTACACAAATGTGGAATGATTATGTTTTGAATGAAGTGTGACTTTGTATTCGTTAGCCAGTTAAGAGTATTATGTCTATGTCTATATTGAAATAGAAACTCAAGTGAATGTACTGCTACTTACATGTCCTTTTGCAACTAATGCTGCATGTTCAACCTTGGGTAGAGTAAATGATGTGGATAGTGTTTTGTTTATGTATTTGGTTGGTTTTTTAATTTTTATTTTTGATATCAAAAATCTATAATACAAGTCAACTCATGTAAGTCAGGATATTCAAGCTGGATAGTTCAATATTTGTTCAGGTTTCAGCAATGGAAGTTCTTTCCCACAAAAACGGTGGTCCAAAGAAAAATCTACTTTGGCACAAGAAATCGACGACTATCTTGTTGATGTTTTGTATGAACAAGCCTTGTATGGTAACAAAATTGATAGAAGTTTCACAGCAACAGCATATGCAAATGCTTCTAAGGCTATGTATCAGAAATTTGGTGAGAACATATCGAAGGAACACATCAAAAACCGCCTCAAAACCATCAGACAAAACTTTAACTTGGCTTATGACCTTGTCAAGAACACTGGTGGGCTGGGGTGGAACGAAGAGATGAGAATGCTTGAGCTGATCCAGACGTTTGGAAAGAATTACTAGCTGTAAGTTTTGTCATAAGATTTTTCTTTTTGATTAGATTAGAGGTACACTTCTTCTACTTCTAGTCTTAACCAAACAAGGAAGTCTATAAATGTGGAATTCATGGGATAGTGATTTCGCAATATTGGTTTTGACTTTCGCTGAAATCTTGATTTTATAGGTTGCACATGGATGTTGACATTGAGTTTGGGAGGTTCTTCTTGATGATTTGGCAAAATTGTGATTATCTGTGAATATATTCCCAATTCAATACTTGTATAAAAAAACATGAGCCCTTATTCAATATTCATACCATGGCCTTAAAGAAAAACTTGGTCATTTGCTTTCTGCTCACTTCACTATAGTAGCTGAAAACTAAGTGTCATTATTCTATACTTGCATGTTGGTTTTTGAAACTTAAAAGTGTAAATTTTAATTTCTCATGATAGGCAAACCCCGATGCAAAGAAGTTTCATATGTGGCCTCTTCCCAAGTTTGATCAACTAGTGGCAATCTTTGGGAAAGATCGGGCTACGGGTACTTGTGCTGAAACTACCAAAGAAAAGAAGCGTCAATGGGAAAAAGAGCGGAGTGAAAGAAGCTTGGACTATATTGATGAATTCTTGACTCAAAATGAAGTGCAGTTTGAAAACTTGGATGACAGTTTACGATCAACTTCAAAAAAATTTCACCTCGATTCAACACGATCCTCCAAAGGCACTAAAAGAAAAGGAGCAATGGTTGATTTACTGCTTAAGCAATTTCAAGTGTTCAACAACGGAATCAATGAAGTTGCTATTGCACTTAGAGAAGGAAATCTGGTTCTCCATGAAGGAAACTTGGCACTAAAAGAGGGCCAACCACGTGTTTACTCTGAGGAAGAAGTATTCCAGGAGTTGGAAAATTTGGGAGTTGAAGAAGACCTTCAGTTTCTTGCTTACAACTTCATTACGTCAAATCTAGGACTGGTGAGAGCTTTCTTTGGTTGTCCAACTCACCGACGCAAGGCATGGTTGGTTGAAAAGATGCATGCTTCTAGTAACACATGTTGAGGTGGAGTATGAAATTTTTGGATGAAACTGTTCGAAGACACATGCATTTTGAAGATGACTTTAGTGGTGCAAACTACAGAAGGCCAGAGTTGGAAACCATAACTTTGTGGGAAGCACTTATGTTTTGAAGAGACTTTTAGGTGGAACTAGATATATGTATGGTGTGATACTGACTGTGTTTTTGCGAAGTCTCAGAACCCGATGCAGTGGTTGTAACATTATGAAACTTGTAAATATTTTACTGGTGTATTGTTTAATTGAATAGTTGTGCTTCCTGGAAATATATTTGCTAGAATGTCAATGGAATATAACTTCTCTGGAAAGCTTTGATCTCACTTGCGTGATTTCTTATTTCTACAATTTCTATTTCAAATGCTTTGAGTTTTGGATTTTGATCTTCTAGGGGTGTTCCATTTGTGAGTTCGGATGATGAAAGCAGCTAACTTTTGAATTTATAATGAAAAGGTAGTTAAAAAAATTTCTTTTTCTTTCTATTTTCCTCTTGAAGCCAAACAAGAGAAAATCATTTTCCTCGTAGTTTCTTTTTATTTTCTTTCTACAATCAAACAAGAGAAAAGAATTCACTTTCTTCCCATTTTCCCTCTCTTTTCTTTCCTTTCCTTCCTACAAGTTCCAAACAGAGCCTTAAATTGGAAGTTGAATCATCAAAACAAAATCCTAACAGACCCCATTCTCCCACGTAACAAACTTATGAGAGAGAAAATGAGCTGTTAAAAAAGAAAAAGAAAATGAGCATGAGAAATTTGATTTACTAATTGGATAAGGGAAAAATAGAGGGGATAGAAGCTGACCTTGGGCTGGGTTGGCGTAGAATCTGGGTCTTGAATGGAGAACAGACTATAGACATTTTTTTCTGAACTGGGCAAACTATTGACTTTGGGTGCCACAAATATACCAATTGCTCTAAGGTTGCTTCCAGCACGTCCATGGAATCCAGTGATGACTCCACCTTCTATTGGAATTGACATAGAACAAGGACCCGTTCTCCAACTAAAAGGCCCATATTTGTTCCCAATATTTGTTTCTAAACAGAGAGATTTGATCACGATCCCATCTCTATCATAGTAGTGTTCGTACGTCAGGCTTATAGACGAGAGTTGCTCTACTGAACTGTCAATGTTGAACTAAACAAGTACAAGTATAAATTAGGTCTTTGTTTGGGACGCACAAACAATAAAAATCATATGAAATAATGAAATTTTTGTAATTTTTGGTTTAATAATCCAGTTGCCTATTTGTCTCAACAATGACGATCAGAAATTCTATATAAAAAAAAAAAGGAGAGCCATGGACAGAAACAAAAGTGCACAAATTCAGACACCGAAGTGTCAAGAACCGTCCAACATTCGTGGAACCCACGTGCATCAGATTGGCTCACACACAACTCAGTGCAGTTCTGTGAAATAAACTAATTAAAAGAGGGTCACACCGTTTTAAGTTGACAGCCGCCAAAGCCAGGCTTGCCGATTTTCACGGAGTCTCCTATAACAATGCCATCAGAGCTTTTACTTTCGAATAAAATTTGATCGATAAAATCTCGAGACCAAATAGTTATCTGAATTATAGGCCCATCGGGCTTGTAAGCCCAATCTTTGCCACCTTTCCCTCCCCATGGCCCTAAAGATATCCATCCTTCTTCACCGCTAATCTTGCCCTGCACAATCACACAATATATTAATCTATTACAACCTTCATTGGCACATTTTACATATCTTATCGTATATGTATATACGTCTGAGAGAGGGGAGGGGTGGACATTGTTTACCATTGGAGCTCTTGGTGCCTATTCGGATATATTCAACAGCGTAAATAGTGTGAAGGGCTGGATACTGGTGGTGATGAGCGTTGTTTTGTGGTCGTAGAGTTTCGATCTGGGTCGAAGAAACTCCGGTCGAGATTAAGATTTGAAGAAGGTCGTGATTTTAAAGAGTAACCATATGTAGCTTCGGAATTGTAGGGAATCTGGAAGCCCACATCTTATTACTCTCGGATTTCGCCCGAACACGATATTTCTGCACCGGAATCGTCTTCCCGAAAAGCTTGATGGCTGGATCTTCGGTCGTGGTCTTGTTGGATATGGTGAAGTTATTTCCGTGGTGGGGAGGATTCTGGGGGTGGATACGAGAGGGAAGAGAAGAGATAAAAAAGGTTTTAGTAGAATTTTTTGAAGTGAAATTTGGGTTAAAGATAGGGTTGCCATTGGGGTGGGTGATGCGATTCCGGTGTGTTTCGCCCCAGTTACGACGAAGGGCGCAACTAGAAAAGACAACGTGCACGCTTGGGAGTTACGCGGAAGGACTGGATTTGACTTTAATTTGGGCAAACTTCACTGACCTCCCCTGCAGCTTTTTTTTGACACAAACAGATACATCGCCTAAGGTTTCTGAAATATCGCCGACCTCCCTTGTTTTTTCTGACAATATCAATATTCAACTCTTTCGTTAATTTGATCTAAACTCAGTTAGATTTGGACATGCAAAGACAAATTTACCCCACCTCTGTTTCTCTTCTTCCTTTGATCCCTTCCGTCCAGATCAAAACCTCGGGAAAATTTTAGTGTATTCTGGAAAGTGCTCCAGGAACTTAATAATATCTAATCGAGTTGATTTTTTTCGCACTTATTCTACTCGACAAGTTTTATGAAGTGAACGTTTCCGATCATTCGAACAAGATCGGAGTGGAGCCCTCTCAACTGGGACAGCACGCTGCTAGAGAAACCAGTTGACATGTAATCACAACCCTTTCTATGTCCGCTGTTGTTGCTTCCCAGAATGACAAACACTCCGCTTGGTTCACAATTTTGAGAGTAACATTTTACTCTCCGGCCATACAGCTTCCAATAAATTTTTCTTTCTATTCATTATTCCTTATTATTCTTAAAATAACTTTATAAAATGTAATCCAAACAAAGTGAAAATCTATGGTGTGTCTCATGCGCTATAGTTACTGCTCCTCTACGTCAATCAATGCATTGTCAGTCTAGCTTCATGCCGAAGTGCTTTTTAGTTTTGGGAGAAATGACAATCAGGCCCTATTCCAGAAACCTTCTTAAAAAATAAATAGCTTATTTCGCATTTTCAAACTTAAAAATAATATAAATGAAAAATAAATTTTCAATTTTTTTTGCATCGTATAAAAGATCTCGATAAGATATTTCAAATAAGATCCATATTGCATATTTTTATATTTCAATTAGTCCATAATTTTTGAGCTTGAAATTACCTTATTAAAAAATAAGTACTTCTTTTCCGTTGCGGAACGGGGCTTAATAACCCTTAACTTTTTTCACCTTAACTTTTTAAGGTGTCACTTGCTACTTCAACCGTTCATAGAAAAATTATTCCGTGCTTCGGTTCTTGTAAGATCGCTTGTGCATAATTTTTGAGTCTTTATCGTGGTCGAGTTTTTATAGCGAAAGCTGCATTATTTTTTATTTTTATTAATTTTTTGGAAATTGATATTCACACTTCTTTTTTGTTATCCACACTCTTTTTTTAGTATTTGAAGTGTATGTATTTTTTTTTTGGTTAAAAGACAAAAAAGAAAAGAGTGTGGATAACAAAAATGAAGTATGAGTATCAATTTCTAATTTTTTTTACATTTTTTAATCTTGCGTTAATATTTTGTGAATCTTTATAGTTTGTCATGATGAGAGATATATAAAAGTTAAAATTATAAACCAAGTTAAAAGTTTTTTGATTAAAATTAAAATTATTGAACATAGACAATAATCTAATTTTTTGTTTCAAATTATTTTTTTGTCTTTTTAGTGAACTTTTTCAAGATTTTGATACTAAATTTTGATCTTTTAGCTTTCACTCGTCGAGCCGAATTACTAATCTATAAAAGAACCGTAAAACTAATAATTGAGAAAAAAATTAAATAAACATAATAAAATAATTCAACTTTTTTATTTAGCCAACCCGGACCCAATTTATTCTAAATTTCAAATAAGCATAATTTTTGTATTGTCGTTCTATGGAAAGTTCCGAACAGGCATCGGTGCATCAAATAAAAATGTGTTTAAAAGGATGAAGGCTACCCCGATCAAAAAGGAAAAGAATATAGACTGCTTTTGTCATTTTCAAAATTATAGTCTACCAAAAAAATGAAATGATATGCATAAGTCCTTTTTATTTAGAAATTATACGTTTTTTCATAGTGGACGACGTTGCATCATTTGGTTGCCCTATAAATTTCATTTGCAAATTTAAAAGTAAAACTATGAGTAGCTGGAGGTGTTTGTGAAAAAAGTAGAGTTTCTTGCGAGCAATTCAGGCCTATTGAGGAGTAAAAAAGCTTTCGATAATTGCCTGTGTTGTAGCATATATAGATTTAAGTAATTTTATTTCGATGGCCTCATACTCTAAACTATCGAAAGAGTTTAAATTGTAAAAAAGAGAGTGAAATTACTTTCCTTTTTAATTTCATTTGTCTTCACATTTCGCAAAATTTCACTATTATCACTTTTTTTTCCCCCCTATAACAGGACGCCCGAACAAGTTTTTGCACCCCAAGACTGATCAGAGACCCTTATGATATGTGTCACACCAAGATTATAATCCCAAAATCACAGTATACATAAGAAACACATGTAGCTCCATATATAAAACTTTAGGAGCTCAACATGTCCAATATTTTCACTGCACAACATGCTTATGTGGGAGTGCTCCATTGAAACCGGATGATTTGCTAGTATTTGTTAATTATGCAAATGGTTGTCTATGTGCAGGATTACTAATGATGTTTACCTTTGTTACTAATAATAAAACCCTTAGGCTCCGTTTGTTTTGATGTAAAATATTTTACAACGTAAAATGTTTTCCATGTAAAATATTTTTTCAAAAAATAAACTTTGAACTTTTATTTTCCGGTGTTTGGTTGAATTCCGATAATTTTTTTACAAAAAAGTAGACAATAGCTCATCTAATTGACCTAGTATGTGAGAAGTTGATGTTTGGAGAGAGAGAACAGAAATTGGTGTGGGTGAGAGGGAGAGAGAGAGATTATTCACATGCAATGAGGATAATGGAGCGGTGAGTGTTTGGAGTAGAAGGTGGTCGTGGTCCTCGTGGCTCGTGGAATGGGAGAACAGAATGGAAAACAACTTACTTGGTTTTCCATGGTAAATCATTTTACCTCCAATGGTGTAAAAGATTTTCCCCCAAAAATTATTTTTCGGCAATTTTAACAACCAAACACCGAAAAATATGTAAAATGTTTTTGATAAAAATATTTTACGTCTAAACAAACGGAGCCTTAATTTCGTTTTCAGAAAATTTGGACACAGAGTACATAGATAACACTTTCGACAAATATGGTTGGGACCAGTTTGGACTGATTGTGGGCCCTTTCCGGATTCACAACAATGATTGGAACCATTCACTTTTTAGAACTCGTCGAAAATATTGATCATGCAAAAAATAACGTTGATCGAATGTTGTTTGACAAGATTTCGAAATACATTAAGTTTGTAAGAATAAACGACTGTGATTGGTTGGTGCAGTAAACACGCTCTTTACTCATATGATACACTTTTTCCTTGGCCTCTCTCTCACATAACACATAACACTTTTTCCTTTTTTCCATTTTTACCCGATCCGACCTTGACCCGCTATCTAATCTAGATATACAGTCTTCCCGTCCACACACTTCTTCATAATGTTCACACACATATCATATATCACTAGTGAGGCGGTCGCGGCCAAGGCCGCTATTAAAATGTCCAATAGTTATAATTTTGTTACAGTATTTATCGAACATTAAAAGCTTATTTTTTTGGTCCTAAAATATTGAGGTTCATGATTGAGAACCTAAACTATTTTTCGATCTCTTCTTATGTTCGAGTCACAATTCACTTTGTTTCATAACCACACAGTCCATGCATACTCTTGTATTAAAACAAATTACATTCGCGTACACACATCTGTAGAAAAAATGACGACAATGTATAACGATTTAACGGGTCTGTCTCAGTTCATATTTGTGAAGCTTTTGAAAGCAATCCATTTGAGATTTTTATTGTTTCGGAATTCTGCAAGTTTTGATGTGAATTTGCATGGCGAATGAAAGCTTTTTTCACAATAAAAATTGTGATCTCTAGATGCAGGGGAATTTGTATACTCCGCAGTATTATTTTGTCGTCACATGCAAGCTGTGAGAGCATATTGGTGATTTAAAGAGAAAAAGCACACAAGCTTTCTTTTCACAATTGGTTAAAAGTTTAGTTTGAAAGAGTACGTGATTCCAATTGAGAACAGTGGCGTACGTACGTAGTACTGTACATAAATTACAAAATATTCTTTTGCTTTAGGTAGGAAATCCCTCAAGAGTGATGGGGTCGGTATATTATACAGTGAATAATAAGCCAGTTCCGGATAAAATCCTGACTCCGCCACTGAATTTGAGTCCCATTATATTATATAGATGTTGTTGGATATTTGGCCAAAAACATGAACCTAGCTCATTAATTCTGAAGGTTAATGCGTGGTAGAGAAAAGTTTAGAGCACCGCCGTGTGGTGCCCCATGGGCATGGAATAATTACATGTTACAATCAAGCTTAATAATTATTAATAATCATCAAAACCACGAAATTAGTACTTAAAAGGATCCTAATCCCTGATGTTTACGTTAGAGTAGGGGCTTCTATTTTTAATAGTTGACCTTGCATTTGATGCAAATGCTGCTTCTTCTTTTTTAAAAAGGAGAAACTAATATATAGTACTAGATATATCTGAATATTGCGAAGTGCCCATCTTAATTAATAGATAATTAAAAGCGGAGGAGAGTCAGGGGTGGTCTATGTTCAATGCCAACCAGCAAAAGTGTATATAGTTCGTGTGCAAGCTAAATTGATGTGGCATAAAAATAAAAATAAAAACGGAGTTACCATAGTCAAAGAATTGCTAACACACCACCAAGAACAATCTTTGTGGCTCATTTTTATGAGTTTTTGTGGCTCACTTTATGAAAGTGTGTACAGTACACCCTTAAGAATTTGATACTTCCTCCGTCCCTTTTTTAGAATCCAGTATTCCATTTTGGGATGCCCTTTAATAAGTGTCCATTTTGTAAAGTTAGTGGGTAAAAGTTGGTGCATTGTCTATTTTGTCCCTAAAAGTAGATTTCTTTTTGAAAAGTAAGTGAGTAGAAGTGTAATGATGATGGGTAAGTAGGAAAAATGGAGGAAAAGTTGATGTGAAAGGTATAATGATGATGTCTTTTTAATAAGTTGGAATTACGAAGCAGGACATTTAAAAAGGGACGGAGGGAGTAGCTTACTTTCATGAATTTTTGTGGCCCCATATATGAGATTTTATGGTTGTTTATATATGTATTTCTATGGTTACAATTATGAATTTTGTGGCTTACTTTACGAATTTTGTGGTAAAAAAAACGGCTCTAGGTTACAAATTTTGTGGCTTACTTTTATGAATTTTGTGGTCCTCTTTTACGAATTTTTGTGGTGTTATTTACGATTTTTTGTGGTTCAAAATACGAAATTTTTGACTAATTCTCATAAAATTTTGTGATTATTTATGAGATTTTTTGGCTCAAAATACGAAGGGCACACCATACACCCTTTTTGGGGTGTGTACAGTAGACAATCTCTCCATCGACCCCCAACAATCCAATGAAAATGTACCTGCTGTCCAACTCGCTAAATTTGTCTGACACGTGACTTGTTAGGAGTATCACATGATACTCGGGCAGCGTCTAATAATTCTAGAGGAGGGAGAAAGGAAAAATTAAGGTCAAGTGTCGCCACTATTCGGTTTAAATTTTGCGGGAGATTTTAAAGTATAATGAGCGGAGAGAGATATGTAAAGTCTAATGATTCTAGGTATTTGACCCCTGTGGCTCCTCCCTCTCCGTCTCCGGAGCATTATATGAATAAGCAGTTTCTTCAGCAACTTACCACCTTTTATCAAAATTTGGGGCTTTATTTTTTTGTATTTCAGCGATGATTGATGAATGAATTGGTTTGCAACGCATGTTGTGATTGTTGAAGTAGTTGTAGACTTGTCCTTCAAGGATTGTAGACAGTTGCGAGGCTTGCTCTGTTGCTCATCAACCGCCGTGACCAACTTTAACACACACAACTGCAGTTCTTGAAGAAATAATGTCTTCCGAACAAGTGCCCATTGTTGATAAATTTAGATTTCAAAAGCGCGTGAAAACAGCCAAATGACAAAGCCTAAGTGCAGCAACCTTGAAGTCTTAGTGGTGTGATTGGGTGTATGAGTGTATCCCTTCTGCATCACACAAGTCCTAGTTAATGGTTCACCTTCTGAGTTTAAGTGACACTTGAGGCAACTGGGTGATCCTGATCCATTTCTCTTTGATCTTTTAACAAGAGGAAATACCACTCATTATAACGCGATAAGAAAACTACTCCATGATGGGAACATTACTTCTAGATATCAATTGCTTGAGGAAGAACAAGAAAGAAAATACAAGATAAAAGAAGCATTTTACCCAAAAAAAAAGATAAAAGAAGCCAAGGGAGAACCTACCTTTCTTGGGGAGGCTCCACTAGGAGTGAGTTACAGTCACGATTTAACTCTCCCCTAACAGAACTTATCTTTTAGCTAAGCACTTAAGCTTGCACAAAACCTAACTTACTAAAGCTATTTCTCGACTCCTGGACATATGTTAGAATCATCCCGAGCTGAGTTTGAACTAGAGCCCCAATTAGAACTTGAGCTGATCATGCCACTGGTTTTGAGGTATTTCTGCAGCTGCACATTAGTCTTAATGGCCTTATTGTCCATCCATACGCCCCTCTCATCACATGGTAAGTTAGTAACCTTGGGGCACTCCACTTGGTGCAAGTAAATCAACATCGGAAATAATTTCCTCAGTTTTCTCCAATCTATGTTTAATTTGCTCAAGTACTTCAAATGCAATACCTCCAGGGTCCACTGCTCCACTTGGCGTCCTTGAATTTCACGTAGATCACATAGATGCCCTCCTCTAATGTAGAGTTTCTTTAGTTCGATATGTTTGCCAGGCATCATCCAATTATCAGGTAGACGTGTTGTAGGGAAACACTGAAGGTCTAGTTTCTGTAGCTTGGGAGGAAGTGTAGCATTGTGAAATGCTTCTGCAATGTCATCAGCCGGAGCTTGCAAAGAGCATCCTCCCCATGATATTGTCAAATTTTTCAGGCCTTCAAACCTTTCTAAATACTTCAAGTCCTGCAGTCTAAGAAGTTCTTTCACACTTGTGTAGATGTTAAGTTTTCTTAACTTCAGTAGTGCCAACAAATCGAGTAGAGTACACGATTGTTTATTGTTATCAAAATCTCCAATCAAGAATCCCTTAAGGACTTGAAGGTTTGATAGTTGAACAAGACTCTTGGGCATGTATTCTAAAAAGTAACACTCGGACATGTCCAAAAGTGTCAAACTCTTGAGCAAACCAATCTCGTCAGGAATCACCTCAAGATTATGACAAGCTCGGAGATCTAAGATCATCAAATTATTGAGCTCCGAAATGAATGTGGGAAGCTCAGTAATCATAGAAATTCCTCGAAGGCTACGAAAAGTTAAGCTATTTAGCTTATTCAGTCCATGGAGAATTTTGGTGTCTGCTAGTTCAATGTGGTGCGTAGCTGAACTCTGCCACCTTCCAAGATAAAGACTTTGAATATGCTTCATATTCTCAAATAATTTAGGCTTGCAACTAATTATGGCCTCACCAACATTGATTAGACATGAGTGCCCTTCTAGACCACCACAAACAAATCCAAGATCCAGATCAAGAGTGCCATTTGAAGTAAATCCTCTACGTTTAGCTTCTTCGTATAAAGAAGAACGAACATAAAGGCTCATCTTGCAACTGTCTGGCGTCAAGGAGCACTTTTGGTAGACAGGCTCGATGAAGCCCTTTGCAATAAGCTCCTCAAAGATCTTGCCAGCATGAACTTCAACATCCCAAACGTACCCAATATTTTTGAAAAGCCGGGAAATATATCCCTGCCCTACCCACAGGTAAATCATAGGCGTTCTCTTTATGGTTGCCATCGGTGGGAATTTGAAGAAACATAACAAACAATCCTGCAATGGCTCGGGTAGGTAATGGAAAGCTTTCAATATGCCATCAAAATCACCAGTTTGCGTAACCTCTGGCTCCCTGTGGAAGAAGTGCATCATTCCATCCTTGGCCCCGTTTATATTATCCCAATTCTTATGATGTTGGTTGGAATTGACAGAACGGATTTCATGATACGAACGGATCCGGACTTTTAGCTTTGCGATGTCCTTTCGTAGTTTGTCAGAGTCGACCTTTCTTAGTTTGTCAGAGTCTCTCTCGGTACTCGGTAACAGTTGTAGATCCTTGAATTTGTCATGGGCTTGGTTGATTTTCACATTCGTATGGTACATGGACTCCTTCGCCTCTGCAAAAGCCGTATCCACGAGGATGAGATCACTACGGATCATTTTAGAAGTGGGTGAAAGAGCTCCACCATGGTGGTCGTCTTTGTTGGAGATCAAAGGGATCTGGAACTTCAGCTTCGCAACGACCTGTCCAAGTTCGTCAAAGTCTCTTTCACTGCTCCCTAATTTTTGTAGCTTCTTCAATTTCTCACGGGCTTCGCTGATTCGCATATCCATATAAATTATGTACTTCTGGAATGCCAAATCCACGAGGTCGAGATCCTTACGGATCATTTCAGAAGAGGGGGAAGGAGCTCCACCGTGGTGGTCATCTTTGTTGGTGGTTCCACTGCTGGAAGCAGCACTGTGGATGATGGTGTTATCAAGTGTTTTGAGTTTGGAACCCACACGTGAACCGAACACCTGAACATGGTATGCATGTGTAACTCATAAACATAATACCACAAAATTATAATCAAAATAATGCCAACGACGTCGTATTATCATCATAACGCGAAACTATAAATAAATGAAGATTGAACAGTACTCAATTAACTAGCATCAAAATTTACCTAAACCATGAATTTACGTTACCTTCAGAATTGTCTATCTCAATTCCCATGTGGTACTCTTATATACATTTGGGTGAGACACAAGTGTCCAGGGATAGATCCAGACATCAGTTGCAAAGCCATGATTAAAATCAGGAGTGGCACTATTTAAATGAAAGCCACTTTTGTTATTGTGTGTTGGCCGCAAAAGTGTAAAATAGAGGGTTATGTATATATTCATATGACTAAATTTTGTCATGGACTTTTTTATCGGTAAAATGAATAAAATTTTGGACCCACTTTCATTGGTATTCAAATATTGATAGCCATTGAGATTTCATTTTTTTGATCTACAATGTTCATTTTCAAAAGGAAATCTTTACATTATTTGAGTGAAATGTCTAACAAAATTATCTTAGCGTGGAAAAAAAGATACATTCCGAACTGTACAATCCAACATAGATGAGAAAGTTCTAGAAAAATTTGTGTCCAAATGTGTGCACAGAGTCTATGTACATAGCATTTTTAAAAGATATACAATTTGTTGAGATGACTACCAATGTATCTAACTCGATCTCTTTCACGTAATTTTTATGAATCACTAATTTCCTTATCGAGAATCATAAGAATGGTCCTTTGGTTCATCAAAACGAAACTGTATCAACCCCATTCTCCTACATAACAACCGTATCAGAGAACAAATGAGTTGATCAGCATTTTTATTTACTAATTGGATACGACAAATCAGAGGGGATAGAAGCTGACCTTGAGCTGGGTAGGCGTTAAATTTGGGTCTTGAATTGGGTGTAAACCATTGACTTTGGGTGCCACAAGTATACCAATTGCATAAAGGTGGGTTCCGGCACGTCCATGGAATCCAGTGAGGACTCCACCTTCTATTGGAATTGGAATGGACAGGGAAGAAGCACCCGATCTCAAACCAAAAGGCCCATATTTGTTTATATTTGTACAAATACAGAGAGAAATGATGGTCACTTTCCCGGAGAAGTATTCGTATGTCAAGCTTATGGCCGAGAAGTGCTCTTCTGAAGTGTCAATGCAAAACTAAACAAGTGCGAGTATAAATTAGAACTTATAATTTTTTGGGACGCATACGAATATAAAAATAATTTTTTTTTGAAATTATTTTAGTTTTTGGTCATGAAAATGATTTTTACACTCCTTTATTTTTTTTGATAAATGCACTATATTTCTTGTCTTTTAGTGAGAAAATTACACATTAAAGCCTCACTAAATGACAAAAAATAGAATGCATTTATCAAAAAAGGGAGTGTGAAAATCACTACCCTTTGCTTAAATAATTAACTTGCCTATTCGTCTCAACACCAAAGATAAAAGCAAATTTAAAAAAATGCAATGGACACAAACGGAAGTACGAATATTCAGACAGATATATTTGGATCCGTCTGATGCATGTGGGTCTCACATGCAACAGATGGATTGTCAGGGTTTGTGAATATGCTAAAGAGGATCACACCGTTTCAGTCGCATGACCACCGCTACCGCCAATTTTCTTGGGGCTTCCTATAAGTACGCCATCGCAACTTTTACTTTCAAATAAAACTGAGTCGATAGCTTGTCCATAACAAATACTTATTTGCATTATAGGCCCGTTGGTCTTGTAAGCCCAATCTTCACCATCAGTCCCTCCCCATGGCCCTAAAGATATGCATCCTTCTCCACCCTTAATCTTGTCCTGCACATTCACAAAATCTATATTACAACCTCCTTTTTCAATTAAAAGTTTAATCTCTAATAACCTTCATTGGCACATTTTATATATCTCTTATACGTGTATATATCGCGCAGGGGATAGAAAATGTTCACCATTGGAACTCTTGGACTTTCTTAGTGCCTATTCGAAGAAATTTATTTTTTCTATAACAAACTCCAACAACGCTAGTTATCTTTGCTATCGCTTCCTCTAAAATATTAGTTATTTCTTCTCGTGTTTTTTATTTTATTTTATTTTTAATCACCACAATTGCTTTGGCCGTGCAAAAATACAAACGGTTGAAATTGAAACCGCAATTTTTTTTAATCACACGAAACCCAGATACCTAGCTAGATGATTAGATGGACTTCAAGCAAGTAAGAATGCACCAATAAACTTCAAAAAAACGAGCATGAGTATTTTGTTGATAAAAAAAAAATGAGCACGAGAATTTTGATTTACTAATTGCATAAGGGAAAAATAGAGGAGAAATGAGCAAGAGAATTTTGATTTACTAATTGGATAAGGAAAAAATAGAGACGATAGAAGCTGACCTTGAGCTGGGTTGATGCAGAATCTGGGTCTTGAATTGAGTGCAAACTATCAATATTTTTTTCTGAATTGGAAAAACTATCGGCTTTTGGTGCCACAAATATACCAATAGCATCAAGGTAGCGTCCACCACGTCCATGGAATCCAGCGATGACCCCACCTTCTAATGGAATAGACACAGAATGACCCCTTCCCAAACCATAAGGCCCATATTTGTTTAGATTTGTATTAAAACAGAGAGATGTGACTACCACAGGTCCATAGAAGTCTTTGTACGTCAAGCTTATAGATGAGAATTGCTCTACGGAACTGTCAATGCAGAACTATACAAGTGCAAGTATAAGTCAGGACTTTGTTTGGGACGCATAAAAAATAAAAGTAAAAATCATCTGAAGTTATTGTAGTTTTTGGTTAAATAATTCACTTTCCCATTCACCTCGACAGTGAAGATAAAAAAAAAAAAATTTTAAATGCTATGGGCAAGAATTAAAGTGCACAAATTTGGACACCGAGGTGTCGGGAACCATCCAACGTGTGTGGGACCCACGTGCATCGAATGGATCCAATACATCTCTGTCCGAATATGTGAATAAGCTAAAGAGAGGCACACCATTGCACGCGCATTGCCTTTGGCACAGCCAATTTCCCCGGAGCTTCCTATAAGGGCACCATTGCGGCTTTTACTTTCGAATAAAATTGAACAGATAACATAACCATAACGAATAGTTATCTGCAGTATCGGCCCGTCAAGCTTGTAAGTTTTATATCCACCACCTTCCCCTCCCCATGGCCCTAGAGATATCCATCCTTCTTCAGCAATAATCTTGCCCTGCACATTTACACTCTATTAACAGCTTTTCTTTGGGAAAGAAATCTATGAGAACCTTCATTGGCACATTTAATATACTCCCTCAATCCCAAATTTTTTGTCCACTTTTGACTTTGCATTGTCGCAAAATATTTGTATATTTCCAAAGACAAATGACT
Organism: Rhododendron simsii; assembly: GCA_014282245.1. Taxonomy (NCBI): domain Eukaryota; kingdom Viridiplantae; phylum Streptophyta; class Magnoliopsida; order Ericales; family Ericaceae; genus Rhododendron; species Rhododendron simsii. The sequence continues at coordinate 5,575,917 of CM024964.1, forward strand.
TGCACTCTAGGAAAATCCTTTTTTGCCCCTTCTTTTTTGAATTAATGTAGCAACCTTAATTCAAAAGTCAAAAAGGCATTTTGTGGAACTCTAAAAGTACAATGATTGTGTTTCCCTAATAAGTTAGTTTTCCCAAAATGGATAAACAAAATTTGGATGGAGGGAGTATCTTTTCTATGTATATAAGTGTGGTGAAATTGTGTTGGTGCCTATTCGAAGAAATTCTACCACGTAATAAGTATTCATAGAGCATGTACGTTTTGGTGTTTTGTAGAGTATAAATCTTTTATGCTTTGTTCTCTTTGCAACTTAAAATGAATTTTTTTTAAAATTCCTCCTACTTTTAAAATTTCTCTCTCTATCTCTCTCCACTTATTACCCCTACTATTTTTCAAAAAAAAATTCAAATTCCAATCCAAACAAAGCATTAGTCTTCTATTCTGTTTATCTAGGGAAGCACTCTTTTGGAGTGAATATTTTTGTGACTCTGGCATTTTGATTTAATTACCCAATAAAATTACAGAGTATAGTCTAGACCATTTGGACAAGAGTGCAACAAGAAATGTTAGTGCCCTTATTTTTGGCCTTGCAAAGTACAAATTATCGAAATCGAAACCCAATCTTTTTTTTATCACATGAAATCAAGATTCAAACCAACAATGCTAGTTATTTTTGCGATCTTCCTTTAAATTAAATACTACTTATTTCTTCTCTCGTCTTTTTTTTATTTTTAAAAATCACCCCGATTGCTTTGGCCTTGCAAAGTACAAATGATCGAAATCGAAACCCAATTTTTTTTTTTTTTTATCACATGAAATCAAGATTCAACTTACAGAAAAATTAATACAAGCATGCATAACTTCTAGACTGCATCCAAATCGAAACTATAAGTTTCTACAATAGATTAAAATACACATGCATCCAGTCGTGGAGAGAGAGAGAGAGAGAGAGAGAGAGAGAGAGAGAGAGATCTACGGCGAGAGTCGTTGAGGATTTGAGTTGCAAACCCTTAATAGAGATATCACAGCAAGAGGGCATGAGAAGAATACATTTATAGGGTCAAAACTAAGCAGTTGAGAAGTTTCGCCCTTACGAATTTAGAAAACATATCTACGATCGATATCCGTTGGAGCTGATTTTTTATAGGGAAATTAATAGAAACGGTCCTCCTAGTTTCACCCTAGTCTCATTTTCGTCCTGAAAGTATCAATTGCAACTCTTTTGACCTTCAAGTTTGATTTTTGTACCAAGTTGGTCCAATTGATAACGCCAATCAGCCAAATTGGATGGAAAAAATAAGATTGAGGGCAGATGTTATCAATTGGACCAACTTGGTACGAATTGCAACGTCCAAACTGCCATCAATTTGATTTTTTCTGTCCAGTTTGGCTAACATAAGTTATCAATTGGACCAATTTGGTACGAAAACCAAACTTGAAGGTCAAAAGAGTTGTGCTGGGCATCTCTTTCCCTGCTGTTGCTCCTCCACCCTTCACATCCCGCCCTCGGCTCCGATCAACCGCCGGATCTCACACTTGGTGTACCCGGTTTTTGTCTAACGGTGAGGTTGGGTCGTGGGCTTTGGGGGGCGTGGATCGGGTAGTTTCCAGCCGTATCATTGCTGAGTGATTTCAGAATGCCTAACGGCGTGGGAGTCTTCCGTGTTGTGCGGTGGGAGTCTCTCCGGCGATGCCGTCTCTGCCCCGATCTGTGCGTTGTTTGGAATTTGCCCAAGGGAGATCAAGGGATGCGGCTGTTGTTTGTGGAGTGGTGGCTACTGGTGGCTGCGGCTGAGTCCCGTTGATGCTCTTGAATGTTTGGGTTTAGGGGGTCAGTGGCAGTGGAGCAGGGAGTGATGGCTGGTTCTCTGTTTTGTTTTGTTTTGCAAGTTTTCAAAAATGAATGGCGAATCTGTTGGGTTCTGGTGGTCGGGGTAGTGGTGCAGCGGCGGCGGCGGTTATGGCGGTGATGTTGGTGGTTGATTGCGGAGGTGGTCGGATCCCCTATGGATGGTGCTTAGGCTGTCGAGTGTTTGCCCGTTTCGGATCTTGGCTGCTATTTTGCTCTCCGGCGCGGGGATCTCATTTCTGTTTTTGATCTCTAACGTTATTCCTGTTTGTTTGCTGCTGTCTGTGTTTCATTTGGTGGTGGTTTGCCCGAGCCTGGTTTTCTCTGTTCCCCCGTTTTCGTAGGCCGGAGCCCTCCGCCGGCCGCTATATCTTGGAGTCGCCGGCGTGGCTTAACGGCGAGGTGTGGCTTCGGTGTTTTGTACGGCATCGGCCAGTTTTGGAGATTCTTGGGTTAGGATTTGGTTAGGGCAGGCTGGCCTATGGTTTGGGCCGGATTAGGAGATGGGCTTATTGTTTATCTAGGTTGTAGTTTGGGCTCCTGCAATTTGTTTTGATTGTAACTACATAGACCTCAGGAGTTAGGGCTTTGTCCCTTGTGATGTACTATTTCCAACCTTTGGTTGGATTCCCCTCCCCTATTCCCGTTTTAATAAATTTTTCGCCGTTCAAAAAAAAAAAAAAAAAAGAGTTGTAATTGATATTTGGAGGACGAAAATGAGACTCAGGTGAAACTAGGAGGACCATTTCTATAAATATTCCTTTTTTATATGCCGCATAAGAAATTATTTTAAAATTTATGAATATTTTTTCTGTATTTCTATAAATGTCCCCTTGCCCTACTATGAGTATCAATTTACAGCAGAAAGAAAAATACACAAGTAACACAATAATTAAAAGTCCAGGAGGAACAAGTTATGAAAGAAAAACACCCAATAATCCTGTGATGTCATATAAATACGTATCGTTGTGATCATCAAAATGAAACCCTAACAATCCCATTCTCCTATGTAACAAACTTATATATGAGAGAGAAAATGAGTATGAGAATTTTGATTTACTAATTGGATAAGGGAAAAATAGAGGCGATAGAAGCTGACCTTGAGTTGGATTGGCACAGAATCTGGGTCTTCAATTGAGTGCAAACTATTGACATTTATTTCTGAATTGGGAAAACTATCGACTTTGGGTGCCACAAATATACCAATTGCATGAAGGTAGCTTCCATCAAGTCCATGGAATCCAGTGATGACTTCACCTTCTATTGGAATGAGCATAGAATGACCCCTTTCCAAACCAAAAGGCCCATATTTCTTTAGATTTGTATTAAAACAGAGAGATGTGAGTCCCACAAATATAAAGTAGTCTTCGTACGTCAGGCTTATGGATGAGAATTGCTCTACTGAACTGTCAATGCAGAACTAAACAAGTGCAAGTCAAGACTTTGTTTGGAACGCATAAAAAATAAAAGTAAAAATCATCTGGAGTTATTGTAGTTTTTGGTTAAATAATTCACTTTTCCATTCGCCTCGACACTGAAGATCAAAAAAATAATAATTTTAAATGCTATGGGCAAAAACGAAAGTACACAAATTTGGACTCTGAGGTGTCGGGGAACGGTCCAACGTGTATGGGACCCGCGTGCATTGAATGGATCCAATACATCTCTATCCGAATCTGTGAATAAGCTAAAGAGGGGCACACCTTTGCAGATAAACGGCCACCGGTACCGCCAATTTTCCTGGAGCTTCCTATAACGATACCATCGCGGCTTTTACTTTCAAATAAAATTGAATAGATAACGACACCATAATGAATAGTTATCTGTAGTATCGGCCCGTCAGGCTTGTAAGCCCAATATTTACCCTCTTTCCCTCCCCATGGCCCTAGAGATGTGCATCCTTCTTCACCGCTAATCTTGCCCTGCCCATTCACACAATCTATTACGTACAACCTTCTTTTTCATAAACACATTTAAAAAAACATCTATCACAATACAACCTTCAGCACATTTTATACATCTTATGTATGTGTATGTATGTCAGGGAGAGGGGTGGAAACTGTTTACCATTGGAACTCTTGGACTCCCTTGGTGCCTTTTCGGGTAAATCAATCACGCAAAGAGACTGAAGGGACTCTCTTGGACTCCCTTGTATATATTTGTATATATTTCCCTTCTGACTTTGCCGAAGAGCTTGATGGATGGATCTTCGGTCATGATTTGAAGAAATCTGGTTGAAAATCGTAGGCTATGGGGAAGGAATTTCTCTGGTGGGGAGGATTGTGGGGATGGAAGTGAGAGAGAGAGAGAGAGAGAGAGAGAGAGAGAGAGAGAGAGAGAGAGAGAGAGAGAGAAGAGTTTTTTGAAGTAAAATGTTTTTTGAGGTAAAATTTGGGTTAAAATGGGATTGCCATCGAACACTTGTGAACTTTGTTAGAAATGGGTTTTGCCGTGAGAGTGGATGATACGAGATCTTTAACTAGTTTGAGGCACTAAGTGCACTTCACACTACTAGGGCCAAAGGTTCTCTTAGTGAACTTTTACGAGTTCAAAATTGGGACATATATTAGTTCAGCGGTTATGTATCAATGCAGAGCCGGTTCTGGAGAAGCCCCACAAGCCCACAAGCTTGGGCAGCTCCCTATCATGGTGCAACAGAAAAAAAATCATCTAAACAGAACATGTAACCTTGATATTTTTTTGTTACAAAATAATTTTCCAAGCATCACGTCACTATTACGGAACTGAATTGCGTGCATCCAACCGAAAATAAGACGCTCTAGTGGACAACAAGGTGGACGCAATGAATTGCTGTGTCCCTTCTGGCTCCCACACACTCATAGGATACACTTTCTCCTTGGCGTCTCTCTCACCTAACGCGTAACACGTTTTCCTTTTTCCTTTTTTACCCGATCCGACCTTCACCTGCTTTTAATCTAGATAGTCTTCCCGTCCACACACTTCTTCATAACGTTTACCCGATCCCACCTTGACCTGCTATCTAATCTAGATAGTCTTCCCGTCCACGCGCTTCTTCATAATGTTCACACACATATCATATATCACTAGTGAGGCGGTCAAGGCCGCCACTAAAATTCCTAATAGTTATAATTTTGTTATCGATATTTATCGAACATTTGAAGCGTATTTTTTCGTCCTAAAATATTGAGGTTTATGATTGAGAATCTAAAATATTTATGCGCACTATTTATAAGTTCTGTTATAAGGATAAATTGAAATCATATATTTAATGAGTGTTCAAACATATCCAAATGTATAACAAAAAAAAAAGAGCTATCTCAAGTTTCATCTCCCTCTTATTTTTTTCGATCTCTTATGTTCGAGTCACAATTCACTTTGTTTCATAACCACACGGTCCATACATACTCTTGCATTAAAAAAAATTACATTCGCATACACACGACTGTAAAAATAATGACAATGTATTAACGATTTAAATTGTCTGTCTCAGTTCATATTTGTGAAGCTTTTGAAAGCAATCCATTTGAGATTTTTATTTTTTTGGAATTCTGAAAGTTTTGATGTGAATTTGCATGGCGAATGAAAGCTTTTTCACAATAAAAATTGTGATCTCTAGATCGATGCATGGGAATTTGTATACTCCGTAGCATTAATTTGTCGTCACAAGCTGTGAGAGCATATAGACCAGTGATTTAAAGAGAAAAAGCACACAAGCTTTCTAATTTTCACAATTGGTTAAAAGTTTAGTTTGAAAGAGTACGTGATTTCAATTGAGAACATACGTAGTACTGTACGTAAATTACAAAATATTCTTTTGCTTTAGGTAGGAAATCCCTCAAGAGTGATGGGGTTGGTAAATTATACAGTGAATACAAAGCCAGTCCCGAGTAAAATCCTGACTCCGCCACTGAATATGAGTTCCATTATATATATGTACTAGCGAATGCCCATGCCTGAAGGCACGGCGCAACGTGCCTACATGCATGTTGTTAATGCATGCCCATGCCTGAGGGCACAATTCGAACGATCAGCTCATGCAAATAAAAACTTGACTCGCGTGCAATATGTCAACCCATGCCCAACAAATCCAACTATGCAAAAAACAATAACCCGTGCATATGTTTTCTATTTTCTGTTTTGTTCTTATATGTCAAATGTCACTCGGATGATCATTAGCTATTTTATTGCAAAAATAAAACAGAAAACATGTGCATGCCAATGCTCTGCATTTAAATTTAAGAACACCAGCCAGTGTTTTGCATCAACTAAATTAGTAAAAATTTAAGCACACCAACCAGTGCTCTGCATTTAACAACATAAGACTAACCAATACTCTGCATTTAATAACATAAGAGCAAACCTAAGCAAATGCTTTGCATTTACCAACAAAAGTACAAACCCAAGCACACCAACCAATGCTCTACATTTAACAATATAAGTACAAATCTAAGCACACCAGCCAGTGCTCTGCATAATAAGTAAATACTTATAGATCTGAAACCTTCGCAATTTGACGTACTTGGGTGGTATTTCTGCACAAACATAAAAATAAATAAACTAATTTAGTTATTGACTATAAAAATCAAACCTCCAAAATCACAAACGACAAACAAAAACATAATTTGTGATGTTCACGATCTTACTTTTAGTCTAATATTGAACTTTTGACATCATCTCTCCAATCAAAGCATACAAACTTGGATCATTTCATGTACTCATGAGGATTCTATGATTTACAATGTGACAAAAATGCACTCACTAACAGGTCCAATAAGACAGCTCTTAATCCTCAAAAATTCAATACTTGTCTAGATATCAGTTACCCAAGTGGAAAAATCAGTTCATCTATCATCTGACTATACCTATAACAAACTCCAATATCTTCAATCAATTGCTTTGCTACGTAAGCAAAAGACCTCAATGCTGAAGTATACTAATAATCTACCCATATGAGTCCATGACTACGATAAAATCGAACGATTTCGATTGGAAGTTATGCCAATAGATAAGAATTGGATTGAATTTCACCATAGGCAAAATAAAGACTAAACTCTTTTCTATACATTCATCGATGAAATCACAGGAGAGAAAAACGAACGGAGATCAGACCTCGTTGTTGAAGTAAGCCTTGCGAGCTCGGAAGGACTTGGTTGGAATGAAATTGGCGGCCGCCCGTAGATTTATAGCTCTTCTTTTCCCAAGGGAAAGAATTCAGACCCTTGTTTTCTTCAATCATCATCACTCACTCCTAATTCAAGTCTTTAAAACTTATTTGGTCTCTCATCCCCTCGACTCTGCATCATCCGCATCAGAATCACTTCCCGAAGAGCTCCAAGATTCAGAATCTGCACACAATCCCTCATGATCACATAACCACTCCACAAAAAAATTCACCAACTATTTCCACAAAGGAAGAAAAAAAGGAATTTTAGATGTTACTACTTGATGAGGATGAATCGCTGCTTGAACTGCCGATTGCATGACCCTTATTATCATGAACACCGCCACGGGCCGCTGCGCCATCATCCTTCTCAACCTCCACTGGTGATAAGTGCGTCATTGGCATCTCATCGCCAATGTCAATATCTTCCTCCCAGCATCAGTTTTTTTCACTCACATGAACCTCCTATTAACAACATAACAATTATTAGCAAAACTTTCAGTGCCAACCACTAATCACAAATAAAAGCAAAACCTATGTTTTTAACCAGATTGTGATTCTTCAAAACCCATACATAAAATGTGCATTATAATGTAGTCAACAATTCTAGTGTTTTTTAGCACATTGCATGTGCTTGAAAACACTTAAAAAATGTACTTCATGAGCAATATACACAACCCTATGGTTTGAGAGTTCAATGCACAATGTCATAGAAAATAGAACATGCTACAGTTATGAATGAGAAAGCAGTGGCATTTTACTTCATCACCTTTGAGTTAACAGTTAAATGCATAGAAGATAACAACCAAAATAAGATTACCATGGCTTCCAGTTTCCGGAATATGGAGTAAAAGACTTGCCAATAAAGCACACAATTCAAAAAAGGCTTCAAGTAACCAAAAAATTCGGTACAGAAGGACCAAAAAACTACTACGTAATTGATGATACTTAAATCTATGATCAGGAGCTACTTGCAGTCACTAATCACTGCATTTGGATACAAAACATCTGAACAAATTAAAAGCATCAAAGTAAGCATCAATACCTTGAAGCCACATGAGAACTGCTAGTGTTCTTAACCCTAACATCACTTCTCATCTGCTTCCTGGGCTCATCTACAAATTACAACAAAACCAAATCAATCAGTTAATTCTAAAAAAAACTCGTAAACTAAGAAAAAACAGTTCTGAGCTAAAAACAACGCTGCACAGGGAAAGTATAAATTCTCATTTAGACTAAGAACGACATCAGTATATATTTAAGGAATCCTTTGAGACATTTCATCAAATAGGCAGTGAGCTATCAATACACTCCAATTCAGAAAGTAATGCAGTTTGAGAGAGAGAGAGAGAGAGAGAGAAGCACGCTGACGTCGGCGTTCTATGACTGAGGGGAACTTTAAGAAAACTGAAATCAGAAGAAACAATTTGGTTATCAATAAAAAGACTGCTACAGGTAACCTATAAATATAGTGTATTCGATTAAAGCTGGTGTATTACTTATGGAAGCTTACATTTTGATTTCCGTAATACTACCAAGCTTCCACTTTGTGTACATAAAGTTCAAGAACAATACTTGGAATATTTAGCAACCTCTCCGATACCTAGTGTATTCAAAACCCCAACCTCTCCAATCCTTTTCAACCCTTAAAGCCCACTTCATAAGTATTCTAAATAACATCCACTGATGAGCAATACATAGACAAAACAAACCCTAAAAACCAAAATGGAAGACAGAAAATAAAAAAACAAACCTTGATATGGAAAAGCTGCAGCTTTTCCGAATGGCAGATAGAACCATTACTACATCATGGTGAATAAATTGAACTGGTTGATACTTTACCATACCATCTCTAAACTATTTTAGGTTTTACCAAAACTTCTAGTCAAATAACATTTAGAGTTTACTCTCTTCTTCTAAAGCATAACATCTAGAGCAATGGGGAATTGGGGAACTAAAGAACAGACGCAAGGAAAGCAACAATTTTGAATCCAGGACTGATTTTGAAACACAACACATAAACAGAAAATAATCATGTGCGATCAATCAGGGAATAATCACCGAGGATGTTCTGATAGTGAGTGGCTTTGATGGTGATCTCGATTCGAATTGGAGTTACCTGACCTCCGCTAGCTCTCTCGTCAACACGTCGTTCAGCTCAGCGAAGACACTCCATCAGCAACGAACTGTAAACAAAAAAGGAAAATAGTAGAACTGAACCCTAAGCTAACTTATAAAGGTACCTCATGTTGAAAACAGTAGACCTAAACACTAAGTTTGTTTCTGAAAATCAACCTCTCTAAACCGAACACTAAGCTAGCAGTAGAACTCAACATGGGCAACTGTTAAAGCATTTGGTAGTAATAGTCAGGGATGAGCCCAGGAACTGTGAACTATAAACCTATCCATTGAAGCACAAAAAAGGACAGGCATCACCCCTTGCTAGCAGCTTGAGTGTTCTGTTCTTCAGTAAAATCCTGATCAAGCTATCGTATTTGGTCTCAAAACAAATTAAAAAAATAAATTATATATGGTCTTATTTTTAAGGTTAAAGAAGCAGAGAAAAAAGGATTTAATAGTATACCTTTTCTTTTTTTTTGTCTATTTCGTACTTTTACTCTTTTTTCTTAGCAATCACATTCGGACCTTCTACCAAGAAAAAAAGAGACTCATTACCGATTCTTCCATTTGGAATCAAGAAACCCACGGATCTCTACTAAAGCGGCGTAAGCTTTGGATCCTCCTCGTGATAGCGCAAAGGGTTGTCCCAATGACAATCAAATGCTCCTGGAATCTGCAAAGTGATGAAGGGATAATTTAGCCATGATCGAAAGGAACTTCCAACGACTCGAAGATGATCAAGTACATCAACAAACCTTTCGGGGGTTGATAGCCAGCATAAGGATACATGCAAATTAAAAAAAGCAAGTACTATTCAAGACATGTGAAAGTAAAAGGAGGAGACGAAGACAGATGATAGAGGGATGCAAAGCAAGGAATAAAGGGTAATACGTAGAAAATTGCCGTGATTCCAATTGCTTTGTTTCTCTTCCGATACCACTCTCTCTGTCTCTCTCAAACAGGGCTGTGAAAAAGAAAGCCTTGCTTTAAGCAAATTCTTACAAACCTCGGTGATTCATAGATGATCGTGAACAACCACAGCTACACACCTTATACATACTTCAATACACAAATTTCTCAGCTACAGAACCGAACCGATTTATACACATAGAAATACATAAAAGTACACAAATTCCGTCCACAAAAAGAAACATCAACCACAGTTGGCGGTGCTCAGAAATGAAAGAAATCCGTTGGAGAGAGAAAAACTCTAACCTGAGAAGTACTCGTACCCTAATCAAGTATGTAATCGGTGTTCTATCGGTCTATGCCACGGGAATCAACAAACCCTAGACCTGAAGTTTTTTAGTGAGGAGAAGAACTATAAACCTTTTGGGGTGAAGCACTACATGCCGTCGAACGGTGGTGGTTCCAGTGGTGACTTGTCGCCTCGGTTGGTGGTGGTAGTGGTGTCCAATCAGGATCGCCAGAGAGGAGCAACTGGGATTCGATTTCCGAGGGCTTGCGGTGGTGCGGTGGGTCGGAGGGAGAGCGAGAGGAGAGAGGGATGCAGTGTTGCGGTGGGTCGATCGATCGAGAGAGAGAGAGATATGCGGATCGAGAGACACAGAGAGCGTCTGAGGGAGACAGAGGGATGGGAATAATGGTGCGGCTAGGTTTCCCATAAAATGCCATTCAGGATAACCCTTGGATGAATCAGTTATTTACGGGGCTGCCATTATAGAATGGAGGGTGTAGATTTATGTAGGAGACAAATCTGAGCGTTGGTTGTCTTTTGGATTCAAACCCAGTCCTATCTTATTATATAGATGTTGTTGGATATTTGGCCAAAAACATGAACCTAGCTCATTAATTCTGAAGGTTAATGAGTGGTAGAGAAGAGTTTGGGGCACCGCCATGTGGTGCCCCATGGGCATGGAATAATTACATGTTACAATCAAGCTTAATAATTATTAATAATCATCAAAACCACGAAATTAGTACTTAAAAGGATCCTAATCCTGATGTTTACGTTAGAGTAGGGGCTTCTATTTTTAATAGTTGACCTTGCATTTGATGCAAATGCTTGTTTTTTTTTTTTTTTTTAAAAAAAAGAGAAACTAATACAGTATATCTGAATATTGCGAAGTGCGCATCTTAATTATTAGATAATTAAAAGCGGAGGAGAGTCAGGGGTGGTCTGTGTGCAAGCTAAATTGATGTGGCATAAAACAAAAAAAAATTACAAGCGGAGTTACCATAGGGCATCGCTTAATTACGTAGTACACACAGTCAAAGAATTGCTTACACACCATCATGAATAATCTTTGTGGCTCATTTTTATGAGTTTTTGTGGCTTAATTTATGAGTTTTTGTGGCTCACTTTATAGAAGTGCGTACGGTACACCCTTACGAATTTTGTAGCTTACTTTTATGGATTTTTGTGGCCCCATATATGAGATTTTGTGGTTGTTTATATATGTGTTTTTGTGGTTACAATTATGAATTTTGTGACTTACTTTTAAGAATTTTGTGGTAAAAAAAATAGCTAAAAGTAAAAAAAGGCGGCTCTAGGGTATGAATTTTGTGGCTTACTTTTACGAATTTTGTGGTCCACTTTTACAATTTTTTGTGGTGTTATTTACGATTTTTTGTGGTTCAATGAATTTTATGACTTATTCTTATGAAATTTTGTGGTTATTTATTAGATTTTGTGGCTCAAAATACGAAGGGCACATTGTACATCTTTTTGGGGTGTGTACAATAGATGTTAGGACCACGGGCCACGGTTTTTCTGTGTTGGCAAATTCCAAGATAAAACACACATTTATTTGTATCCCCATTTATTGAGTTGTATTTTATTTATTTTTATTTCTAGAGTATCTATTTAGAAAGCGAAAGAAAATCAAGGGAGATCAAGGCAATCAAGGGCTTTATCATTCAGCAAGTTCGAAAGGAAAGAGAAATCAGGAAAATCTCATTTCGGCATATGGCAACTTCATGCAATATACAAGCTGATTATAAGGAATAATATAGTGGCCTATATATAGTCAAGTTCGTGAGGATTAGTGATTAACGAGAATACATACAACAACTTCATCTCATTTGTGCAAACAAATGGAATATTAAAAAGGGGGTTTATATCTTTGTATCTTGGAGTAAAGAAAAGATCGATGGATCTTTGAGCGTTCAAGACAACTTCAAGAGGTTTACAACATCAACTCAGTTAATCTCTGAGCAAAGTTCTTCGGTGGATTCCGGGTGGTAAACGGAAGGCTTGTGGATTCAAGGCAGCGGCGGTCAAGCATTCAGAGAGGTGTACGTGGATTCGGCAAGAGCGTCTAGGTTTAGGTTTGTGGAGTTCAAACTTATCGTAAGAGTTCTTGTAACCTCGTGTTTAGTAGTGTTTGATTCCTTCCCGTGGTTTTTTCCCGTTTTGGGTTTTTCCACGTATATCTTGTGTTCATCTCTTTATTGCTTCTCGTTCGTGTGATTAGCTTATATATTGATTGGTGGATTTATTTATTAAAAAGATAAAAAATAGCAAATATTTTTAATCCTAGTTCATCTAGGATTTTTCAATTGGTATCAGAGCAGGTCGCTCGTAATATTAGGGTTTATTCCTAGAGCGGATCCTAATTTTATTTATTTGCTATTATGGAAACCCCTAATAACTCTGCTGTTGCGAAACCTCCTCTTTTAGATGGGTCTAATTACGCATATTGGAAAGCTAGGATGAAAGCTTATTTGAAATCTCAGAACAATCGTGTCTGGCTCTCGGTTGTTAATGGCTATACTGAGCCTACCACAACCGTGGAAGGTAAAATTATCCGAAAGCCTGATGAGTCTTGGGATAACACTGATCACTTGAAAGCGACTCATAATTCATGTGCCCTTAATGCTATTTTTGGTTGTGTGTCCATATCTGAGTTTCAACGTATTTCAACTTGTGAAATAGCTAAGGATGCTTGGGATATTTTATCCATCACTCATGAGGGGAATAGTCAAGTGAGACAACAAAAACTTCAAAGTATTATCACTGATTTTGAGATGATACGGATGAGTGACAATGAGACTTTTGGTAATTTTTATGCGAGGTTGAGTGAAATTGTGAACTCAAGCTTTAACTTAGGTGAGCCTATTTCTCAGGAGAAAATAGTTAAGAAAATCATGCGTTCTTTACCTAAGAGGTTTATTACTAAAGTTGAAGTTCTTGAATGTTTGCCTAATTTTGATTCCATGAAGGTTGAGGAAATTGTAGGTCATTTCTTAACTTTTGAAACCAAATTGTCGCAATATGGATCTCAAAAAGAGAAGAACAAAAACGAGGAAAAATCTTTGGCTTTTTCTAGTTTTAAGGTCTCGGATAGTGATGACGATGAATTGGACCAAGAGGAAATGGCTTTATTTGTTAAAAAATTTGGAAATTTTTTTAAAAAGAATAAAACCTTTGGTCCTAATTCGAAAGATAAGAATGGTGGTTTCAAAGGGTCTTCCAAGGGTAAAGAGAGGAAAGAGAGCAAATCATTAGGTCCCCAATGTTACGAGTGCATGGGGTTTGGTCATATTGCCCAAGATTGTGCTAACAAACTGAAAAATAAATCTTATAATGTCAGGACTTGGGATGATAGTGAATCTGATGAAGAAGAAAATTGTGGGGGGAATAGTAAAGTCATGGCTTTAGGAGCTTCTTTGGATCCTCATGCGAGTGAGTCTAAATTAGGAGATGGGAGAGTGAATGATGATGATTTGAGCAATAGTGAAAGTGAGGAGGAAGAGAGTTTGCAAAAAGCATACAATAAACTTTTCAAAGAAAGTTTGAGGTTGACTAAGACTAACATTAAGCTATCTAGTGAAGTGAAGATGAGTGATGAGTCTTGCGCGAAACTCAAGCAAGAGCTTTTGGAAGCTCAAGCTCGGGAGAGTCAAGTTGAGAATAATAGGGACTCTTTATTTAATGAACTTGTGGAGATTAAAAGCATGAATATGAAACTTGGTATTGATTTGCATGCTTCTTTTGAATCTAACAAATTACTTGAATTAAAAGTAGCTAATTTGCAAGCTGAGCTTGACAAGGCCAATGCTATTTTTAAAAGAATGAATGCAGGTTCAAAGAAATTAGAAGACATTCTTGGTGCTCAAAGACAAACGAGTGACAAGTCAGGCCTTGGTTTTCATGGAGCTTCATCATCTGAACAACTTGCAGGTAAAGTAAATGAAGCAAAATCTAAAGAGGTAAATACTAAACTTAATAGCTTTAATTCTGCTAAGAAGCCTCTTCATATTAGAAAAGCTAATGGTGCGAAGTTTGTTCCTATATGTCATTACTGTAATATTAAAGGGCACATTAGACCAAATTGCTTCGAACTGCATGGATATCCATCTATTGCTCACAGTTTTGTTTGTCGTAATAATATTGATCGTTTTGAAACAGTTACATATCATGACAAAATTAAAAAATCTTGGGCCATGTATACTGAGTATGATAATGTTAGGAATCTGACATTTAAGAATATGAAATCTCAACTTATGCCTAACAAACGGAGTCAAGTTGGTCCTATTAAAACAAGAGCTATTTGGGTGAGGAGGTCAGACTTGAGACCTTACACGAATTCTACCAACCATTTAGATGACTCTGGATCATCTAGAGGAGTAGACCTTGCCTTTTAAAGGCTTGCTCTTAATTAATTGCATGCAAAGTCTAGGTTGATTTTCTTGTCTATCCTATACCTAGAGATATGATATTTTTTTGTGCTTAGTTTCTTATCGCACTTAGTTTATATTGGTTTTTTTTTTCTATTGTTTCTTAGACTGTCGTTTTTTTTTTTAAAGCCAAAAAGATTTTATTTTTGATATATGATTGAAGAAAAAAAAAAAACATTCACATTTAAAAAAAAAAAAAAAAAGGCAAAATTTTCTTCACACTGCGCATGCTGCACTTCTTGATGTCGTTGCTATATCTCATACTAGTGCATCTCATGATTCGTACTTGTCATGCATGCCTTTTCAAGAGCTACTTTCATGATAATTTCATCAAAAAATTATGTGTATGGCAGTCATTGCATGTGTTTGTACACGCCCATTGATAGCCTTGAGAAGTTGATCCTTATCTCTTTGGGTGAGTATTTGTCCTTGTGGTGGACACCATATGTCATTCACTTTGGGTATTGACCTTTGACTTGCATACCCCATGTGAGGTCGATTGGCTCGGTTGAATGGGTTAAAAAAAAAGAAGGGAAACATATAAACAATTGAAAGACCTGAGGAAAGGGCTACCTCTATGTGCACGTGTAAGCTACCATTGACTTGCATGTCATATATTCTCTTTTTGCGTCATGGATTTAAGCTACGGCCTTAGATGTGTGAAAGCCGCCCATGACGGTGCAAAACTATTCTGTGATTATTTGGTATAAGGTTGGCATCTCTTGAGGGGGAGAATATCATGTTATATACTCACTTAACCCCGTTTTTTATATGATCATATTTCATGCGGGTTGGAGTTGGTCTGCCGCCCTTGTGGAGGATGATGTCAATTGCTCCCTTCTTGGTTGATACGACCTCATAGGGATGAGTTGATTCTATTGTTAAGGCTATCATTGCACACACTCACTATGACACTTGCATGATTTCATAGCCATGGTTGTTCTTTGAAATTTTCTTAGGTAGCTCCTTTGAAAGCAATCATAACTTGGGGTACCATGCGATGTTTCTTTTGTGTGAGATATATCTTAGTGATTGAATGCTTCATGTTATATTCTTTTGTCTCGTTGAGATCCCTCTCTATGGGTATATATGGCAGAATGTAATGAGGGGGAGCATTTCTTTGTTTGGTGAGTGGGAGTATTATTGGTTTCATCGATATATCTGTGTTTATGCCTAGTCTATATGCGCTTAATTGATTTCTCTGCATGTCCTAGCAGATGTTGTTGGTTGTCCAATGGGGCTGTAGGTTTTACATTTGTGAATGTTTTCTAGACTTCCGTTATTATGGTACTGCTTTTCTAGACTTTCTTCCCATGGCATATTAGTTTGGCTTAAATTGATTTTAGTTTCTCTTTGGCTTAATTTGGGCGTATTGTTTGCTGATTTGTTGCTTTCTTGATTTGGGATTATTCATGTGTGCTCTACCTTTGTCATTCCGTGACAAAAAGGGGGAGTAATTTGTTGACTAACAGATTGTGCATCTTTAGTGTTTTTGCAGCTTTATAGGCTGTGACCTCAATTCGTCAGGGGATAGGTTTTTCTTGTCGAGTGTGTTTTGTCATGGAAGTGCCAAAGGGGGAGATTGTTAGGACCACGGGCCACGGTCTTTCTGTGTTGGCAAATTCCAAGATAAAACACACATTTATTTGTATCCCCATTTATTGAGTTGTATTTTATTTATTTTTATTTCTAGAGTATCTATTTAGAAAGCGAAAGAAAATCAAGGGAGATCAAGGCAATCAAGGGCTTTATCATTCAGCAAGTTCGAAAGGAAAGAGAAATCAGGAAAATCTCATTTCGGCATATGGCAACTTCATGCAATATACAAGCTGATTATAAGGAATAATATAGTGGCCTATATATAGTCAAGTTCGTGAGGATTAGTGATTAACGAGAATACATACAACAACTTCATCTCATTTGTGCAAACAAATGGAATATTAAAAAGGGGGTTTATATCTTTGTATCTTGGAGTAAAGAAAAGATCGATGGATCTTTGAGCGTTCAAGACAACTTCAAGAGGTTTACAACATCAACTCAGTTAATCTCTGAGCAAAGTTCTTCGGTGGATTCCGGGTGGTAAACGGAAGGCTTGTGGATTCAAGGCAGCGGCGGTCAAGCATTCAGAGAGGTGTACGTGGATTCGGCAAGAGCGTCTAGGTTTAGGTTTGTGGAGTTCAAACTTATCGTAAGAGTTCTTGTAACCTCGTGTTTAGTAGTGTTTGATTCCTTCCCGTGGTTTTTTCCCGTTTTGGGTTTTTCCACGTATATCTTGTGTTCATCTCTTTATTGCTTCTCGTTCGTGTGATTAGCTTATATATTGATTGGTGGATTTATTTATTAAAAAGATAAAAAATAGCAAATATTTTTAATCCTAGTTCATCTAGGATTTTTCAATAGACAATCTCTCCATTGTCCCCCAACAATCCAATGAAAATAGACTTGCTACCCAACCCGCTAAATTTGTCTGACACGTGACTTGTTAGGAGTATCACATGATACTCGGGCTGCGTCTACTAATTCTAGAGGAAGGTGAAATAAAAAATTAAGGTCAAGTGTCGCTACTGCTCGGTTTGAATTTTGTGGAAGGTTTTAAAGTATAATGAGTGGAGAGATGGGTAAAGTCTAATGATTCTAGGTGTTTGTTGTGGCTCCTCCCTCCCCAGAGCATTGTATGAATAAGCAGTTTCTACAGCAACTTACCAACTGTTATCAAAATTTGGGGCTTGATTTTTCTGTATTTCAGCGATGATTGATGAATGAATTGGTTTGCAACGTATGTTGTGATTGTTGAAGTAGTTGTAGACTTGTCGTTCAAGGATTGTGAGGAATCTGTCTGCGTGAAGGTCTGTAATGGTGTCATGGTGTGCAACGGCCGTTACAGACCGGTACATGATAGGTAACAGCCTTATCAGTCAATATGCACGAGGATTTCCCTAACACCGCTATTTAGCCTATTTTCATGCGTAACCAAATGATCCATTCAAAACCAGTTACGTTACACAACAGTTATTCTTTAAACGATGGTGGCGAGAGAGCAAACACGGGTTAGAATCAATTGAAGCGGTCTGAGCCGGCAACTCAGGGGCTCGAAACACGGGTTAGAATCACTTGAATCTTTCTCCCATGCTAGGTTACAGAAGAAAAATATGGTGAAGACTTGAGAAATAATCCTCGATCAAGATCCATAATATTGGTTAATTAGATAGATCAAGCACATGAATAGAAGTTTACAGTTGTGGGGCTTGCTCTGTCGCTCATCAACCGCTGTGACCAACTTTCTCACACAACTGCAGTTCTTGAAGAAATAATGTCTTATTAACATGGACAAATATTATGTGAACAAGCACCCATTGCTTTCATACCTGGAGATCTTGTTGGGGTGCTAGGTTAGATTTTGTAGTAAATTAGACAAGAGAGTGGGAAAGGAAGGTTGAGAGGTGTTATAAGGACAAGTTGTGTAAGGCTTTAATTGGATTTTCATTACTTCAAAGTGAGTACATCAAGGCTCTATTTATAGAGCACTTCTACCTACATAGAATTCTCTAGAATTGTCTAGTTAGAGATATCCACAAGTCCTTTAATTACAAGGATCTCCTATCTTCTAGATTTTTCTAGGTTTAACCATGTGCTTAATTACAAAACATATCTCTCACAACTTCTAGACTATTCCATACAAATATCTTCTAGTTTCATCTATTACTTCTACACACTTCTTATTATTTTAAACTTAGATATTTAAATACTTATTCTACATTATTCTAGAAGATTACAAATTACATTTTTTAACACTCCTCCTTAATTTGTAATCTTCATGATCTCTTGAAACTGAGAGAATTTATCTGCTGCTACTGCTTTGGTCATTATGTCGGCTAGCTGCTCCTTCGTATTGACAAATTCAAGCTGAATTTCTCCATTCTGCACTAAGTCTCTGATAAAGTGATGTCGGAGCTCAATGTGCTTTGTCCTACCATGAAAGACTGGATTTTTGCTCATTGCTATAGCTGACATATTATCGCAATAGATGACTGTAGGGCCTTCTTCTTTATGCTCCATATCAGAAAGTATTCTTCTAAGCCATACAGCTTCACATGCTGCATCAGTTGCTGCAATATATTCTGCTTCTGCTGAGGACAAGGCGATTGTCCTTTGCTTCTTGGAACTCCAAGATATAATTTTAGTTCCCAAGCAAAATACTTGGCCAGATGTGCTCTTTCGATCATCAATTGATCCAGCCCAATCACTATCGGTATAGCCAATAAGCTTGCAGTAATTTTCTTTTGTGTACCTGATGCCAAGTTTCTTCGTTCCTTGAAGATAACGAAGGATCCGCTTGACTGCTGCATAATGTAGCTTGCTCAGCTCGTGCATAAATCTCGAGATAAGATTTACAGAATATACAATATCAGGCCTTGTATGAGTGAGATAGTTTAGCGATCCAACCAATCTTCGATAGGCCATAGCATCGACCTTCTCCGCTCCATCATGTAACTGCAACTTCTCATTTAAAGAGAGTGGAGTAGAGACTGGTTTGCAGTTGCTCATGCGGAATTTCTTTAATAAGTCTTCAAGATATTTTTCTTGAGAGATAAAAATCTCTCCTTTGGATTGCCTTACTTGAATGCCGAGAAAATATCTCATAAGGCCTAGATCCGTCATCTCATATTCCTTCATCATAGCTTTTTTAAATTCATCGAGCATTACTACATTGGTGCCTGTGTAGATTAAATCATCAACATAAAGGCAAACAATGAGAAAATCTTGCGTACCTCCTTTTTTGACATATAGGGATAGTTCGCTTTGGCTTCTTTGAAATCCACTTTGATAGAAGTACTTGTCAATATTGCTATTCCAGGCTTGTGGTGCTTGCTTCAAGCCGTATAGTGCCTTTCGAAGTCGATACATCTTGTCTTCTTTTCCTTTGACTGCATAGCCTTGTGGTTGCTCCACATAAACTTCTTCTTCTAATTCACCATTGAGAAAGGCAGATTTGACATCGAGCTGATATACGGGAAGCTCGTTTTGTGCAGCTAAGGCCAAGACTGCTCGTATTGTCTCCATTCTTGCGACTGGAGCAAATGTTTCATTGAAATCCACTCCAGGCTGCTGTGAGTAGCCTTTTGCTACTAAGCGTGCTTTGTGCTTCTGAATTGATCCATCTTCTTTGTAATTTGTCTTATAAACCCATTTGAGTCCGATTACGTCCTTTCCTTTTGGTAGCTCCACAGGATCTCACGTGTGATTTTTCTCGATAGTTGCAATTTCTTCATTCATTGCTTTTAACCAAATTTCTTCTTTTGCAGCTTCTTCAAAATTATGTGGTTCACAAGTGAAGAAGGCAAAATCACACGAGTCATATATATCCCCTAAAGAACGTACCTTTCTTGTTGGATTGAGATCATCCGATGATGAGCTCTCTGGACTAGTCCGTGGGCTTTGATTTGGACTTGGGTCTGGAGTCAAGGTTTCTCGCTCTTGTCCTGCATCATTAGGCTCAAGAAAATTTGGCTCTTGGAAGGAATTGTCCTCCCACTTCCACACAGCAGCTTCATCAAATATTACATCTCGAGAAACCATAAATTTATTTGTGTTTGGATTATAGAGACGATAACCCTTAGACTCGTCACTATATCCGATGAAAATATATTTTTCTCCTTTTTCGTCAAATTTTTCCCTTTTTTCTGAGGGAACTAATGCATATGCAATGCATCCGAAAATCTTTAGAAAATTTACCTGTGGCTTCTCTTTGTTCCACGCCTCATATGGTGTCTTGTTTCTAACTGCCTTAGTGGGAGAACGGTTGAGGATGAAAACAGCAGTGTTGACAGCTTCGGCCCAGAATGAGTTAGGAAGCCCTTTACCTTTAAGCATGCTCCGCGCCATCTCTGCAATTGTTCGGTTCTTCCGTTCTGCCACTCCATTTTGTTGAGGTGTTTTACGGATTGTAAGTTGCCTCTTGATTCCTTTTTTCTTGCAATAGTCCATGAATGGAGTGTAGATGAATTCACCACCACGATCTGTCCGAAGTGTCTTTATTTGTCTTCCGCTTTGTCTCTCCACCAAGGCTTGAAATTTAAGGAATACAGAGAAAGCTTCTGATTTTTTGTTAAGGATGTATAACCACATCATCCTTGTATAGTCATCAACAAATAGGAGAAAATATCTTTTTCCAGCAAGAGATGATGTTCTGGTAGGGCCAAAAATATCAGAATGCACCAATTCCAAAGGCGCTTTAGCTCTCCAAGCGAACTTTGGAAATGGGAGTCTGTGCATTTTTCCATATATACATCCCTCACAAACTTTATCAATTTTATCAATATTTGGTAGCCCTTTCACCATATTTTTCTCCTTTAGCAATCTCATGCCCTTGTAATTTAAGTGGCCATATCTTAGATGCCACAAATATGAGTCATCAACTTTTTCAACTTTAAGGGCAAAATTTTCATTAAGTGACATTATTAACGGAAAAACTTTATTTGGAGTCATTTTGACTTTTGCCACTTCAAAATTTTTCTTCTTGTCAATAATAATGCACTCATCTTTGTCAAAGTTTAGTGCATATCCTTTTTGAAGTAATTGCCCCACGCTTAATAAGTTTTGAGTAAGCCCAGGAACATAAAGAACATCTGAAATTAATTTTTTGTTACCTCCCTTTGTGTAGATAGCGATAACTCCTTTTCCTTTCACATTTTGCAACTTCCCATCTCCCAGCTTTACTTGTGAAGAGATTTTATCGTCAAGCTGCACGAACTTTTTACGATCGCCTGTCATATGATTACTGCATCCACTATCCAAATACCAAATGTTATCTGACTCTTGTTGAGCATTCATGCAAGAGAATAGGTGTTCAACTTCATTTTCTTCTGAAAAATTAGCTTTATTTTTTTCTTGATTGAACCAACAATCTCGATCAGAATGATTAGGAACCTTGCATCTCTTGCATTTAAATCTACAATCTTTGGATGCATGATTAGATTTTTTGCAAATAATGCAAGAAGAGTTAGAGTTACCGCCATTAGGATTCCTCTGATTGTCGTATCCTTTTCCTTTGTTCCGGGCTTGAAATGTATTTTGGCCTCCACGTCTTTGTCCGTTCATGCCTCCTCCTCGAGATGAGCCATTCTCTTGATCTTCTTGGTTCTTTCCTCCAAAATTGATTTTGCTTTGAAATGCTTGCTCCAAAGATTTATTTGTGAACCTGCTCATTCTTTGTTCATGGGCCTCGAGAGAACTCATTAGTTCATGTCGAGTAAGTTTAGATAAATCCTTGGATTCTTCGATAGCAGCTACAACATGATCAAACTTTGGAGGCAAACTTCTAAGAACCTTTTCGACGATTCTTTTATCCGGAAGGGTATCTCCATAACTTCGAATTTGATTGATAATTCCAGCAACTCGGGAAAAGAACGCTTGAATGGATTCATTTTCCTTCATTGCTAGATTATCAAAGTCTCTCCATAGTGTTTGAAGTTTAATGGAGATAACCTTATCATAACCTTGATATTCAATTTTTAATATCTCCCATGCTTCTTTTGAAGTTTTTGCACCCATAATTCTTGGAAAGATAGATTTGCTTACCCCACGTTGAATGTTGAGGAGAGCCAAAGCATCTTTCTTCTTGTTCTCCCTGAACTTCTTCTTCCTTGCTTCCGTCCAAGTTGCTTCTTCTTCGGCATTTGCCGGTGCCTCGTATCCGCTTTCAACAAGATCCCACAATTCTTGTGAGACAAATAAAGTTTGCATTTGGATGCTCCAATAGTCATAGCTCTCTCCCTCAAATATAGGGATGAGATTTTGTGCATAGTTGAAAGTGGAAGAGTTGGACTCCATGGTGGTTGAAAGAAGGACAAGGATGAATCGGTTAACTTAGCTCTGATACCAAAATTGTTGGGGTGCTAGGTTAGATTTTGTAGTAAATTAGACAAGAGAGTGGGAAAGGAAGGTTGAGAGGTGTTATAAGGACAAGTTGTGTAAGGCTTTAATTGGATTTTCATTACTTCAAAGTGAGTACATCAAGGCTCTATTTATAGAGCACTTCTACCTACATAGAATTCTCTAGAATTGTCTAGTTAGAGATATCCACAAGTGCTTTAATTACCAGGATCTCCTATCTTCTAGATTTTTCTAGGTTTAACCATGTGCTTAATTACAAAACATATCTCTCACAACTTCTAGACTATTCCATACAAATATCTTCTAGTTTCATCTATTACTTCTACACACTTCTTAATATTTTAAACTTAGATATTTAAATACTTATTCTACATTATTCTAGAAGATTACAAATTACATCTTTTAACAGATCTAGTGCTAAATATACGAACACGGAAAAATTTAGATGTCAAAAGCGCGTGAAAACAGCCAAATGACAAAGTCTAATTAGTGCAGCAACCTTGAAGTCTGAGTGGTGTGATTGGGTGTATGACAGTCTCTCTTCTGCATCACTTCAAGTCCTTGTTAATGGTTCACCTTCTGAGTTTAAGTGACACACTTGAGGCCGCTGGGTGATCCTGATCCATTCTCTTTGATGATTTAACAAGAGGAAATACCACCCATTGTCACGGGATAAGAAAACTACTCCATAATGAGAACATTATTTCTAGATATCAATAGCTTACTGGTGAAATAATCTAAGTTACAGAGAGGAAGAACAAGGAAGAAAATACAAGATAAAGAAGTCATGGGAGAACCCACCTTTCTTGGGGAGGCTCCACGAGGAGTAAGTTACAGTCACGATTTAACTCTCTTGACAGAACTTATCTTTTAGCTAAGCACTTAAGCTTGCACAAAACCTAACTTACTAAAGCTATTTCTCGTCTACTGGACATATGTTAGAATCATCCCGAGCTGAGGTTGAACTAGAGCCCCAATTAGAACTTGAGCTGATCATGCCACTGGTTTTGAGGTATTTCTGCAGCTGCACGTGAGTGTTAATGGCGTTATTGTCCATCCACACGCCCCTCTCATCACATTGGAAGTTAGTAAACTTGGGGCACTGTGTTTGGTGCAAGTAAATTAACTTCGGAAATAATATCCTCAGTTTTCTCCAATCTATTCTTAATTTGCTCAAGTACTCCAAATGCAATATCTCCACAGTCCACTGCTCCCCTTGATGTTCTTGAATTTTCTTTAGATAACATAGATGCCCTCCTCTAATGTAGAGTTTCTTTAGTTCCATATGTTTGCCAGGCATCATCCAATTATCAGGTAGACGTGTCGTAGGGAAACACTGAAGGTCTAGTTTCTGTAGCCTGGGAGGAAGTGTAGCATTGTCAAATGCTTCTGCAATGTCATTAGCTGGAGCTTGTAAAGAGCATCCTCCCCATGATATTGTCATCTTTTTCAGGCCTTCAAACCTTCCTAAATACTTCAAGTCCTGCAGTCTGAGAAGTTCTTTCACACTTATGTAGATGTTAAGTTTTCTTAACTTCTGTAGTGCCAACAAATCGAGCAGAGTACACGATTGTTTATTGTTTTCGAAATCTCCAATCAAGAATCCCTTAAGGACTTGGAGGTTTGATAGTTGAGCAAGACTCTTGGGCATGTATTCTAAAAAGTAACACTCGGACATGTCCAAATGTGTCAAACTCTTGAGTAAACCAATCTTGTCAGGAATCACCTCAAGATTATGACAAGCTCGGAGATCTAAGATCATCAAATTATTGAGCTCCGAAATGAATGTGGGAAGCTCCGTAATCATAGAAATTCCTCAAAGGCTAAGAAAAGTTAAGCTATTTAGCTTATTCAGTCCATAGAGAATTTTGGTGTCTGCTAGTTCAATGTGGTGCTTAGTTGAGCTCTGCCACCTTCCAAGATAAAGACTTCGAATATGCTTCATATTCTCAAATAATTTAGGCTCGCAACTAATTATGGCCTCACCAACATTGATTAGACATGAGTGCCCATCTAGACCACCGCAAACAAATCCAAGATCCAAATCAAGAGTGCCATTTGAAGTAAATCCTCTACGTTTAGCTTCTTCGTATAAAGAAGAACGAACATAAAGGCTCATCTTGCAACTGTTTGGCGTCAAGGAGCACTTTTGGTAGACAGGCTCGATGAAGCCCTTTGCAATAAGCTCCTCAAAGATCTTGCCAGCATGAACTTCAACATCCCAAACGTACCCAATATTTTTGAAAAGCCGGAAATATACCCCTGCCCTACCCACAGGTAAATCATAGGCGTTCTCTTTATGGTTGCCATTGGTGGGAATTTGAAGAAACATAACAAACAATCCTGCAATGGCTCGGGTAGGTAATGGAAAGCTTTCAATATGCCATCAAAATCACCAGTTTGCTTAACCTCTGGCTCCCTGTGGAAGAAGTGCATCATTCCATCCTTGGCCCCGTTTATATTATCCCAATTCTTATGATGTTGGTTGGAATTGACTGAACGGATTTTATGATACGAACGGATCCGGACTTTTAGCTTTGCGATGTCCTTTCGTAGTTTGTCAGAGTCGACCTTTCTTAGTTTGTCAGAGTCTCTCTCGGTACTCGGTAACAGTTGTAGATCCTTGAATTTGTCATGGGCTTGGTTGATTTTCACATTCATATGGTACATGGACTCCTTCGCCTCTGCAAAAGCCGTATCCACGAGGATGAGATCACTACGGATCATTTTAGAAGTGGGCGAAAGAACTCCACCATGGTTGTCGTCTTTGTTGGAGATCAAAGGGATCTGGAACTTCAGCTTCGCAATGACCTGTCCAAGTTCGTCAAAGTCTCTTTCACTGCTCCCTAATTTTTGTAGCTCCTTCAATTTCTCACGGGCCTCACTAATTTGCATATCCATATGGATTTTGTACTTCTGGAATGCCGAATCCACGAGGTCGAGATTCATGCGGATCATTTCAGAAGAGGAGGAAGGAGCTTCACCGTGGTGGTCATCTTCGTTGGTGGTTCCACTGCTGGAAGCAGCACTGTGGATGATGTTATCAAGTGTTTTGAGTTTAGAACCCACACCTGAACCGAACACCCGAACATGGTATTTATACTTGTGTAACTCATAAACATAATACCACAAAATTATAGTAATCAAAATAATGCAATGACGTCGTATTATTGTAACACGAAACTATAAATAAATGAAGATTGAGCAGTACTCATTAACTAGCACCAAAATTTACCTAAACCATGAATTTACGTTCCCTTCAGAATTGTCTATCTCAATTCTCATGTGGTACTCTTATATACATTTGGGTGAGACACATGCGTCCGGGTATAGATCTAGACACCAGTTATGATTTAAAATCAGGAGTAGTGGCACTATTTAAATGAAAGTCACTTTTGTTATTGTGTGTTGGCCCCAAAAGTGTGAAATAGAGGGTTATGTATATAATCATATAACTAAATTTTGTCATGGACTTTTTTGTTAGTACAACGAAGAAAATTTTGGACCAACTTTCATTGTTATTCAAATATTGATAGCCATTGAGATTTCATTTTTTTGATCTACACTGTTCAATTTCAAAAGGAAATCTTTACATTATTTGAGTGAAATGTCTAACAAAATTATCTTAGCGTGGAAAAAAAGATACATTCTGAACTGTACGATGCATGAGGTTCTGTTTGGTGAATTTGGGACATACATAGATGAGACAGTTCTAGATAAACTTGTGTCCAAATGTGTGTATGGAGTCTGTGTACATAACATTTTTAAAAGATAAACAATCTGTTGAGATGACTACCAACGTATCTAACTCGATCTCTTTCACGTAATTTTTATGAATCACTAATTTCCTTATCGAGAATCATAAGAATGGACCTTTGGTTCATCAAAACTGTTAGACTTGTCCCACATTGCTCATCTAAGCCACCCAAGTTTGGTTAATAAATTCTAAAGGCTACTCCACCTATTGCCAATTGGTTTTAGGTTGGAACCCTCCAAGAAATCTAACATGGTATCAGAGCTAGGTCTTGGGTGGGCTCACCCCTCGTGGGAAAGTCTCTGTCATCTCTGTCGCCCGAGTCAGTCTATCAGCTCCTGGTCAGTCACCTCCACGTGCATCCGGGCTGCACGTGAGGGGGAGTGTTAGACTTGTCCCACATCGCTCATCTAAGCCACCCAAGCTTGGTTAATAAATTCTAGAGGCTACTCCACCTATTGCCAATTGGTTTTAGGTTGGAACCCTCCAAAAAATCTAACAAAAACGAAACTGTGTCAACCCCATTCTCCTACATAACAACCGTATTAGAGAACAAATGAGTTGATCAGCTAGCATTTTTATTTACTAATTGGATACGACAAAATAGAGGGGATAGAAGCTGACCTTGAGCTGGGGGCGTTGAATCTGGGTCTTGAATTGGGTGTAAAACATTGACTTTGGGTGCCACAAGTATACCAATTGAAAAAAGGTGGGTTCCAGCACGTCCATGGAATCCAGTGAGGACTCCACCTTCTATTGGAATGGACAAAAAAGAAGCACCCGATCTCAAACCAAAAGGCCCATATTTGTTTATATTTGTACAAATACAGAGAGATATGATGGTCACTTTTCCGGAGAAGTATTCGTATGTCAGGCTTATGGCCGAGAAGTGCTCTTCTGAAGTGTCGATGCAAAACTAAACAAGTGCAAGTATAAATTAGAACTTTTAATTTTCTGGGACGCATATGAATATAAAAATAAAAATTATCTGAAATTATTGTAGTTTTTGCTTCATGAAAATGATTTTCACACTCCTTTTTTTTTTTTGTTGATAAATGCACTATATTTCTTGTCTTCTAGTGAGAAAATTACACACTAACGCCTCACTAAATGACAACAAATAGAATGCATTTATCAAAAAAGGGAAGTGTGAAAATCACGTCTCAACACCAAAGATAAAAACAAATTTAAAAAAATGCTATGGACACAAATTATTAAACAGAAGTACGAAAATCTTTGGATCCATCTGATGCATGTGGGTCTCACATACAACGGATGGATTCAAATATATCTTTGTCGGGGTCTGTGAATATGCTAAAGAGGGTCACACCGTTTCAGTCACATGGCCACCGCTACCGCCAATTTTCTTGGGGCTTCCTATAAGTACGCCATCGCAACTTCTACTTTCAAATAAAATTGAGTCGATAGCTTGTCCATAACAAATACTTATTTGCATTATAGGCCCGTTGGTCTTGTAAGCCCAATCTTCACCATCATTTCCTCCCCATGGCCCTAAAGATATGCATCCTTCTCCACCCATAATCTTGTCCTGCAGATTCACACAATCTATATTACAACCTCCTTTTTCAATTAAAAGTTTAATCTATGATAACCTTCTTTGGCACATTTTATATATCTCTTATACGTGTATATATCGCACAAGGGATAGAAAATGTTCACCATTGAAACTCTTGGACTTTCTTAGTGCCTATTCGAAGAAATTTATTTTCTATAACAAACTCCAACAACGCTAGTTATCTTTGCTATCTTCCTCTAAAATATTAGTAGTTATTTCTTCTTGTGTTTTTTATTTTATTTTATTTTTATTCACCAAAATCGCTTTGGCCGTGCAAAAAATACTAACAGTTGAAATCGAAACCACAATTTTTTTTTATCACACGAAACCCAGATACCTAGCTAGATGATTAGATGGACTTCAAGTAAGTATGAATGCACCAATAAACTTCAAAAAAATGAGCATGAGTATTTTGTTGATAAAAAAAAATGAGCATAAAAATTTTGATTTACTAATTGCATAAGGGAAAAATAGAGGCGAAATGAGCAATGAGAATTTTGATTTACTAATTGTATAAGGGAAAAATAGAGGCAAAATGAGCAAGAGAATTTTGATTTACAAATTGGATCAGGAAACAATAGAGGTGATAGAAGCTGACCTTGAGCTGGGTTGACACAGAATCTGGGTCTTGAATTGAGTGCAAACTATCTATATTTTTTTCTGAATTGGAAAAACTATCAGCTTTGGGTGCCACAAATATACCAATTGCATTAAGCTTGGATCCACCACGTCCATGGAATCCAACGATGACTCCACTTCCTATTGGAATGGACACAGAATGACCCCCTCCCGAACCAAAAGGCCCATATTTCTTTAGATTTGTGTTAAAACAGAGAGATGTGACTACCACAAGTCCATAGTAGTCTTTGTACGTCAGGCTCACGGATGAGAATCGCTCTACTGAACTGTCAATGCAGAACTAAACAAGTGCAAGTACAAGTCAGGACTTTGTTTGGAACGCATAAAAAATAAAAGTAAAAATCATTTAAAGTTATTGTAGTTTTTGGTTAAATAATTCACTTTTCCATTCACATCAACAGTGAAGATCAAAAAAAAAAAAAAAATTTTAAATGCTGGGCAAAAACAAAAGTGCACAAATTTGGACACCGAGGTGTCGGGAATCATCCAACGTGTGTGGAACCCACGTGCATCAAATGGATCCAATACATCTCTGTCCGAATCTGTGAATAAGCTAAAGAGAGACACACCTTTGCAGACGCTCCGGCAACGATATTGCCAATTTTCTTGTAGCTTCCTATAACAACACCATCGCGGCTTTTACTTATGAATATAATTGAATTGATAACGTCATCATAACAAATAGTTATCTCCATTATAGGCCCGTCCGACTTGCAAGTTATATATCCACCATCTTCCCCTCCCCATGGCCCTAGAGATATCCATCCTTCTTCAGCGATAATCTTGCCCTGCACATTTACACTCTATTAACACCTTCTCTTTGGCCTCTGGGAAAGAAATCTATGAGAACCTTCATTGGCACATTTAATATACACTCCCTCAGTTCCATATTTTTTGTCCACTTTTGACTTTGCATTGTCGCAAATATTAGTTTTCCCAAAATGGATAAACAAAATTTGGACAGAAGGAGTATATTTTCTACGTATATAAGTGTGACGAAATTGTGTTGGTGCCTATTCGAAGAAATTCTACCGCGTAATAAGTATTCATAGAGTATGTACGTTTTGGTGTTTTGTAGAGTATCTTTTAGTCTTCTATTCTGTTTATCTAGGGAAGCACTCTTTTGGAGTGAATATTTTTGTGACTCTGGCATTTTGATTTTACCATAATTACCCTATAAAATTACAGAGTATAGTTTAGACCATTTGGACAAGAGCATGTGCAACAAGAAATGTAAGTTATTTTTACTATTTTCCTTTAAATTAAATACCACTTGTTCTTCTCTAGTTTTTTTTATTTTTAGTCACCGCAATTGCTTTGGCCTTGCAAAGTACAAAATCATCGAAATCGAAACCCAATCTTTTTTTTATCACATGAAATCAAGACTCGACTTACAGAAAAATCAATACAAGCATGACTTCTAGATGGAATCGGAATTGGACCAACTCATACCAATAGGTAGACTGCATCCAAATCAAAACTATAAGTTTCTACAAGTGATTAAAATACACATGCATCCAGTCGTGGAGAGAGAGAGAGAGAGAGAGAGAGAGGGATCTACGGAGAGAGTCGTTGAGGATTTGAGTTGCAAACCCTTAATAGAGATATCACAGCAAGAGGGCATGATAAGAATACATTTATAGGGTCAAAATTGAGCAGTTGATAAGTTTGGCCCCTACAAATTTAGAAAACATACCTACCGATATCCGTTGGAGCTGGTTTTTTTATGTCGCATAAGAAATTATTTTACAATTTATGAGCATTTTTTTGTATTTTTCTGCCGTGCGGTGGTCCTAGACTTGTTGGGCATATTGACGGTGTGAAGAAGAGTGTTGGGCTTGTTGGCTCATGCATAGGTGGTAGACATTAGCTTCATCTTTTTGTATTCCTAGTATATCGTTAGTTTTGGGGCTTAGTTGGATTTCTTTATCTCTGTTCAGATGGAAATCTATAGATGCTGTATGGCTCCTTGGAATGATAATATCTTCTCTTTTTGGGCAAACCACTATAGCAAAATTAGCAAAAAAATGGTAGAAGAGTTGGCACAACTTGGTTAATTAACTTAAATCTTGTTTTGAAAACTCAGGTGTGCACCAACTTACGCATCTCTCAACTATCCTATATAGAGGATCAATCTCACCGTCCACTAGTGGGGATCCCAATTAAAGACAGAAAAAAACTCCAGGACTGGCCTTAAAGGAGTCGATAACACCAAACGTGTTGGTTAACTTAAATCTCACTAAGCACAAAGATAAAGCTAATTAAGAATTTTTTGCTATATGTAAAGAGAGATGATACTGTGGTTCTTTTTTGTGTCCCTTCATAAGTAAAATTCACCCATTCATTTTTAGGTAAATAGGAAAACATCTCTCCAATGGTGATATTTTATAGTAATCCGAAGATTTTGGGCAAGATTAATTTTTTGAGTCACTTATTAGAAGTTTTTTTTTTTTACTCTTTGAGAAGCAAATGAAAATAAATATAAAAATAACAAGACAGAGTTTGGTGGTAATAGTAATACCATACCCATTCCCATCTGGTACGGAAATGGAGGGCTACAACTGCTAAGCATTTCTCATTGGAGATTGGGTTGTGGATAAAAAGCGATTACACGTGACAAGAAAGGAATGCATAACTGTTGAAGTCAAAATCCCTGAAAATGCATAACTGTTGCAGTTACCATTTTCCTTCACAACATTCCCTCCCTAAACACCCTATTCTTGCAAAGCAGGGGAAGGGCAGATTGACTTTGGTATGAATTAAATTACAGAGTGTCCTCCAGTACAAGTGTGTTTTTTTCAATTTATTTATTTCGTTTGAAAGTTTTGGGGGATAAGTAGAATATAATATTGTCCCCTTGCCCTACTATGAGTATCAACTTACAGTAGAAAGACAAATACACAAGTAACACGACAATTAAAAGTCTAGAAAAACACGTGTTAGCCCAAAGGTTTCTATAGAATACGTTATTGATTTTGATGATAACAAAACATATTAGAATTGAAATATAATTAATATTGTGATATTTGGTACTCAATTGAATTCATGTTTATTTTGTAGAATTTGGTTGAAGTTCACATGGGAAGATTATACACCAAATTTCTATCTCCAATAGTCAAGGACAAAATAGAGAAAGAGTAAGACCAAGGACAAGTCTTCTCTAGATTTCTAACGGGCTAACGGCTAGAAAAAGTCTCTTAAGGAAAGAAGAGATTTGATTGAAGAAGGCATGATTGATGAAAGTTGATTGCTTATAAATGAAAGATGAAATTGTTTGGAAAGGCAAGATTGGAGAACAATCCTTCAACGGCTAGTGGAGCTTCACCATAGAAGATTGAAGATGGGTAAGAAGAAGACAAATTGCTTAATACAAGGAGCAAATTGCTTGATTTGTGGAAGGATATTATTCTTTCCAACGGCTAGGAGTAAATGTTTCTTCATCCATATTGCCGTGAAGTTGCGAACTGAACCACTATAAATCCTTGCATTCGATCTTCCCTACTCTCTTTACTTTCCGTTTTGCATATCAATATTGCATAAGTAGAATAGTATATCACTATAAATCCTTGCATTCGATCTTCCCTACTCTCTTTACTTTCCGTTTTGCATATCAATATTGCATAAGTAGAATAGTATATCATTGAAATTAGAATTGGACTTGTAGTTGAATAGATTGCAATTAGTTTTTTAAAATTCCGCATTATATTTCAGATACCCAATTCACCCCCCTCTTAGGTTGCCATTTGGACCAACAACACCTAATAATCCTGTGATGTCATAAAATTACGTATCGTTGTGATCATCAAAATGAAACCCTAACAATCCCATTCTCCTATGTAACAAACTTCTATATCAGAGAGAAAATGAGCATGAGAATTTTAATTTATTAATTGGATAAGAGAAAAATAGAGGCGATAGAAGCTGACCTTGACCTGGATTGGCACAGAATCTGGGTCTTCAATTGAGTGCAAACTATTGACATTTATTTCTAAATTGGGAAAACTATCGACTTTGGGTGCCACAAATATACCAATTGCATAAAGGTACATTCCACCACGTCCATGGAATCCAGTGATGACTTCACCTTCTACTGGAATGAACACAGAATGACCCCCTCCCGAACCAAAAGGCCCATATTTGTTTAGATTTGTATTAAAACAGAGAGATGTGACTACCACAGCTCCATTGTAGTCTTTGTACGTCAGGCTTACGGATGAGAATTGCTCTACTGAACTGTCAATGCGGAACTAAACAAGTGCAAGTATAAGTCAGGACTTTGTTTGGGACGCATAAAAAATAAAAGTAAAAATCATCTGAAGTTATTGGAGTTTTTGGTTAAATAATTCACTTTTCCATTCGCCTCAACAGTGAAGATCAAAAAAAAAAAATTTAAAATGCTATTGTCAAAAACGAAAGCGCACAAATTTGGACACCGCGGTGTTGGGAACCATCCAACGTGTGTGGGACCCACGTGCATCGAATGGATCCAATACATCTCTGTCCGAATCATTGAATAAGCTAAAGAGGGGCACACCTTTGTAGACGCACAGCTGCCAGTACCGCCAATTTTCCTGGAGCTTCCTATAACAACACCATCGTGGTTTTTACTTTCGAATAAAATTGAATTGATAATAATACCATAACGAATAGTTATCTGCAGTATCGGCCCGTGAGGCTTGTTACGCTTGTAAGCCCAATATTTACCCTCTTTCCCTCCCCATGGCCCTAGAGATATGCATCCTTCTTCACCGCTAATCTTGCCCTGCCCATTCACACAATCTATTACTATTGCGTACAACCTTCTTTTTCATAAACACGTTTAAAAAAACATCTATCACAATTTCACAATACAACCTTCAGCACATTTTATATATCTTGGGTATGTGTATATATGTCATGGAGGGGCGGAAACTGTTTACCATTGGAACTCTTGGACTCCCTTGGTGCCTTTTCGGGTAAATCAATCGCGTAAAGGGACTGAAGGGACTCTCCTGGACTCCCTTGTATATATTTCCCTTCTGATTTCGCCGAAAAGCTTGATGGATGGATCTTCGGTCGTGATTTGAAGAAATCTGGTTAAAAATCGTGGGCTATGGTGAAGGAATTTCTCTGGTGGGGAGAATTGTGGGGGGGTGGGTGGGTGAGAGAGAGAGAGAGAGAGAGAGAGAGAGAGTTTTTTGACGTAAAATTTGGGTTAAAATGGGATTGCCATTGGAGTGGATGCAAGAAAGGAGATCTTTTACTCGTTTAAGTGAACAGGGGCAGAGATTCTCTAATAAGCGAACTTCGTTAGAAATGGGTTTTGCCGTGGGAGCGGATGATGCGAAAGAGATCTTTAACTAGATTGAGTAAGGGCTGGAGATTTTTTTTTTTTTTTTTCATTCGTTAAATTTAATTTATTCTATTCTTATGGGATTTGAAATAGGGAGATGGGTGTTTAGGAGAATCGAACCCTACCTATGTATGCATAAAAGAATAAGGGATGCACCAACTATGCTTCACTCCACTTGCGAGGGCAGGAGATTCTCTTAGTGAACTTTTACGAGTTCAAAATTGGGACATATATTAGTTCAGCGATTATGTATCAATGTAGAGCCGGACCTGAAGAAGCCCCACAAGCCCACCGGCTTGGGCAGCTCCCTATCATGGTGCAAAAAAAAAAATTCATTTAAACAGAACATGTAACCTTGATTTTTTTCCTTAAAAAATAATTTTCCAAGCATCACGTCACTATTACAAAGCAGAATTAAGCGTGTCCAAAAATGTTTTGAATGATTCAGATTTTTAAAAAAATTTTGCTGGAGTTTTCTTTTTTAAAATTTAAACTATTGATTACCAAAATGGATGGGTGAAATTTGCCACCTCCGTAGATAAGTTATTTTCTTGTTAAA
This sequence comes from Rhododendron simsii, assembly GCA_014282245.1. Classification (NCBI taxonomy): domain Eukaryota; kingdom Viridiplantae; phylum Streptophyta; class Magnoliopsida; order Ericales; family Ericaceae; genus Rhododendron; species Rhododendron simsii. The sequence goes on from CM024964.1 coordinate 5,610,425, forward strand.
AATGGATTTTGCCATTAGAGTGAATTATACGAAAGAGACCCTTTTTAACTCATTTGAGTATAGGGCCGAGATTCTCTAAGTAAAGGGTAGCCCAAGTGTTAATAGTGTTGAAACTTGGGTCGGAAAATTATTGTACAAGATTCAAGCATCACGTCACTATAACTTGAAAAACAAAAGGCTTGAAGTGCATTGGCAATAATTGTTGTATGTGACGATTCGTTATGTGATGTCAAGTGGGATTTAACAACGGTCTCATTCAACAATTTGAGCTATTTATTTCGTAAATCACGATGTGTTTATCATTTATGTTGAAGGTCAATGTTTTTTTTTTCCCCTTGTTGGTAAGTATGTTGAAAGTCAAGTTGCTTGAACATCAATACGTATCTGAACAAATTTATTTGTCACAAGTAAAATAGACGATCAATCCTTTACTATCTCTTTCCAACCTACGCTCTTATGGATATATAGTAACATAGTCGTACAAAATGAATAACTCTAATCATCAAATAAAACCGTGAATCTTAATTTGTCTCCCATGAATAATTACCTAAGACGAACTTGATACATACTTTGCTTGGATTTATGTTGTGAACAAATGAAACGGGATTGTCCAAACTCCAAGATAGTAATATAGGAGAAAGTTATGGTACACATGGTATACCATATGTCTAAATTATGAATATTTGTGATTTTCATTTTGCCAATTTTTGGTTTTCTAATGCATATTTATGATGCTAGTTACGACTTGTATTTTAAAATTTACCTATTTAACAAGTCATTAGCAAATTACCCATAATTAAAAAATATTGTTATTATGTAACCATAATTATTCGTACAAGAATCCATAATACTTGTACCCCAACCAAATATATGCATAAGTACAATATTAAAAATTAAATAATGATATCCACAATTGTTATATCAATACCATAAATTGGCATTATCTTATTGCAATGAGTTGTATAAAAAAAACTCTTTGACTCGTATGATATTCTGTAACAAAATCAAAATATGTCGTACCAAAATCAACAATTGTTATACCCCAGCCACAAATATTTGTAAAATACCACAAATTTTATCAAATAACCACAATTGTTATGACAACATCTAAAATTGTCATTTTCTTACCACAACATGTCGTATCAAAAGAAAATATATGTAAATACCACAAATTATATAACAAACCACAATTGTTATGACAATTCCACAAATTGACGATTTCTTACCACAACATGTTGTACCAAAAGAAATCGATTAAAATATTCAGTAATGAGACCAAAATATGTCGTATCACAATCAATAATAATTATAACCAAGCAAAATACATGTCTAAAAAACCACAAATTCAGTAACAATACTATACATTGCCGTTACCTTAGCACAATATGTTGTACGGAATTTGAATTAAAATTATTTTTAATTTCTGCCCAACAATAAAAATATTTTAACATGAAATAGAAACATAAAAAATTTAACAAAAGAATATGAACAAATTAATAATACAAAAAAATTCTTACATTAATATTTACCACACTCTCTTATGTCCCAACCTCTTGAAAAAAAAATAGTTTTTGTGTCCGAACCTCTCTTGTGTCCTAACCTCCTAAAAAAAAGTTTATATGAAATATAAATATAAAAAGTTTATAGGAAACATGAAATTAGCAATACAAAAAAATTCTTAGCTTTAAATTAACTTATACCTTGGCCTTTTTCTTAGACAATGTCTTCTTCTCTTTTTTCTTTTTTCTTTTTTCTTCTTAATAATATTTTCAACGCCGCCTTGCTTCCTTTTGGTTGGCGGTCTCCCTTTTTGACGAAGAGGTACCGGGTAAGGTATGTTCGTGCTCTCTTTGAAAGGTAGAACTCCTTTTCCAATTGAAAAAGATCATTATTAGGAGTATCAAAAATCACATTACTTCCATAAACAATCGTAGATTCAATCAACTCTCCTTTTAGCTAGCTCAAGTAACCGTGTCATCACCTTGTCATACGTTTTTTTTATTATCTTTCGCCAAATCAACAATCTCATTAAAGAGATTGCACATGTTGTCATGCCGACGTGCTTCAATTGACGTTGACGAGTTGTCATAGTTGATTCGAACTTTAGTATACATGCACCATTTTGATTTAGAGACGTAACTCAACTCAACTAAAATTCAATGATCTTTTTGTTTATCAAACAAGACACAAAGTCTGTTTCAGCTCAATTGAAAATTGAACCGAGCCAAGTTGAGCCCACAACGAGCCCAACCTTGAGTTTTTTTGCGATCAATTAAGTTCGATTGCAGGCCTGTTTTGGGGAGTAAAAAGCCGTTTGATAATTGCATGCGTTGTACAATAGATTTGGATGGTTTTATTTCGATGGCGGCCTCATACTCGGAAATACCTTAGATTGTAAAAAAGAGAGTGAAATTACTTTCCTTTCCACGAGTCTTTTATACTCCTTGTCTTCACATTTCGCAAAATTTCGCTTTTATAAGCTTTTTTATCTTTATTTTTTTATCAGACCCTTACCGATATGTTTCTGAAAACTCGCGTTTTTGGCAGCAGGCGTGAATGCGATGAGCGCGGGCGTGCCAAGACTTGTAGCGCCTAACTTGTTGTGAAGATTCCCGTGAATCTTGACTTCTATCGTAAAACGATTGCGTACGACCCAAAGGTTAAAGATCGTAAGAAGGTTCGTGGTTTGCCACACGATTGTGGACTTTAAATTTCCTAGTCGTATAGGAAATGGAATGTGAAAAACGTAGACTTTATTACACCGGGATAATAAAGTTTGATTACAAGGAAAATAAAATCCAAACTACTTGATGAAGTTAGTTTGAATGGGGGTTTGAGCACGGAGTACTCGATATGCTACTTTGCTGAAAGTAGGAAAGTATGCTTCGCTGGGAAGGCTTTGTTTGTAAGCGTTAGCTTTGATTGGTGTTGGACCCGTTTTCTGTCTTCAATTCTGCTATTTATAAGCAGTGCAGTATGCTGATTCAGGCCTGAATCCGGTTTCAGTCTTTCACCACAAGCTGCCACATGTCCCATGTTCTCTCCACTTTTCATGCACACTTGATCATGGGCAGTTGCTCAGAGATAATGGCAGTTAAGTTCGATCATGGGTAGTGGGCTCCTTGTATGTTGACACGTGTCCCATGCTTTGGTAGAAATATCTCCCAACTTCCCCCTTTTTGTGCTTCCCATGCCACATGGCCAATTGACTTGGTCAATTGGCCTTTGATTTGAAAAAAAATCCCAACTGCCAGAGCATAACTAACTCCCTACAAAGGTGGACTATATTCCTCAAACCACACCGGCACCACATTGCAAGCCTAAAACCGTGGGCCACATCCATGGGTCGAACCATCATTTCCCCCATGGGCTAACCCGTGGGCTACACTTTAAAAGGGCCTCGGGCCATAATTAAATATGGGCTGCGTGTCACTTGGGCCCAATTCTCGTGGGCTGCACCTTTAAAAGATCTTAGACCGCAATCTTGTACATGGGTTATGTTTCTTGGACCCAAATAGGAAAATACCCATGGCCCAATAATTAATTACCAGTCGAATACCCAATCTCGGCCCAAATTAACTAAAAGAATTCCGATCACGGCAAGCCCGATCCGTGGTGCCAAAAACGGGTATAAACATTGCCCCCCCTACGCCTTGATTCTGTTAAGATTAAGGCGTTTGGAAGAACACAGTTTTTGGCATCCAAACAGATCTTAATGTAAATGGTATTCTATCAGGCCCAAACGTAGCCTAATACTTCCCTTTTTGAAACCGCCTACAATCATTACCGGATCTTTATGTGGGGTAATTATCCATAAAAGAAGTCTCCCTCCTTCCTTGGAACTCTAAAAGCCTCCAAAAGATCTCTTTCCAATCCAACTTCCCACCAATGTACGTGCAACCTTAATTAAGATAAAACCAAAAATTCAAAAAGTGGAGAGGAAAAAGGAGGCGGTGCATATTCCCAAGCTTTTAAACCCTCTTCTCAGAAACCGAAGCCAGCATCATTTCTTTTAAAAACTGGGCTTTCTCTCTCTTCATCATCTTTTCTTTCCATCTCTTGTCTCTCTCTCTCATCCAGAGCCAAAAGAAACCTAGCCGCCATTGCTAACCCACCAAGCACTGAATCAATGTCATCGTCTAGGGCCAAACAATCGGCCAAGAGCCCAACCTCTTACACTGACGAGATCAAAAGAATCATTAAAGTTGAGAACCTTTCCATCAACTCTGAGATCTTAATCGACCGAACCCAACCCCGTTCATCCACTGTAAAAATGGCGCTCGGACCTGCGTTCAATGGCGATTACCCAGAATCCCTTTACCCATTCTATCCTCTAGCCGAAGAAGCCTTACCATTTGACTGCATCACCGCCGATTGGACCGCATATCCGAGAGACATCCCAAATCGGCTCTGGCATCGACCAGACAAACAATACGTCCAATGGGTCAACCGAGTAGCGGCCACAAAAGAAGGGCTGTGGAAGGAGGTAGGGATTTACGAAGCCCTTATGCTCAGCCACCACCTCATTGATATGGACAAAGCCCTATTCATGGCTGCCGTCCAATTCTGGTCAGTTCCTACTAACGCTTTTCATTTTCGTGTTGGCATGATGAGCATTACGATGCAAGATATTGCTTTTCTCACCGGCCTTCGCCCTCACGGGATTAGGGCCGATTGCTTTGTTTCACAAAAAACCCCTTCCTTTACATACCCAGAATCGGCCCAACTGGCCTATTCCAACTTTTTGAAACACTTTGCTGGCGAGGAAGGAGATGAGGTCACTGAAGAAGAACATGTGGCCCTTCTTATTTATTGGTTGAATAAGTGTATTTTCTGTATATCCTCGAATAGAATCACCAAGGAGTTTACAGATATTGCCAAGGCCTTGGCTTCGGGCCAGAAGTTGGCCCTAGCCCCTTTAGTCCTTGCACACTTATACCGTGGCATGCAGGAATTATTGACCAATAGCTTCGTTTTTGCCCCCGGACCACTTTGGATAGTCACACTCTGGCTTTGGTCATACTTCCCCGCACAAGCCCCAAAAATGAACAAGAGTCTTACCCATGCCTGTTACGGCCGTCACTATGTAGGCCAAGAACTGCAACAGCATAGCTTTAACTCCTGCTTCACCTACTTTTATCGTGAGTTAACCTCGCTGGGCAAGGGCTACATGCCTTTTGAGAGGGAAACCGTACCATTGTGGCTGAAAAACCCTGCTGGAGAGCCTGGAGAGGATTTTGATGAACACAAGGCCGTTTGGGCCAGTTTTCTCATTTCGAGAGACTTGTTGTATGGCATGGGTATGTCATCGGCCAACAATAGGTGCGGGACGGAATACTACAATGCTGCCCAGTTTGCCCGCCAATTCGGCCTTATGCAGCTCATCCCTATTCCTCCATACAAATCTTGCAATGAAGATTTCATTGACCGAGTAATTGTACCAGAAAAGACCCTAGAAGCCATTCGGAATCAGTTTGCGAAGGACGAGGCCACCTTTCAGTTAAGGCCTTACCCTGAACGTCCAGAAAAGTCCCTTCGATTTGAGAAGTGGTGTACAGCTCATGTGGATAGGTATTTCGCCAAAGACCTAGATGAGGTTTTGGCAAAAATAACCCCTGAAGCTATAATTGTAAAGGATGGTGATCCTACCAAAAGGAAAAATTCTCGCTCCGAAGCTCCTTCTCCATCTGCCAGCTTGAAAAGAAAAGGTACGTCCAAAGAATTCACTTTCTTTCCCCTATTTGCTGCTTCTGTTCAGGCCTTTACCATATAGTCCTCATGCAAACTCCATTTCAGGTGCACAAGAAGTTAGCAAGCCTGAACCAACAGAAAATCCTCAGAAGAAAAGGCTCAAAAAGCTGGCTGACAAGAAGCCCACCACGGTATGATCTGATCAACTCTTCTTTTCTTGCTGAACATTGTAATCTAGGCCTAAATGTTTATCATCGCAGGAAAAGACCACTGCAATTGCTGGTAGAACCCGAAGCAGCACCAAGACCAGCTCCCCTGAACAGGTTAACATTTCTACCAAGGTATCTCTGTATTATATCAAGGCCTGAACCTAATTTCGTTAAGGCCTGAATACTCATACCTGTATCTTTCTCAACTTCTAGGCCGAATCTAAAGAGGCTGCTCACCAAGCTGAATCAACTCCAAAGAAAGAGATCAAAAAGACGAAAACCAAGACGGTCATGTCCAAAAAGCCACAAGCAGAAGAGGCCTCGAAGGCAGAATTGAAGAAAAGTGTCTCAATTGCCTCCAGCGACTCTTCCACCGCTTCATTAGAGGTAACACGCCATCCCTTAGTTTTAACCTTCTCAATTCTTTGTAAGGCCCTTTTAACCAACCTGTCTCCCCTCCAGGCTACCTCCGAAAATCCTCCAATCAACCCTGAGCATGAGGCGTCGTCACAGACCCCAGAGAAGTCCAAGGTTTCTCCAATAGACCCTGACCCAACACCTGTCCAAAAAGAAGAAATTGTTGAAGAGGCTGCTGACGAGGACATGGAGGACTTCTTCAAGACGGCTGCTAGCCTTGTTCAAGTATCCCTCTCAGGCATTTCTGGAGATGGGTCAAGCTCTACCCAGGTGCCCCCAACCACCGAAGAGATTGCTGAGGCCAAAGAAACCTTTAAGGCCTTGATCAAGATGGATATCAAGATGGCCCTTCATCCAGGTAGAGTTTCCTCCTTCAAGAAAGCCCTCAGCATTTTGGCTCGAGCCCAAGTCTTCAGTGAAGCTACCGAATCAGTCCTGCAAAACTTCCACAAAGACTTCCCAGATTTGCAAAAGTCATACGACGGAGCGGCCCTTGAACTCTCCAAGGTCGAATTGAGCCTTACCGAGATCAGGGACCTTCGCCAGGAAATGAATGGATGAGTGGACGGCTATGGAGCTCTCAAGGCCCAGATCAGTACCATTGAAGAGCAGAAAATCACCATTGCCAAGAACATTCAGGACTGGGAGGATCAAATCCAGGATCTGAAGAACAAGCAAGAGAAGGCTGAAAAGAGCCTGGTGCTTCTGGTGACTCAACAATCAAACCTGGAAACACAACAGAAAGAACTATTTGCTACTTCCAAAGCTGTTAAGATCAAGCTTCAACCCCTGGTTTCCAATCAGCCAAGCCTCCAAACTTCCAAAGAAAGGTTAGAGGTTCAACTCAACGGCCTTGCCCATTCTTGGGATAATGTCCGATCCAGCCTTCTTGACGAACTGTAGGCCATTTCGGCCTTGTAATAAGTAGAATTTTTGTTTAGCCCTGAACTCTAATCCATAGGGCTTTTGATGCTTGCATAGCCTGATCCTGAGGCTTTTTGACTGTGAATGCTTTTGGTGGCCTAAACAATCTCAGGCCTTTTTGGTGGCCTAAGCAAGTTCAGGCCTTTTGCTCCTTTATGGTTTTGATGGCAGTTTTTCATTAAAATCTCTCATTTCCCACATGGTAGGATAATGATGTTTTAAAAACTTTCCATTGATAGTATGTTTATGCATTCCACCATCCAAATCCATTAAAAGATAAACATTACCTTCGAACACTTTGCAAATTTGATAAGGCCCTTCCCATGTTGGAGACCATTTCCCATATTTTGAGGTTTGTGCGCCCAAAGGTAGAACAACTTCCCATACTAAATCTCCTTCTGTGAAGCTTTTCCTTCTCACTCTTCTATTATAGGCTCTAGCCACTTGACGCTTCTGGATCAACATATGATCTAAGGCAGCTAACCTTACCTCATCAAGGTCTTCCATTTCCATTAACATGGCCTGACTATAATCAGCATGATTCAAGCCATTTTGGTATGCGATCCTGGCCGATCTAACCGTTACCTCCATAGGAAGTACGGGGTCATGGCCATAAACCAACATGTAAGGAGTAACATTCGTGGCCTCCTTCTTTGAAGTCCTATAAGCCCACAATGCATCAGAAAGGAGTTCATGCCAATCCCTTGGATTTTCTTCCACCATCTTCTCAATAATTCCAATCAAGGTCTTATTGGTTGATTCGGCCTGGCCATTCCCCTGTGCATTATAGGGAGTTAAATGGGAGAGCTGTATGTTAAATTGGCTCGTGTAGGCCCGGACCTGTGCACCAAAAAAAACTGAGCCTCTATCTGCCACAAAATGCTCCGTTATTCCAAACCTGTGAATGATTCTTTCCTTCATGACTTTGATCACATCCTGTTGATCCACAGATTTTAATGGGATGGCCTCTGCCCATTTCGTAAAGTAATCTGTGGCTACCAAGATGAACCTGTGCTGTTTTGATGATGGGGGGTAAATCATCCCAATTATATCTAAAGCCCAGCCTCTAAAAGACCAGGGCTTCACTACAGCCTGATAATCTATTGCAGGTGTGTGATGTACTGGGCCGTGGGCTTGACATGGCTGGTAGCCCTTGGAAAAACGTATACAATCCTCTAAGATAGTAGGCCAATAGTATCCATACCTTCTTATTAGCCATCTCATCTTGATACCGGACTGATGTGCTCCACAAATCCCCTCGTGGACTTCTGCCATTACCTTCATGGCCTCGGTATGGCATAAACACCTCAGCAACAAATCATCTTCGAGGCCTTTCTTGTACAATTCATCTCCAAGGAGAACATAGCTCATTGCTCTTCTCTTGACCTTCCTGCTAGCCCCCATATGAGGCCGCTTCAAGTAAGCAATAATAGGATCACGCCAGTCCTCCTTACCCTCCTCTTCTTCTTCTACTGGAAGGTCCGAGGCAAATACTTCTAGGCCTAAACCCCTTCTCCTGACAGAAGGGAGTAGCCTTTTTTGGACGGTAATGGTCTTGTGAAGAATCTCTGGCGAAAGCTTCAGGCCTGTTGAGGCCTGAGCCAAACTGTTTGCTTCAGTATTCATACTTCTTGAGACATGTTTCACTATTACGTTGTCGAAGTCTTGAATTAACTGCATCGCTGCCATATAATAAGGGGCTAACTCCTCACTATAACATTTAAACGTTCCCGCCAAATGATTAATCACAAGGTTTGAATCTCCAATCACCCTTACTTCTCTGGCCTCAAGATCCCTAAGGATTTCAAGGCCTATTATCACTGCTTCGTACTCGGCTTGATTGTTCGTACATGGAAAATCAAATTGAAAAGATAGCTCTGTTCTCAGGCCTTGAGGAGAAATGATGATAACTCCACAGCCTGAGACCATTTGAGTTTTTGAACCATCAAACAGAAGTGTCCATGGCGTAAGTGAGATTTCAAATGCGCTCAGTCCTGTATCAGATTCCTCGCCGATATCCACGCAAGGATGATCGGCAAGAAAATCTGCCAACGCCTGGCCTTTTACAGCCTTTTGAGGGATGTATCGAAAACTGAATTCCATCAAAGCCAAAGACCATTTACCTATTCGGCCTCGCATAATGGGCCGAGAAAGTAAATATTTGATAAGGTCTGTCTGACTCATAATATAAACCACAACAGGAAGCATATAGTGCCTCAATTTTATTGCTGCAAAGTACAAAGCAAGACACAATTTTTCAATAGGAGTATATCTCCTTTCACAAGGAGTTAACAACCTACTCAAATAATACACAGCTTGCTCTCTCCCTTGCTCATTGTCTTGTGCTAAAAGGCAGCCAATAGAACTTTCTGCAGCAGAAATGTAGAGCTTCAAAGGCTTGTGCTTGATAGGAGGCATGAGGACTGGAGCGTTTGCCAAGTAGCCTTTGATCTCATCGAAGGCCTTCTGATGATCGGCCTCCCAAACAAAAGTGTCGTGATCTTTCAACCTCAAGAGTTGAGAAAAGACCTGAACCTTTCCTGCTAGATTTGATATAAATCTTCTCAAAAAGTTGAGTGATCCCAAAAGCTTCTGCAACTCATTCTTGGTTGTAGGAGGTTTAGCCTCCATGATGGCCTTGGCCTTATTCTTGTCGACCTCGATCCCTCTGTTGTGAACCAAGAACCCTAGGAACTTGCCTGCGGACACTCCGAAGGCACACTTTAAGGGGTTAACCTTCAGATCAAATTGCTGCATCCTCAAGAACGACCTCCTCAAGTGTTCCAAGTGATCTTCATAGGTTTGGGACTTGACCACTATATCATCGATGTAAATCTCCATGAACCGGCCAATGAAGTCATGGAATATTGCATTCATTGCTCGCTGAAACGAAGCACCTGCATTCTTCAGGCCGAATGGCATTACAACCCACTCAAAGGTTCCCAAAGCTCCGGGACACCTAAAAGCAGTCTTAGCCGTATCGGCCTCATCGATGAAGATCTGATTATAACCGGAATGGCCATCCATAAAAGACAAGACTTTATGGCCGGATGCCCCATCCACCAGCAAGTCTGCAACTGGCATTGGATACTCGTCCTTTGGAGAGGCCAAATTCAGATTTCTGAAGTTCACGCATACTCTAATCTTGCCATTCTTCTTGAGGACTGGCACAACATTAGAAAGCCAAGTAACATACCTAGCTGTACATATAAACCCAGCATTGAAAAGGCGTTCGATCTCCTCTTTCACTTGCAAGTAGACTTCATTGGACATCCTCCTTGGTGGCTGTTTGAAAGGCCTGAAACCCGCTTGAATGGGCAACTTGTGTTCCACCAAATCCCTGGATAGGCCTGGAAGCTCATCATAGTTCCAGGCAAAACAAGACTTGAATTCGGTCAAGAGCTCAATGAGCTTTTTCTTCACGTCCTCTGGCAAAAGCTGACTAATATATACAGTCCTAGGATTTTCTTCATCTCCTAGGTTAACTTCTTCCAAAGGATCTTGAACATCAGCTTTCAAGTCATCTAACTTGGCAGGAGCTGCATCAAGGTCTTCCATCCGAATCTCATCCAAGTCTTCCTCAACAGTCTCGTCCTCATTGATTGTTTCGGCCGCACAGGCCGAATAACCCTCTTCCTCCAGCTCTTGTTCTTCTTTTAGCCTGTTCTCTAACCAATACGCCTTAAACCTTCCCAACATGGCCAAAAAGGCCATGTCCTTCTCTTTCTCTGAAGGTCTTGCTAACATTGGGACAATCGTTTAGTTGCAGCTATAATCGGCCTATTTGACTCCGTGATCATTGGGCCGATTAGTTCTCGATACAGTGCCTTCACCTCTTCTACCGACTTATGAGCAGAAACAGGTACAATTTTATGGCGGCCAAACTTATCCAGGCCTGCCACTTTCATTGGGCCAACATCTTCATCGTACAATCTTGCCTCGGCATGATTGGTTGAAGCAAGAAAAGGCCTACGATCCGCCCAAACTACCTCCACATCGTCTTGATTCCAAAAAACCAAACATCGATGCAATGTTGACGGCACAGCAAGACAGGCGTGAATCCAATCCCTTCCCAACAGAATGTTAAACGAAGACCGTGAATTTACAACGAAGAAAGGAGTTGTGAGAGTCTTTGATCCAACCGTTAAATTCATGACCAAAATCCCTTGACAAGTTGTTTCCTGACCAGTGAAATCGGTTAAGGTAGCTGTTGATGAGACCAAGTCTTGATCTGTTTTCCCGAGCTTGAGCATGGTAGACCTAGGCATGAGATTGGCCGCAGAACCATTATCAACAAGGAGTCGATTAATCGGCATTCCATCCACACATCCTGAGATATATAAAGGCTTGATGTGCCCCGTCATCTTGGGTGTAGGCTTTTCAAATATCACGCTTGCGGCCTGATTTTCCGTGCTGCCTCCATCTTCATCCTTCAAGATTACTACTGAAGGTCCATCTCCATTCAGGCCTGTATTGAAGGACTCCTTCAATATTTCAGCCGTCTGACCCATCTCCACCATATCGCCCTCCATGGCGGTAAGCTTGTTGTCTTTCACTTCTAGTTCAGATGGAAGGAAAACCACCATGTTGCATTGCATCTTTGAGGCCTGCCCAGGCCTGAACTCTTTGGCCTGCGGATTCAACCGCGATTTGCCCCCCGAGTCTTGTTTCTTTAGCTCAGGAACTCCTTTCTTCACAGCAACCTGCCTTGGAGGAGGCTTAATCCTAGCCTCCTCAAGGGTTTTCCCCAGTAAGGCCTTCTTTTCAGTCCGAGAAAACTGCTCTGAAGACGAACCAGCAACAACCTCCGTGTAAGTTCTTTCCAGAGGCTTGTGTTCACGCCTAGGCTTGGCTGGTTCATCCTTCAACTTTTCCGCGACCAGCTCCATTGGCTTTTTCCCGTTAGAGCCGTCTACATCCATCACGTCTTCGACTGAACCTAGCTCTTCTCGAGCCCTTCTATTCGCCTGCCTAGACCGTTGGCGGCGCCTTTTCTGGGATCGGGACAAAGGTGGCTGCGGAGTGGGAAACTTAGGATGCTCAACCTTATGCCATTCATTTGTAGGAATGACAGGAGGTTTAACAGTCCTAGGCTTCCCTCTGGATGGAGCTGAAATCCTGAGATTGTTGAGCTCGTCCTCTATTTCTATCACACCTGGCTGAATTCTGCTGAAGACCGATTCTCGCCTGACCAATTTCTCTTTTGGCCGGCGTACTTCCTCAGGCCTGAACTCCGATCTGCCCACGATTATACTTTTCAACACAGGTTTGGATGGAACTGCATGATGTCCACATTCAGTACAAACCAATGAACAACTTGGTTTTTCTGGCTTTCTGACTCCTTCAGGCCTTGACCACCAAGATCTCTTCTTCTCAAACCTCCTCACCCTTACGGGAGTGGAGTCTTCCTCATAGGATGGATCCCAGTAGTCGTCTGATCTAGGCCTGAATGCTGCTCTTGACGGTGCCCCCAAGCTTACTCTGGGCCTTGGTGTAGTTCTGGGCATGGACCTCGTATTCACTGACACCATGTTTGCACTTAGGCCTGAAGGAAATGGGTTTCCATCCACACCCATGGCTTGCTTATCTTTCTCGGGAAACTTGAATTCCCCCCGATCGATCTTATCTTGAATGTCATTCCTGAACACAAAGCAATTATTGGTTGAATGACTCCAAGAATTATGGTACTTACAATAGTCCTTGCCCTTAAGCTCGTCCGGTGCTGGGATCTTGTGACCAAAGGGCAGCTTTAATAACTTGTCCGTCAAGAGCTGATCAAAAATAGCCTCCGCTTTGGTGATATCAAAGGTGTAGGCCCTGGTGGGCCTATTAGAGGCTTCTTGGACCATCTGCTTCGTAGGTTCTGTCTTAACAAAGGCCTTGCAAACATAAGGCTTCCTATTGATGATTTCAGCCACATCAACATCAAGGTCAGCCTCAGTCTCAACCGCAGCGACGTCATAGTTAGGGTCTTGATAGTAGGTCCCTTTAGAAGCTGCCTTTCTATCTTTCTCCTCTTCCAAAAGCTTCTCATACCGCGAGGCCTTTGCGGACAGTTCGAACAAGTCTCGAAATTCTGTTCCATGAAACTTCTTCTTGAACTCAAAGTCTAGGCCGTTCAGTGCTAAACGCACGTATTCGGCCTCAGGCAAAGGAATCTTACACTTGAAACGTGCTGTCTTGAATCGGGAGAGATAAGACTCCACGCCTTCCTTTGGGAGTTGACGGTAGCGAGACAAATCCGCCATCGTTATCTCTGGTTCCACCCTATAAAACTGCTGATGGAACATCTCTTCGAGCTGAGCCCAGGTCTGAACAGAGTTGGGTGGGAGATTGATATACCAAGTGAAAGCCGTTGCAGTCAAAGAATTTGGGAAGAGCTTTAACTTGAGCTTGTCATTCGTTCCAACTTCCCCACACTGCACCTGGAATCGGGCAACGTGTTCGATCGTGGACTGCATACTCTCCCCTGTGAAGGTCTGAAATTCAGGGACTCGGTATCCCTTGGGAAAGTTCTCATCATCAACCTCCACCGTGTGAGGCTTCCTGTACATGGGTCTTGCCCACAGGCCTGAATCCAGGCCCTAACTGTTCTTGGAGCAAATCCAGGACCTGTTCCCTTCCGATCATATTTGGCACCGGAGGCGGCTGTGGACGCGCCTCTTGTGCCTGCAGATTCACGCCTGAGTTTGCCCCCCGAGTCTCTGGGGCTGAATGAGCGTGAGAAGTGTTCTTGTCCTTAACAGCACCTTGTCCTCCGTGAGGAGGCCTTTTGTCAGTCTTTTCAGGCCTGTTTGGATTTTCCAGCAAAACGGCCCTTTGTTCCTTGTTTGTTGGATGCGTTGGCTCCTTCCCAATAACAACTCCTTTGCTTTTCTCCCCTGCCGGTGCAGGGCTGTTTGACGAAGAAGCTTGATAAAACAACCTGCGGCGGTGGTGGGAATGAGTCCTTCAGACCTGTTTGTTCATGGCCGTTGCCATAAACTCCGAATTGTGGTAGAACTTGTTGCTGAGGAACAATTGGCATCCTTTCTGTCATCGAGGCAATCAAATTATTGATTGCTAGAGTCAAAGGCTCTACGGACTGAGACATTGTTTGTGACACGGTGCGTGAAATCTCCTGTCCTGCAAAAAACATATAATTCTTGACGCTATCCGTGGCGTCATTGAGATCTTGTGCACTGATTTGAGGAACGGTTTCCTCGAACAGCGGTACGTCAACAGCGGCTCCTTCAGGGCTGCCTGGAGGGTCTGGTTGCGGTGCATCCGCTTGTGGTGGTGGTGGTATTGTTGCCTTCTTTGCCGGCATGCTTGAAACCTTTCAACGACTAGGGTCCCACCGGGCGTGCCAATGAAAACTCGCGTTTTTGGCAGCAGGCGTGAATGCGATGAGCGCGGGCGTGCCAAGACTTGTAGCGCCTAACTTGTTGTGAAGATTCCCGTGAATCTTGACTTCTATCGTAAAACGATTGCGTACGACCCAAAGGTTAAAGATCGTAAGAAGGTTCATGGTTTGCCACACGATTGTGGATTTTAAATTTCCTAGTCGTATAGGAAATGGAATGTGAAAAACGTAGACTTTATTACACCGGGATAATAAAGTTTGATTACAAGGAAAATAAAATCCAAACTACTTGATGAAGTTAGTTTGAATGAGGGTTTGAGCACGGAGTACTCGATATGCTACTTTGCTGAAAGTAGGAAAGTATGCTTCGCTGGGAAGGCTTTGTTTGTAAGCGTTAGCTTTGATTGGTGTTGGACCCGTTTTCTGTCTTCAATTCTGCTATTTATAAGCAGTGCAGTATGCTGATTCAGGCCTAAATCCGGTTTCAGTCTTTCACCACAAGCTGCCACATGTCCCATGTTCTCTCCACTTTTCATGCACACTTGATCATGGGCAGTTGCTCAGAGATAATGGCAGTTAAGTTCGATCATGGGTAGTGGGCTCCTTGTATGTTGACACGTGTCCCATGCTTTGGTAGAAAATATCTCCCAACTTCCCCCTTTTTGTGCTTCCCATGCCACATGGCCAATTGACTTGGTCAATTGGCCTTTGATTTGAAAAAAAATCCCAACTGCCAGAGCATAACTAACTCCCTACAAAGGTGGACTATATTCCTCAAACCACACCGGCACCACATTGCAAGCCTAAAACCGTGGGCCACATCCATGGGTCGAACCATCATTTCCCCCATGGGCTAACCCGTGGGCTACACTTTAAAAGGGCCTCGGGCCATAATTAAATATGGGCTGCATGTCACTTGGGCCCAATTCTCGTGGGCTGCACCTTTAAAAGATCTTAGACCGCAATCTTGTACATGGGTTATGTTTCTTGGGCCCAAATAGGAAAATACCCATGGCCCAATAATTAATTACCAGTCGAATACCCAATCTCGGCCCAAATTAACTAAAAGAATTCCGATCACGGCAAGCCCGATCCGTGGTGCCAAAAACGGGTATAAACAGTTTCACAACAAGATTATAATCCCAAATTCACAGTATAAGAAAACATGTATACCCTCCACAAAAGTTTAGGAACTCAACATGTATAATATTTTACACAATAAGCTAATTATGAGGGGTCCGTGCTTCATTGGCATCGGATGAATTGCTACAGTGGTATTTACGTATCGATGAGTTACTGCCAAGCATGTTAAAAATTGTGCAAATATTGTCTATGTTTGATTGTTTTCCTATAGACTTCACGTTTTCCAGGGTTCGTGACGATGTTTACTGTGGGTTACTAATAAAACCCTTAGGCCCGGTTTGTTAACCTCTTCAGGTCTTGGGATTGGACTAAGAATCCCATGAGATTATTAGGGTGTGTTCCAGGGGTCAAGCTCCTGTCCAGTATGCTTTACGGTCCAGTACCGGCCAGTAGGCCATTTTCCGGCGGACATCGATTTTTTTCAATGATCGGATTCGTTCATATTTTAGATCTCGTCGAGATGCATAACCATGCCAAAAATCATGTCCATCGGATATCGTTTAATGCACGATCGGAATCTGACTATTTTGAAAAAAAATACATACCCACACTGGATTGGAACCCATCTCATCCATTTGTCCAAAATAAATGTGTGCCGATCGTGCATTAAACGATATCCGATGGACATGATTTTTGGCATGATTATGCATCTCGACGAGATCTAAAATATGAACGAATCCGATCATTGAAAAAAATCGATGTCCGCCGGAAAATGGCCTACTGGCCGGTACTGGACCGTAAAGCATACTGGACAGGAGCTTGACCCGTGTTCCAGAACCCCAAATAAGAACTTATTTTTTAAAAAGGCAATTTCAAGCTTAAAAATTATGTACTTACGCAAATAATTTTCCTATCATTATGGATCTTGTTTGATACGGTGCAAAAAAATTGAAAAATTATTTTTCATTTATATTATTTTTGAGTTTGAAAATGTAAAATAAGTACTTATTTTTTAAGAAGGTGTTCTGGAACGGAGCCTAAGCCTTTGTTTGTCTTGGCAATAGAGCGGTGGACTATTAGTCCCATGGGAATGTGAATTCCCTCGTTAGGGGCCGGGGTATTACCAATACTTTGGAGGATTTGGTATTAACAATCCAATTCCTTCTTTGCCAATACATAAATACAAATATAGCTTTCACTAATTCTATCTCATTACCATTCTTATCCCATGTGAAGGGCAAAAACAGAAATATATACTATCAATCTAATCCTATCCTATATGAAACAAATATGATATTAATAATCTTATCTCAAATAAATATATCCATCACCAATCCCTTTTTATTATTAATTCTAATCCTAATCCTAATCCTAATTCTAATCTTAATCTTATCTGCTTATGAATCGCACACCTATGATACTTTTATCAAACGAAGCCTTAAACCCAAATGGAATTTCATTTTCAGAATTTGGTCACAGAGAGTACATGACACTTTCGACAGAATTAATGCATTGCTGAGTCACCTGAGTGTCCCTTCTGGCTCCCAACACGTTTTCTTCCTTTTTTACTTTATCCCACGTGCTATCTAATCTAGATATCGCTTTTTTCTTTTAGTTTTTTATTGTGACTTTTTGACCTTTCTTTTGCAAGTTGTTCAGAGTGTCCCTTCTGGCTCCCAATTAAATTAAATGACGCTTTTTTCCTTTTTCCTTTGTTACTTGATCCCACCTGCTATCTATCGCCTTTTTCTTTTAGTCTTTTTATATGTGACCATTTTACCTTTCTTCCGCGAGTTGTTC
Source organism: Rhododendron simsii (assembly GCA_014282245.1). Classification (NCBI taxonomy): domain Eukaryota; kingdom Viridiplantae; phylum Streptophyta; class Magnoliopsida; order Ericales; family Ericaceae; genus Rhododendron; species Rhododendron simsii. The sequence goes on from CM024964.1 coordinate 5,627,894, forward strand.
ACAATGCCTGGTTCTTTTTGCTTTTCAAAAAATATTTTTCAAAAAATTTTCTTTAGATTTTTCTTAGATTTTTTCTACTTCTAATATGTCTCTCTCTATCTTTTTCCACTTTTATCCCTACTACTTTTTAAAAAAAATTTCAAATCCAAATCCAAACACAGCATTAATTCTTACTAACAACCGACCTGAGTGTCCCTCCTGGCTCCCAATTAAATGACGCTTTTTTCGGATTGAGGTGATTTTTACAGGAACCATAAACGAAATATTTTGAACAAAATAAATAGTTCCAATTATCTTTGTGAGACCCAAGACGTGCACAAAAAATGGTCTGTGTGTGGCGGCTGTAGTGCTGTATAGCATCTGTTGTTCCTGTATGTTTACTTAAAAAAAAACCCCTTACATACCCCTCTTTTATTGAGTTGCGTGGGGATGGAGCTAGAGAGGGGCCAGTAGGAGCGGTCGCCTTTGCAAGAAGGAAAAAAACACTACTATTATATGTAAAAAAAAAAATTCCTCTCGTCTCTGTGTATATAGGCTCACCCTTACGTAGTGAAATTTCTGGCTCCGTCCCTTCGCGTGGGGTTGCTCAATTGCTAAAAGTCTTCCGCACTAGTCTTTCTAATTATTGCCGTGTGCGGTTGCCAGTGTTTGTCTTCGCAGCTTTATCTGGACAGGTCACTTCCATTTCTTCAGCACAATGAATTATTGCCAGTGACCCCTTTTTTTGACTTTGCAAGCTTTATCTGACAGGTCTTTCTTGGAGACGAATAAACAATAAAGATCACGTGAAATTACTGTAGTTTTTGGTTAAATAATCCATGCATTTGCCTATTTGTCTCGACAATGAACATCAAAAAAATTCCAAAAACGAAGAAGCTATGGACAGAAACAAAAGTGCACAAATCGAAACACCAAGGTGTCCAGAACCGTCGAACATATGTATAATTATTCAGGTAATATGTAATAAGCGACGAAAAATAGCGACGAAATTCATTTTCGTCGCAAATAGTACACGTTGGTGACGAAAAATTAATTTTCGTTGTCAATTTCAAAAAATTGGCGATTGGTGATCAATTTGGAATTTCCTCATTAATTTTGTTACACAATTTATTTTTTTTGTCGCGAATCTACATTCTACTCTCTATTGATTTATCTGTACAGCTCTCTTAGGGCTATCATTGAAACTCGTAGAACTAAAAATTATTTACGACCATTTAAGGTAAAATGATTAGAAAAATAAAATCTTTATAGCTGTTCACAATGATTGAAAATTAAAGCACTTAATCTACTCTCCATTTATTTAGTTGTACGGCTCTCTTAGGGCTATCATTGAAACCGTAGAGCCAAAAATTAATTATAATCCTTCAGGATAAAATGATTAGAAAAATAAAATCTTTGTACCGATTCAAACGGATTAAAAATTGAAATACTTAATTTTGTAACAATAATTTCACTTAAAAAACAATGGACTGAAGAAACCAGAAACAAAAAAGTCCACTGGCAAATCACACCCCTACATTATCACACCTCGACATTTTCCATGTTTTTGGGTAAATAATATACATAATTGTGCCTCGTCTTTAATATATTTTTTAACCATTGATTAACTAACTTGCCTGCCAAAGGAATGAGTCTCGGATTCGGCATAGGTCTTCTTTAGCATCTTATTGGGTTTGGGGTCTAGGTGGTGGTGTTGGGATGTTTATGATATTTTGGTGTTTGAGCTAGATGTGTGTGTATGCTCGTAATTGATGGCGGTAGTGGTGTGATGGGGATTGCTATACTTTGTGGTGGTGGTGATTAGGGATGCTTGGCTTAGGTTTTGGTTTTGTTTCTTGGGTTGGACTTATTATTTCAGGTATGGGTGTTTTGAGTCCCTTAGGCGTTTCGGTTTGGACCTCAGTCCTCTATATTCCAACCTTGGTTGGAATTCTCTCCCCTCCCCCCAACTTGATGTACCTTTTGTCAAATTTTCTTAATAAAATTTTTTGCCTATCAAAAAAAAAAAGACTTGCCTGCCATAATTTATCTTTAGTCTACTATCCTTTTGCTTCTTATTTTTTCTCTTTCTGCCAATTTTTTATCGCCAATTTCATGGACCACTGAGAGTTAACTTTAACTTCATATGGTTTCTAGCGGCATATGATTGTCGGAGATCTTCTTACTTTGTTTAATGCTTCGTATTTTGGATTCTTTTAATTTTTGTAATCTGTTTTTAAAGATTAAAAAATTTTCTTTGCTTGTCAAAAAAACAACTTCACGTTTGTAGAGCCTAGCTAAAGACCCCACATAATTTCTATAATGACATCCCCATAGATGTATACCAACGAAATGAAAAGAGAAGAAGAAGAAAAAAAAAAACAGAAATAGTAATCATTTTTTAACGGGCCAATTTGTTCTCGTTTTTCAACCCAAGTCCAAATATAGATGGATTTTGATTATTTTGCTAAAATACCGAACTATCATGTTAGGGGCCTACAAAAAGAACAAAAAATAATTTTAATGGCATCTACTTTATTAATCAAACGAATCGAAAAAAGAACGAAACATAAGCAAATTAAAATTCATAAAATACTTTTTTTTGGAAACAGAAAGATAAGAAGACTCATATAAAAAATAAATATAACAAAAAGAGTGTCTTACCGTTTCATTCCCACTGCCACTGCCATAATATGTCCAGCCAATTTTCCCAAAGCTTCCTATAACAACGCCATCGCGCCTTTTGATTCGGAATAAAATTGAATCGATAAAATCTCTATAACTAATAGGTATCTACAATATAGGCCGTCAACCTTGTAAGCTCAATCCTTACCACCACCTTTCCCTCCCCATGGCCCTGAAGATATCCATCCTTCACCACTAATCTTACCCTACACATTCACACAATCTATTACAAAACCCTCTTTTTCCCAAATGAAAAAGGAACATCTATTACAGCTTTCATTATATTGGCACATTTTATATATATATATATATATATATATATATATATATACAGTTATATATATATATATTATATACATGTATGTATTTGAGAGAGAGAGAGAGAGAGTTGTTTACCATTCGAACACTTGGACTCCCTTGGTTCCTTTTCGGATAAATTGAATCGGGTAAAGAGTCTGAAGGGTTGGATTCTGGTGGTGTTGAGAGCGTTGTTGGTGGTCGTAGAGTTTAGATGATGGTCGGTGAAACTCTAGTTCGAAGAGATTTGAAGAAGGCCGCGATTTTAAAGAGTTACCAGCAACGGAAGCACAACACAAAATAAACACGAACACAAGAAAACACACAATATATATTACGTGGTTCGATTTCAATATCTACTCCATGGAGGAGATAATAATTCACCAATATTGAATGAGATTTTTTTTTAAAAAATACCCCAACTCAAGCTCTCAAGCTCACTTGTATTCTCCCTCAAACTCACACAATTAAATGCCTTGTTTTGGATAATGTTTTGAAAATTTTTTAATTTGATTTTTAGGTATTGAGTGGGAAGAGAAATTAAGATAATAATTGAAGATAAGAGTAATTATTAAAGAGAGATAAAAGAGTGAAATAAGAATAATGATTGGAGAGAAGAAAGAGAAATGAAAGTAATAATTAAAAATAGGGTTATTGAGTTGGAATTTTTTTTCAAAATAATATCCAAACAAGACAGAATCTCTCTCACACTTACTATGCTCCCTGCCGTTTTTTCTCACCACATGGTCGTGATTGGAAAACAAATCTGGTTGAAAATCGTTGGCGATGGCGGGAGTTATTTCTGTGGCGGGGAGGGTTTTGGGGAGTGGATATTACGAAAGAGAGATACAAAGGTTTTAGAATGTTTTTTCGAAGTACTAAAATTTGGGTTAAAAATACGGTTGCCATCGGAGGGGATGATACGATGCCACAAGTCCCTTTCGCATCATCCACCCTCTCTCGCGTCATCTACCCAATGGCCTTTGAACCATCGTGTATCTATTCTTCATCCAACCAAGTGGGCCTAGCTTAAGCTCCGTTTATTTTGGTGTAAAATATTTTTTGATAAAATATTTTACCTATTTTTTGATGTTTGGTTGTGTAAAAAATTATAAAAACATTTTACATGTAAAACGTTTTTCATCAATTGGATAAAAATGACTTACCCTTAAATCTTCCGTAAGTTATTTTTTGAAATGAACCCGTTGTTTTCTACTGCAATTCTCACTGCTCAGTTTTCTCAATCGTCAATTCTGACTTGTGTTCAATTCAAATATTATCATATCTCTCCACAGTTTAAGCGCTCTCTCTCTCTCTCTACACTATTTTGTTAATTTCTGAAAATATTTTCAAGTGCCAACCAAACACCGAAAAATAAAAGTTTGAAGTTTGTTTTCTGAAAAAACATTTTACATTGAAACAAACGGAGCCTTAGTTGGCCAAATTTTTTTTGCATCGCACTAGGAAATCAGTAGTTCGAGTCTTCCCACCTACGTATGAGTATTTTTTCCCTTGTCCTCATTGTAGTTTTTTTTTTACAAAAACATCTTTTAACCTATCACCTATTTTTCTACTTCATCCCCGAACTATCAAAACCACCTATTTCATCCTCAAACTATCCATATCCCACCTTTTTGTTCCAATCCTTAACTCCATCCAAGATTTTGGACAAAAAAGACACCACATGCCAACCTAAAAGCTTTTTGAAGGGTAAAAATAGAATTTCAGCTTTATTCCTATCAATCTGGCGCCAAACCAAATTGGGCTCCCTCCAATTTGGGTCTATATATATAGTCCTTGACAGAGAGAGAAAAGACGAAGTACAAAATTTGAGCCCTGCCGGCCCTTACCGAAATCCCCAGCCATGCCTTCCAAAATCTGAGCCCTCCCCTTCACAGCTGTGGCAAACTTTTACGTATGATTCAACCATATTATCCAATCCATAGACCCAATAACAGTGGTGGGAATAAGGTGAACAAACGGTTAGCTAGAGGAGAAATTGAGATGTACTATTATGCGTACATGGGTATGTTTGAAAAAGTTGACCAAACGGAACATAGTTGAAGGAAAATGTGGTCATTTGAGAATGGAGTCAGGGCCGGCTTATAGGGTATGCGAGGGAAGCAACCGCTTCCGGCCCCCGAATTTTGGTCCAAAATTGAGGTCCCACTGTAATGTAACTACATATTAATATTAGAATATTTTCAAATAAAAACACAAACCAAATACTTGATTCAGTGGTCACATAATATTATCATGTTATTGAGAGTGTGTGGTTCGACTCCCATACACCTCCATAATTTCAATTATATCTTTTTACATTTATAGTCACAATTGTATCCTTTTAGTTTGATTTTTTTTTTTGTTATTTTTTGTACTTTTATTATTTTTTAAAAAAATTCATGAATATGTAAGGGGCTCAATATAGAAAATTCGCTTCGGGCCTCCAAAATATATGAGCCGGCACTGAATGGAGTTTGTGTGTATATGTATCTACACTTGGCGTTATTGGAATATAAGTTATGGTTTTATAGCTTCGACAAGCACATCTTAGAACAATTGTGAGTGATTCAAATCGTAGAGCAAGATTGCTTGTAATACACATTTTGTCGGTTTTTTTTATTCTGCATATAAACGTCTAGAGTATACTACTGTATTTGTTTGGAGTAAAAAAATGGGAAGAAATTTTTAAGTAGCATATATAATCAGATTTGGAAAGAAAAATCTTATGTACCGTAAAGCACTTGATTTTTTTATTTTTATTTTTGGAATTCATGTCACAACTCAAACAGAAAACACTTTTTATGAGATCTACAAATTCTTATTATTAAATTGTTAACCATCAACTCATCTAAAAGCTTAAGCTATTAGAGAGGAGTAATTTTATTATTTATATTCTCAACACTTATATCATGAAACAATTACTTTCTGAATTGTCAAGATGTATTAACCCTCTCTCCGCGCGTGCGCTCACTCCCTCGTGCTTTTGGGCAAAGGGTCCAAAGGACACGTAGTTGCGTAGCCGGGGGAAAGTCACCAAATCCACTAGTTCCATTTTCCTTCTTTTTCATCGGTTTGAAGTTAAGACAAACTAGGCACTATGGTGAGAAGAGAAGTGAAAAGACCCGATTCCATTCCACCCTCAATAGGAGGAATTGTCTTTTGCCATGGGTACTGTGACTGTTCGGGAGATAGAGATTTATGAATTGTCAACATAATTTCATCATTGCTATTAGAATTTCCGTTCCATGGTGAAGAGCTTTCACGTTACCGTCCAAACCAAAACAGGGAAAAAAAAAGAAGAAGAAGAAGAGAAAAGACAGAGAGCTGGCACTTGTCATTACGGAGTAAGATGTTTTTTCAATCTCGTCCAAAACGAACGTAGTCTTGAAGTTCCAAAATTTATCCTATTCGTGGCCAAAACGCTTTGGCCGCCTTACAACGTTGTAGTGCAAGGGCGCAATATGGCACCCTCGGACGTGGCGGGGAAATGGGGGAGTTGAACATGCCATCCCAGATCCAAAAATATAGAGAAAAAAATGTAGGTCTAAAAGAAAAATGCTCCCTCAGCAAAAAAAAAAATTGTTATCCCTCTCCGTCCAATTCAATAGAAAAAATGATTATTTTCAAAAATTTTCTTTGAGGTTTAGTTTAGAATGACTCCAAACAATTTTCAGGATTGAAAAGAATATCGAGTTTCATTTGGATAGATCGTCAAACTATTTTCGTCAATATGATAGATGATTAAACTATGAAAATGTGTAAATTTTTGATATTACGAATGGTTAATTTAGAACACTATACTATTTTAAGTGATAAACATGTTCATATGTTCATATTTTTTATATATAGAAGGCCGGACCCAGCCGGCCGAGACCCTAATCCCATCGCCTTTTTCTGAGATTAATTCATTTATATTTACGATTGGTATTACAGGTACCTTGATTAAATATGCAAAGTTCCCACAAATATTCTTGTCCAATCTACGAAGTCCTCAAGATGGCTTCTTCAGCATACATTCAGTGAGGGTAACCAAGTGGCAGATAGACTCGCCAGTATGGGTGTCAACCAAGAGAACAAGATAGTGTTGCATGTCATCTCGCTCGATGACATTATTCCACTGCTTGCAGGGCGTGGTTTTGAGCGTTTCTAGTTTGTTTTTCTATTTCCTGCCTACCAAAAAAAAAAAAGTCGTCGGCAGTTGGGAGGCCCAGGAAGCCATTGCTTCGGGCCCCCATAATGCCCAAAAATAAAGGCCCAAATGTTAAGACCCCTTCTGTGTTAGGCCCAAAAATTTTTAAAGTCTTCCTGCGTGTATATAAAGCCCAAGTCGGGCCTCCAATAACCAAAAACAAAAAGCAAAGTTCGCGAACGACACAAAAATTAAGGCTCCGTTTGTTTCCAAATAAAATATTTTTACAATGTCAGATGTTTTTTGAAAAGATAAACTTTAAACTTTTATTTTTCTGTATTTGGTTGGCACATGAATTTTTTTTTTAAAATAATGACAGATTGCTGGTTTAGAAATATTTTAAATAAATACTTCAAACACGATCGATATCTCCACGGTTTCCCCTCGAGGTTTTTCAATTTGGCCTAGCTCACATAGTTTCCTTCCTCTAACGTAGAGTTTCTTTAATTTCTTAAGTTTGTCAGGCATCGATCAGCCAATCGGGTAGACTCGTCATAGGGAAACACTGAAGGTCTAACTACTCCATAATGAGTTCGTATTTCTATCTATACAAATTTTGTTAATAAATACAGAATTAGGGGGATGGGTGCTCCGTTGGCCCTGGCTACTACCTTCGCTCTTCATTCCAGTGTATATGACTTGCATTTATAATCAAACTCAGAAAGAAAAGTCTTGCGTATGGGATATTCTGTAAAGTATAGTATTTGAATTTTTTTTTTTGGAATTCAAATCACAGCTCAAACAGAAAACACTTTTTATGAGATCTCCACAAACTCCTATATCATGAAATAGTAACTTTATGAATGGTCAAGATGTATTAACCCTATCCCCGCGAGTGTGCTCACTCCCTCAATAATTTCGGGCGAAGGATCCAAAGGACATGTCGTTGCGTAGTCGGGGGCAAGTCACCAAATCCAATAATTCCATTTGAATTCCTTCTTTTTTATCAGTGTGAAGTCAAGACGAACCAGGCACTATGATGAAAAATGAAAAGATCGGATCTCATTCCGACCTCAATAGGGGGAATTGTCTTGCGCCATAGGTACTGCGACTGTTCGTTAATTCGGGGGATAGAGATTTGTGAATTGTCAACATAATCCCACAAATGAGCTGCCGCCCCCTCTCCCTATCTCTCTGAATACGTACGTAGTGAAGACCTTTCCCATTACCGTCCAAAAAAAAAACCTAGAGACAAGAATGAAAGCTGTTTCCCATGGTACTGTTTCTTGTCTTGTTGGTGGTTGATGTAATTAAGTCGGCACTATCATTTACGGAGTAGGAAATTTTTTTTTCAATCTCGTCCAAAACGAAGGTAGTCTTGAACGTACTCCCAAATTTTATCCTATTCGCGGCCAAAACAATTTGACCGACGTTGTAGTGCAAAGGCGCTGTACAACTCTGATTCATTAGTTTAAGTGGAATCTAATACCTGTTTTTCTATTTTTTAGCTCACACACATGAAAGAGGGTCCAAGCAGCTCGGTGAAGTTAACCCTAGCGTGGTCTAAAAGTTACGGGTTTGATTCTCAAAAAATAGTCTCTCTAGCTAGTCTGCTTATAGAGTAAGTTCGCGTCATCACTCTTTCTTAGACGCGCGCCTCACAGGTATGCAGGAGATTTGGGTACGCTCCTTTTATAGACTACCCACATGGCTTGTGGTCCCAAATGTTCCCCCTTAACCAACTAGACTTTATTTTAAATGAAAATGAAAGAACAAGGAGAAGAATCTCATATTAGAGCAAGTTTACCAGCAAAACCAAAATAGCTTTGGTAGTGTTTGGTTGAGAGTTTAGTTTAGTTTAGTTTAGTTTTGGTAGTGGGTAGAGAGAGAAATAGAGTAATGATTGAAAATAGGGGTAATGATTGGAGAGAAATAGAGAGAGATGAGAAAGTAATAATTGGAGAAATAGGATAATGATTGGAGAAAGAAGTAGGGTAATGATTGGAAAGAAAACTAAAACTAAAACTAAGTTAGCAACCGAACAAAGCCTTTATAGCTATTTTAGCTCACCAAATAAGGAAAAGTATTCCTACAGCAAAGTAGGTAAACATAGAGGAAAAGTGCACTTATGAATTGTGCTTAGCCATTTTTACCTATTCATCAAGTATGTAATTTTTAACTGTATTTTCTCTCTCCTCTCTCCATCCCTCTCTCTTCCTCTTTCTTTTTTTTTTTTTAAAAAAAAATTGTACTTTGGTTCACTATTGAAGAAAGAAAGAATACATATTTTAATAAAGGATAAGTTAAATAGACAGTGTTGGTATAGTATTGAAAGAAATAAGAGTAGGGAATCTCCTTCTCCTAAGGACCACTTTAAACCATACAACAAAATTAGGGCAAAATCAACATATATGGAGTTTCAAGATGTATAAGGCAACTCAGATAAGATGTGGAGTGGCATGGGTGAAAAATCACACCCAACATCAAAAACCCCCAGATCAATCAAAAACTCAACCCAACGGCACACAGACAGTCTTCAAAAACCACAAAAACGATCGCAAATGGAGTGAACAACCATACCTCAGACCGTGTAAAGAGAAAGACGAGGGAGAGTTGTCGGTAAGGCGGGGAGTCACCAGAGTTCTTCGGCGACGTCCTCTCTTCTCTCACTCTCTCTTCTCTCACTTCGTTGGTCTGGGTAAAAGAACACAATGAAACAAGAAATGGGATGACAGAGGATAAATGAAAGGGGGATTTGGAGGGGTAAAATGGTCTCAAAACCTCCTGGATTTGCCAACGACGGGGTCTGAGCTCCCGTTCGCAAATCCCCCTTCTCCCGGACATGAATCCTCTACAGCAACCGTCTCCACCTTCCAAAAATCTGAACCAAACACCTAATTTGAGGGACACCCGGAGTAGAAATCAGGGGGATTTATAAATCTCCCTTCATCTCCTCCATCCAAACAGGGCGTAGATGTCTGGACAATTGACTAACTCAAATAGTAAGTTCTTATTTTGATAATAACGGCCCATGGCGTGTTCTGATAATTAATAATTGCCAAAGACATACTAAGAATATTTGTTAATGCTAAAAATGTCCTTGGCGAGTGTTAATTATCAAAATATGTCATTGACCGTCATTTTTCCAAAATTAAAGTCTTCCTGCATGTAAATAAAGCCCCAGTTGGGCCTCCAAGAACCCAAAACAGCAAAGTTAGCGAACGACACAAATGAAATTTTGATTAAGGCTCCGTTTGTTATAAAATAAAATATTTTACAATGTCAAATGTTTTTCGAAAAGATAAACTTTAAACTTTTATTTTTCGGTATTTGATTGGCACATGAAAAAAAAATTCAAACTAATGACAAATTACTGATTTAGAAATATTTAAACTATATACTTCAAACGCAATATCTCAACGGTTTCCCCTCGAGGTTTCTGAATTTGGCCTAGCTCACATATAGTTTCCTTCCTCTAACGTAAAGTTTCTTTAACTTCTTAAGTTTGTCAGGCATCAGCCAATCGGGTAGACTCGTCATAGGAAAACGCTGAAGGTCTAACTACTACATAATGAGTTCGTATTTCTATCTAGAGACAAGAAAGAAAGCTGTTTCCCATGGTACTGTTTCTTGTCTTGTTGGTAGTTGATGTAATTAAAGTCGGCACTATCATTTACGGAGTAAGAAATTTTTTTTCAATCTCGTCCAAAACGAAGGAAGTCTTGAACGTTATCCTATTCGCGCCCAAAACAATTTGTCCGACGTTGTAGTGCAAAGGCGCAGTACAACTCTTGATTCATTAGTTTAAGTGGAATCTAATACCTGTTTTTCTATTTTTTTAGCTCACACACATGAAAGACGGTCCAAGCAGCGCGGTGAAATTAACCCTAATGTGGTCTAAAAGTTACGAGTTTGATTCTCGAAAAATAGTCTCTCTAGCTAGTCTGCTTATAGAGTAAGTTCGCGTCATCACTCTTTCTTAGATGCGTGCCTCACATGTATACGGGAGATTTGGGTACCATCGTTTTATAGATTACCCACATGGCCTATGGTCCCAAAGGTTCCCCCTTAGCCAACTAGACTTTATTTTAAATGAAAATGAAAGAACAAGGAGAAGAACCTCATATTAGAGCAAGTTTACCAGCAAAACCAAAATAGCTTTATAGCTATTTTAGCTCACCAAAAAAGGAAAAGTATCCCTACAGCAACATAGAGGTAAAATGAACTTATGAATAGTGCTTAGCCATTTTTCCCTATTCATCAGGTATGTAATTTGTAACTGTATTTTCTCGCTCCTCTCTCCTCCTCTTTCTTCTTTTTTTTTTTTTTTTTAAACACTATACTCTGGTGCACTGTGGAGAAAGAAAGAATACATATTTTAATAAAGGATAAGTTAAATAAATAGTGTTGGTATAATATTGAAAAAGATATGAGTAAGTATAATAAAAACAATACAATGTTCACAAATTTTTTTTACCTAGTTACTGATAAACTTGCTCTTAGTATGTACTCCCTCCGTCCCATAATATTTGGCACTTTCACTATTCCAGTCTTATGAAAAAATTAACTATATCTTTTAATCCATAATATTTTTTATAAGCAATATGAATCTTGTTTGATAGAGTTTAATTTGTTCTATTAAACAAAGTTCAAAAAATCGCTTAAAACATTATGAATTGAAAGATATATGCAATTTAAAAATGACACGTATTTTCAAAAATGCCAAACATTATGAGACGGAGGGAGTACTATAAATGGGAAGGGTATCAGTCTTTGTCAAACTAAGCTTCTAATGGATAAGCCCAATAATTCATGAATGTCAGTTTGACTTTTCAAATATCTTTCTCAACCACCAAGTTCATGTTTACACTGCTATGGAGGGACAGTGACACGTCTCAGCGTAATAGCACACACAGATAGAAACTTTTGTCAACCACCAAGTTCATGTTTACACTGCTATGGAGGGACTGTGACACGTCTCAGCGTAATAGCGCACACACGGAGAGAGAGGGAGGGGACCCGGGCCAGTGCTTGATATCCCAAGATCAAGGAAAAACCAATTACTGTAACATCATTTTTTTAGGCTATATTTGGAACCTGTGAAAAATGAGGGGAAAAGAAGGAAAATAAAGATTTTTCCCTGATGATTGTTTGGTTCCTACTTAAAGGAAAAGGAAAATAAAATAGGAAGGAAAGAAGGCTCTGGAAAGGGAAATGGTTAAGAAAACTGGGAGAGAAAATCCACCACACAACTTTTAGGAAAAGATAGTTAACGAAAATGCCTTTTTCTTTTTCCTTTTCAAAAAGTATTTTTCAAAAAATTCCTCCTAAATTTTTTCTACTTTCAATATTTCTTTCTCTATCTATTTCCACTTATTATCCCTACTGTTTTTCAAAAAACTTTTCAAATATCAAACCAAACACAGCTGAATTTCTTTCCATTTTCCTTTTGAAGCCACACATGAGAAATTCATTTTCCTTATAGTTTTTTTTTTTCATTTTTTTTCTACAATCAAACAAGATAAAAGAATTTACTTTCTTCACATTTTCCCTCTTTTTTATTTTCCTTTACTTTCCTTTCTTTTCCACAAGTTACAAATCGAGCCTTAGGCTGTTGATTTTGCCATTTCATTTTTTTTAACGCCACTGTCCTGCAAGTGTAATTTTGGTTACTGTAACATCATTTTTTTAGGCTGTTGATTTTGCTACTCTTTTTTTTTTGTTAACGCCACTCCCCTGCAAGTATATTTTTTGTGCAAAATACACTTGCAGGAGAGTGACGTTAACGAAAAAGGCAGTGGAAAAAAAAAATACACTTGCATGAGAGTGGTATTAACAAAAAAGTGAGTGACAAAATCATTTCCGCTTTTTATTTTTTTAGGACTCAGTATCTCTATGCCTAAATGCTGATGTCAGCAATGATCAGTAGCAGAGTGGGGTACATTATTCTCTTTAAATCTCTTCCAATTGATAGGATCAACAAAACGCTCGGTTTAGTTTAGTTTAGTTTGATTTGGTTTAAAGCTCTTTTAATACTGTATTACTCTTAAGTTAATTAAAAAGTTTACGAATGGAAACAACAGAAAAATGAAGGACGCACTTGTTTATTGTTATGAGATACTCCTAACGCGATCGCAAACAAACCATCCAAATTTTACGGCTTTGATATTTGTAAGAGAGATTTGCATGAACCATGTAAGGAAAAACTCATTTGGGTCTATTTTGGGTTTCACAAAAATCTAGAAAAATATCCGTAAATATTTGAATATTATTTTATGAGGCTCTATAAAAAATCAGTTTCAATGGACATCGGTGAGTATTACTTTTGAATTCGTAGGGGTGAATTTTGTGGGATCCAAAATGGACCAAAAGAAGTTTTTCCTTACGCGGTTCCCTACAAATCTTCCTTTCAGTTAGGATTTCTTATTCGCGATCTGGAAAGTCCTCCAATATAAAAAAAATTAAAAATATAGGAGTGCCCATTTTTAGTACTCTTCGATGATCAGATGTACGCAACTTCATTCCCCCTAAAATAGTGCATGTATCTTCTAGAAAGATCGCATTTTCAAATCATTGACAAACATCATAAAAACAAATTATATTTAACGGTATCAAGTCGTGCTTGAAGGTGGGAGAAAAACTCTTGATGTCTCGACAATTGACTAACTCAAATAAATACTTATTTTTTGAACTATAGGTGATGTATTATGAGATAATGACTTGTCTCGTAAAATAAAATATAAATACTTAAAAAATAAAAACCGTAGCAAAACGAAACCTAAGCAGAAAGGTAAGTTTTTGAACCAAATAAAACCTAATCGAGCAAGAAGAATCCGGCCCGATGCCTCTCACCAAATCAATCTCTCACACCGCACCAAAACTTGTTTTACTACTAGAAATAATATTCGTAAGAGGAAACAGAGGCCATGCATGTCTACAATTCTAGATGTTTTAAATTAAATAATTTTTTCCATCTCAGGTCACTTAAAATATAGGAGTAGAAATCAAGAAAACATAGAAATCGTACCTTTTCTAGATGGGGCATATAAAAAAATTACACACGTGCACCGGGTGGATTTATAAATAACTCTAATTAATTCAAAAATAAAGGTCAAAAAGTTCTTAAGAAGTGAATAAAAGTAGTATAACAAATACTACTCCACTAACAACGCGCAAACGCGTAGTCAACCCGTTCCATTGGTCGTTTTTCTCTTTGTTGGGCAATTGAGGGTGGGTTTCTCTTTTGTTTATGGCAAATGCTAATTGGTGCCTCTAGGGCAGTGTTTTGGTTATAGTTAATAAGGAGAGTTTTGTAAGTCCAAATGCCGCCAATAAATACTGATCAATTATGTTCACTTATAAGTATTTATTGTGGAAACACTTTAAATTCATACATCTTTTACCCCTATTTAACTGCTAATATATTATATTAAACATGTGAGCTTGACTTTATTTAAATGATTTCTTTTTAAATAACCAAATGTTCGAGCCATTTTGTGTGCAACTCGATTCATTTTGGGATTTTGAAGATAATGATTGGGCATAACCCCAAATGGCTCCAAGGTTGGGATGGTTGGCCTTGTTTTGGCTTAATACCTTGTTCCACTAATGTTCTTATTTGTTAAGTATTTATTTCTTGCTATACGAGACATGTCATTCTCTCACAATACATCACCCTTAATTATAAAAATAAGTACTTGTTTTTAGTTAGTGGAACATACCTTAACTAATTCATATTTTTTGGTCTTTCCTATAATTATTTTTCACTATCTTTATCTTTGCACCAATTTTTTGTGAATTATTGGTTAGTCTCGACGAGATGAATCTAAAATCTAAAAAATTAGTATTAACCAAACTAATTTCTTTTGGATAGAGTTTAAAGTAAGTTTAATGGTCCAGTAGCTTAACAACATACATAAAACCGTGATATATTTCTGATTTCTACTACAAAGTGACATAAAACACCAACTTTTTCTTAAATAAAAAAAGAAAGAAAAAAGAAAGAGCGGGTGGGGATTACATAACTACAAGGGTGCAATTGGAAATTATTGAAACGTTTCCAATGATGTATTAAATGTGACAAATTTTATTCTGAAAACCAATTAGCACTAATGAGAAAATAATTAATTCGGAACACACTAGGCTGAAGCACACCATTTATTGCTACTAAAATAATACCCTAAACTTATGCATTAGGGATGCTTGTTAGTGGGACCGTAACTTATTGGAGTATTAATTTAGCCCCGTTCAAGTAAATTTATAAGAATAAAACTTATTTTAATATTTTTTATTTTTCATAATTATTTGTTTAGCTTTTTCTTAGGATTTTTTAGATTAATCATTCGTCTCGACGAGACAAATCAAAAACTATAAAAATATGAACTGATGTTAAAAAAATTTAAATAAAACGACATTTTAAATAAATAAGATAATTTTTTAGCCTGAATAATTAATTGATGAGATCAATAATTATGTGCGATCAACACGCCCAATTACATAGGTGTGCGCTGCACACCCCCTGACCTCATTAATACTGTTCTAGACTTTTCCTTTTATGTGTCCGTCATGCATTAGACCACCGAGTATTAAAATTTGCCCACATTTTTTTTTTGGATAAACCAATTAAACACCACTACGCATTCCCATTCAAAGTAGTCCACCACCAAATTTTCCTACTTTTCTCCTCTCATCCGCGTTTACCCACCACCCATATTTAAACCCCCACGTACCCCCCACCATATTCATACCACTCAATTTCACGAACCAAAACCCTTTCGCATTCTCGAGAGAGAGAGAAGAACGGTTCAAGAGAGAGAGAGAAAATGCAGGCGAGCTTAGAGGAATCGAAACTAACCTCATCTCCGAGCTTGACTCCTGAATTTTCCGAACAGTTTAACTGCAAAATGAAACTCCTCGACTTCGAAAACCAATCGAGGTTTATTGAAGAAGAAGAAGAAGCCGACGATGACGAAGAGGAAGAAGAATTCACGTTTGCGTGTGTAGGCGCGGAGGAGTCTACGGTTTCGGCCGAAGACGCGTTCCACGACGGTCAGATCAAGCCGGTTTTCCCGTTGTTCGACCAGAGCCTTTTACTCGATCGCGATTCGGCGCCGGGGAGGGAAGATTTGCCCCGTCGACCTCCGGTGAAGAAGGTATTCATCGAAGCAGATGATTCTCCTTCCCCGACAGCGGCAGAAGAGAAAATCGACGGATTAGAGGGAGAAAATGCAGCCGAAATGTACTGCGCGTGGTCCGGAAAAGCGGTCGAAGCATCGCCGGAGATCTGCAAGAAGAGCAACTCGACCGGATTCTCGAAGATCTGGAGGTTTCGTGAATTGGCGAATAGGAGCAACAGCGACGGCAGAGACGCGTTTGTTTTCCTAAAAAACAACAACGAGAGCAAAACGACGTCGCCTTCGAAGACGGAGGAGAAAAGAGAGGGCGAGGTCAAGCCGGCGTCTGTTTCCTCGAACAACAACGAGAGCAGAACGACGACGAGTTCGAAGAGAGAGGAGTTGCAGAACAGCGATGGCGGGAAAGGGAAAGTGAAATCAAACGGGAAGAAGAAGAAGAAAGAAACGCCGCCGTTATCGGCTCACGAGTTGCATTACGTGAGGAACAGGGCGTTGAGGGAGGGGGATCGACGGCGGTCGTATTTACCGTACAGGCCTGAGCTCGTTGGGTTCTTCACCAACGTTAATGGCGGGTTAAGCAGAAACGTACACCCATTTTAAGCACGAATTTTTTTCCTCTCTGGTTTTGTTTTTTTTTTTTTGGGAATAATTTCATTCAATTTTTGGAATGTTTCTTGTGTATGCGTGTATATGAAGCTCTGAAAGTTTGGGAAATAGGTTAACAAAGTTGGTAGGTTGATTTATTTGTACATGTAAAAGGCATACGAGAGTGCCTCAATAACATCTCTACATTCAATATTTCAATGAATAAGAGTTAAAAAATGATCTTGGAACTAAAATATCAGAAAATCTAACTGCACAGCATATGTGCACAGATCACGGTGTGGTGCTCATTTTGAATTTCACACAAATGATTCGAACCGTTCATTAAATTTAAAATATTTTTTTGAGAGCTTGCGCAACGAAAGGACAAGACGTTTTTGTCTTTATTCAAACAAGGTGCAAGATCCAACTCGGAATTGTGGTCGTAGCACTATTAATAGAGCTTTGTGTAGAGCTTGGAACATTTCAGAACATATTTTGTAACTAATCTGTAGTTAGGCTCTTGTTTTTTTAGTTTTGGTGTTTCCTGTCGAGTTTTTCAGTAGGTTGCTAGTTTTTCCGGGTTATGCCCTGTGTTTCTTGTATTCTTTGTCTCCTTTTGGTAATAAAATTCCTTTTTACCAAAAAAAAACCAAAGGCTGCAAGACCCAACTAGGGAAGAAAAAATAAAAGTTGGTGTGATCGCAATTTACCTAACCATTTCATTGTGGGAACATCCATAACATCCAGCAGCAAAAGGGCGAAACGTCGTCGTTGTCAGCTCTCAAGTTGCAATACAGCCAATTTTGGATTAAAGTCAATTTTACTTTATTTCTATCATTATTCAAAAAATTATGAGTTTCGATAATTATTTTTTTTACTTTTTCGATTTCTTTCGTCAAGACGAATCAATAAGCCAAAAATCTGACGCAAAATTAACAAATGCGATTTTTTTGAAATGAAAAGAGAGAGAGTCAACTTTACTTTTTAATTCAATACCATCCGTAAATGTGCGGGAATAGAGCTTTAAGGGAGTGGGATCGATCCACAGCGGTCGTACTTACCTTGCAAGCCTGAGCTTGTTGAGTTCTTTACTCTATCGTTTCTTTTAAGTGTTCAACTTCTTAATTTCAATTTATTAAGAATATAAGAGATAGTGGCTCTTTACGGAGGCGCTCAATCTAAACCATCCAAAAGTATTTTGGACGGTCCGAATTATTACCTCAAATGGATAATCAATTAACGGTAATAAATTGTCTTCAAGTCGGACCATTTAATACATTTTTAGACGGTCGGGATTAAGCTTCGTAAACTTTCTTTACGAAAAGTTCCATAAAGAAGTTTTTCTCTAAAAAGATATCATCATTGCACATTTCACATCAATTTTTATCTATACTTTCCTTCACTTTTACCCATTAACTTACTAAGAGGACAAACCAATAATTGTACGCATTTTTATCCACTAACTATTTAAAATGGACATTTATTAGGGGACAGCCCTAAAAGCATCTCCTTGAACTCCTACCCACCCTCCACAACTCCAAATTTTCTTCCATCCCTCCATTTTGGACAGAGACGGAACTGTATATGGGCATATGGGGGCCACGGCCCCCGCGTTGTTTCGGGGTTTTTTTTTTTTTTCAAATTTCAAGATTAATATTAATTTTTTTTTTGGGGTTAAGAACACCTAAATATTGTATTTTGTGTTGAATGTTATTTACACATTTAAATGCTTTAAAAATGTGTTCGTTTTGGGTTCCAAAACTCAATTTCTCTCTTTGCACATGGTCTGCCATATGTTTTCTTTCAATTATTAATCTCATTTTTCTTTCTATCGCTCTCCACTCATTACTCAAAAAACCTCATTCAAAACCTAAGCCAAACAAACTATTAGATTTTTAAACCTTTAAATTTCAAAATTTTCTTGTTCATAGTTCGGTCCCCGCGTTTATAAAATTCTGGTTCCGTCCCTGATTTTGGAGGAAAACATCACTCCTACCCACCCTCCATATTTTCTTCCATTTATGCGGATTGAGTTTCATCCTCCATATATAGAGTATGAAAAAAAGTTTTGAAGATCCTCGAGGACTTTTATTTTGAATAAAAAATGCAAAAAGTATTAAACTTGGAGTGAGTGGGAGTAATGATGGGAGGAAGAGTGAAGAAGTATTTGAAATTGAGTGTGAATATAAAGATATAAAGGGTTGTGATTGAAGTTTATATGGATAGTAAAATCCTCTAAAATGAAAAAATAGAAGATGTTTGATTGAAGATGGTCTCCAAATGAAATACTGGACTATTATTTGGGGATGGAGGGGAGTATATATTATGAGAAATGATCTATTTACTAGGAAGGCCTATCATTGTGACAATGTATTGTTGGCTCCTTAATTATTGGTTATATATCTTTTATTATTTTTTAGAAATACAGAAGGGTTAGGAAAATGATTTTTAGACTCCAGTTTTTTTATAAATGCATTTCACATGAAAAAATTACACATAAAAATTTACTAAATAACAAAGAATAAAATACATTTATCAAAAAAGAAGTGTAAAAATCACTGCTCAAGGTCATGGTTTAATCTAAGATAAACGTTTCCCTAGTTGATACGACTCCATCTCTTCTCTATTCATATTGAACTTTTACCGACTTTTAGTTTAGCTTTTCGACTTTAAAGCCAAACTTAAATGTTAAAAAAGTCAATTAAAAAGGCATAATGAAAGTCAGATTCAAACAGGGTGCAAGATGCAACTACAACGAAAAAAGGTGGTCTATTTGGAATTTCAGCGGTGCTACGCCAACCCCTCACTTTCACTGCTCCCCTAATTTTACCGTCCGTCTCGACAATTAATTGTTTGAATTTAAAAAAAACTCTTTTCTATATGCAGGGAAGAGGTTTTTTAAATTAATCGTCCAAAACACTTTTAAACTATGAGATTAAGTGCGATTGGAAGAGACGTGAAATGGAGCAGTAGGGGCGTAGACTTTTCGTTGGAATTTACTCAACCATTTCATTGCGTGAACATCCATACCAAATCTCATGGACCTTTACTTTTTGCAGTGTTCATATTTGGATAATTTCAGTGATTTCAGCCCAAGCATATAGTAGTTGGTCTTCATCGACTTTTAGCCATTATGTACACGCGTATGAATTGGGATCCCCTCAGATGATCTCCACGTGTGATCTTTAGGTGCCTGAACGAGATCACGCACGCCTCGACAGATTCGGGAAAATGAATAGC
Organism: Rhododendron simsii; assembly: GCA_014282245.1. Classification (NCBI taxonomy): domain Eukaryota; kingdom Viridiplantae; phylum Streptophyta; class Magnoliopsida; order Ericales; family Ericaceae; genus Rhododendron; species Rhododendron simsii. The sequence goes on from CM024964.1 coordinate 5,647,946, forward strand.
ATTGTTTTGAACTAACGGGAGACCAAATTAAAGTCGAAGTAAAGCTTTATATGGACTAGTCCCATAAGAATTAATAGCACCTGAGAGGTTTCGAACCTCAGCTCTTCCGAAAGAGCAAACATTTAAGTCTATGTCTTGACGATCAGACCAACCTAATGGGGTTAAGGTGTGATCCACTTTAATTTGATTTTACTATGTTCTTAGACATTGCTTTTAAGTCTCGATCAATAAATTTATTCACGCAACAAATTTAGCGAATCAGCTTAGCAAAAAATTTTAGTGAATCTAACATTGATAACCACCTTAGTAAATCACATTTGTCTACAGAGTTATTAAAAAAAAAAATACAACAGAAGGATGAATAACGACCATTTCAATTCGAACGGTCTATTTGTCGGAAGAAAACATAATTCAACAATTTTTTTTTTCTCAGCAAACGAAACACTTGGTGATATTCGATTAAGCTAGGTGTGGTTGGCACCCATAAAACAAACTCATAATTATCAAAATCGGAATGTGATAGTGTTTATACAAGAAGATCAAAACTATAAATAAAAAAAAACAAAAAAAAAAATACTGTATTTACATTTTCCCATAATAACCAGGTTCACTTCAGAGGGCTAAGTAAAGCACCATGCTTGTTCAACTATAAGCATTAACACGCTCCACCATGTCCATATACAAAGCAGCATTTCTGCACTTCAGCCGATACATCAATGCAAATCGCATATCTCTAACCCGGGATTAAGATTAGCGTAGACGTTGGAGCAGTGCTCGTATATGGGACTCCAATCGGGGGTTCTCTATGAGCGTGGTATCCTGTCTCTTGGCACTCCTTCAGTATGTTCATCCCACCTGGGTCTGATAGCCTGAATATACCATAGTTCCTGAGATAACATCAATCATCAACTGTTAAACTTCTGAAGCTGAAATCAGATGTTCGTTGGGCATGGACGAACCTCGACTGGCCAGCATTGATGCAAAAATGACACAAGAAAAACTTCTCCCATCTCATCATTAACCGGTGGAGGATTAAAGATCAGGTCAAGGATTCAAGTCAAATTGACCTTCCCTCTCATCTCAAGGTGAGGCAGAGGAACACAATCAGATGTTTGTTGTTCAGTATCTCGACTACTCAAGAAGACTAGTTGCTCCTCCGCTCCAAAGTGGATTCTAGGGGAAGGGTGGAGCTAGCCTGACTTTTCATTAAGAAGGTGTTCGTTCCTGCAGGGACGGGATAAGCTACAAGGGAAAAATGAACGGGAGCATGGCGAACACAATGGGCATTCGGACAAGGCATACAACCCCATAAGATGAAAAACATAGATGGGAGTAAAAGTATATCTATCTTTTTACACTCTGAATGAAATTACGAAAAACATGGATAACTATAAATGTATAGACGTAATTTCGTACACAATTTGAAATTAGTGCGTAGTCATGGTTTAGCCCATCTTTCAGTTAAATTTCGTAAATAAAAAATATATTCGCCATCCTTGCGATAAAATCTTTGGTTTGTCCCTTCATTCAACCATTTTTAACCACTTCCAAAGAATCATTTATAGCCTTTGACCAACACATTAAACTTGGAATATGAAAGATAATGACTCAATAAGCTGTAATAACAAATACCAGCAAATTTTAATCGTACAACAATCTCCCCAACACAGACTAAAAAAGCAGAGTATAATAATAATTACAGACACGTTGGAAATCAAAGTCAATGGGCATATCAACGTTGGAATGTACACAAACCGATATTAACACGAAGATTCAAAAGAGTTATACTACCAACGCAACTTCAAAATATAACTGCGTCAAAAACCGTTCGATACACATGAATCTAGAAATTAATTGGAGCTTCCGTAACTTAGTAATTAGTATGGCAATCCCATGTGGAGTACTGGTACTCGGAATATTAATTGCCACTAATTTGACTCTATTTTAAATATATTTTTTGCTATGGTAACGACACCATCAGCAACCAGGCTAGCTCAGTTGGCCAGGACTCTTGTATTAGGTCAGGTGTTTGAGTCTTTCCACCTGCGTGTGGGCGTTCTTTCCCTAGAGGGCTTTTCCTTTCTTTGTTTGTTTCTAGTATTTCTACCATATAATGGGCTTATTTCTTTTATTGGTTCAGTTGTTGACTTGATTATTTCGTGGACGTTCACAATTGATGTAGTGCCCCGGGATTATACTTTTGAAAACTCTTGTTTTTGACACACGTACGCCAAGCAAGGCGCGGATGCGATTGCAGGCATCGGTTGGTTGAGTGCGGGCGTGCAAAAACTTGTAGCGCCTAACTTTGGATGAAGATTGCCGTGAATCTTGACTTCTAACTTGTAAGCGATTGTGTGTGACCCAAAGGTTAATGATCACAAGGAGGTTCATGGTTTGCCACACGAATGTGGACTTAGAATTTCTTAGTCATATAGGAAATGTGTAAAATGTAAAACCTAAACTTTATTACTCTGGGATAATAAAGCGGTACAAGAAAAGTAAAATTCAAAGTACTACTTGAACAAGTAAGTTCGAATGGGTTCAAACTACTTAAAGAAGTAAGTTCGAAGGACCAGGGGAGTGTGCTGCGCAGCGTGCTGCGCAGCCTCCGGCGCCGCCTTGCCGGCATCGGTCCGACGATCGGAGACGTCCACTGCGTAGAGCTCGTCGAATACTACAAGTTTACCAAAAATCAACCCGATCAAATATCGTTAAGTATCTCATCGGAACACATATAATTCAAAAAGAATGGATTCAGTGGTTTTGATCCAGTGTTTCGTATCTATTAGGATTCATTTTTTTTCAAGTTATATGTATTCCGATGAAGTACTTAACGATATTTGATCGGGTTGAGTTTTGGTACACTTGTAGTATTCGACGAGCTCTACGCAGTGGACGTCTCCGATCGTCGGACCCATGCCGGCAAGGCGGCGCCGGAGGCCGTGCAGCACGCTGCGCAGCACGGAGCTGCGCAGCACACTCCCCTAGTCCTAAATGGGGTTTGAGCATGAGTTACTCGATAGTCTACTTTACTGAAAGTAGAAAAGTGTTTTTAAGCGCTGAATTTTGATTGGTGTTGGACCCGTTTTTCTCCTTTGATTCTACTATATATAGGCAAAGCAATGAGCTGGTTCAAGCCTGAATCCGAATTCCTACTCGTACTACAGGCCGACAAGTGTCCCATGATGGTTCCTTCTTTCGTGCACGCAAAATCATGGGCAGTTTCTGACAGTTGAAAGATCATGGGGTGATGTGGCAATAACTCCCCACTTCCACCTTTTGTGCGAGCTTGACAATGTGGCCCATTGACCAACAACTGCCTCCAGGAAATAACCAATTCCCTACAAACGTGGGCCTCGCTCCCTGATCTATGTCGGCATCTTCTTCATGGGCTCCATCCTTCATGGCCTGCGTTTGGTTACTTGGCCCAAACATTACTAGTAAATCCATGGCCCAATAAACTTAACAACAAACAATTACATAATCTCGGCCCAATTTAATTAACGAATTAATTAAATGGTCATTCATTGTTAGCCCGATCCGTGGTGCCAAAAACAGGTATAAACAACTTTGTACTTCATTCTGATATGAAATGATCTTTTCTATCGATTGACAAACAAGAACGACACCATCAACAAGGATTGACTAATAGTTTAATAATCACAATCGATTAAAACTATGTTTAACTTTACCGCTCGTCGAAGCTAAACTTCAAATCCATTTTAATTTAACAAAGCATTTAATTATTTTTATTAAAACTGCAAAAGCTATATGAAAACCAAACAACTTTCACAACGTAATATAGAACCATGCATAATATAAGTTTGGCTAACTCAACCTTTTTCTTCATCACTTTGATCCGCTCCTAATAAGAAAAGAATGAAAAGAAAACTCCAATATTAGTTTCTCCACTGTATGGAGATACCTTTATTCATTGATATATATATATATATATATATATATATATATATATATATATATATATATATATATATATAATCAGAAGGTTACAATGTATCTTGCTTATCAAGGAAAATTACAGCAATTAAGGAATCTATAAAAGGGAAATACATCATGGGAATACACAGAAAATCAGGGATTCAATCAGTAGAGAATAAGGGAAAATATGGGAATGGAGATCCAAGTTTCCATATCCAATATCGGCTCTTTATTCTTCTGTGCTTCTACCTCTTCCATCTTCGTTTGAAATACTTCCTCCCTCTCATTCAACTCTTTATTTTTAGTCTTCAGTTCTTCCTCCAACTTCTGTAAATCAACAACCTAATTCTATTTTAATAATTCAAGCCCTTTGTATATTTAAGTCCAAATGCATTAATTAATATCCTCACAAAAAAGTGGTTAGTTTAAACTAGGCACGAGCCCGATTGAAATCATATTTGTCTCCATAAAAGTAAATGGTCCAAATTAAAATGTATCTTGAGAAATTTGTCTGCCTGCTTATATTTAAAACAGATGAGCAATGCTATGGATAGACAAGGTTAGCTACAAACAGCTCTTTGTTCAGTGCTTCCACCTCTTTCATTTTTGTTTGAAATACATCATCTCTTTCCTTCAGCTCTTTATTTTTAATCTCCAGCTCTTCAATTTTAGTCTTCAGCTCTTCCTCCATCATCTATTGGAACCTGATTCTAGATTAATAATTCAAGCCCTTTGTTTTTTGATGTCCAAATGCATTAATTATCCACCCAAAAAAGAGGAGCTAATTTGATCTCCGCCGGTATGAGCCTGATTGAATCATATTTGTCTCCATAAAATTAAATGGTCCAAAATTCAAATGTATATTGAAGAATTTGTCTGCCGGCTCTTTCGTTTTCATTTACATTTATTAAGTTGTATTGTTGCAATGAATAATCTTTTCAGTAGTTGTTCTAAAGAGCTCTAAGTGTTGAGTCTATCGATCGAACATCTGCCAAATAATAACCTTATTCTTTGATAAGTCAGGTGTCCGAGCCAGCTTACACGCAACTTGATTAATTTTGAAAAATCAATCTCACCGTCCGCTATCAGGGGCCACCAAAACACCAAATAATAACTACGTATGTCCCTTAAACGTTCATTCTAAATTTTGTTGCCTCAAATCCAATTAGGTGATTGTCAAAGTCACAAAATCCTTCTAAATTTTTTCGCCATTGCTCATTCAAAATATTTTTTTCCAATGTTTCAAAAATCGTAGGACCCCTACGAATATTGAAAAAATCCTGACAAGAATTCATAAAAAATATTTTTAAAATAACTAGTGCTCTGAATCATTTTCGTGGGATCCGAAATGGGCCCTACAAAATCATGCCCATTTATAAATTACTTTTTGGGCTTTTCGGACAGAAAAGTTCGGTTACAAACCTGTGTCACTTCCATCACTTTGATTCTCTCCCTCAGCTCTTTATTCTGTGCTTCCACCTCCTCCATCTTTTTTCGAAATACATCCTCCCTCTCCTTCAACTCTTTTGTTTTAGTCTCCAGCTCTTCCTGCATCATCTATAAGTCAACCACCTGATTCTAGGCTAATAATTCAAGCCCTTTGTTTTTGTAAGTCCAAATGCATTAATTACCCACCGAAAAAAGAGGGGTTAATTTGATCTTGGTTTGAGCCTGATTGAATCATATTTATCTCCATAAAAGTAAATGGTCAAAAATTGAAATGTATCTTGAGGAATTTGTCTTTCTACTTCTATTTAAAATAGATGAGCAATGTTATAGACAGATAAGTTCGGCTACAAACCTGTGTCCGTTCTTTAATTAGCTCTTCGAGGAATTGCTTCCTCTGCTCTTCCTCATCCTCCTGTAAGTCAACCATATTATTCTATTTTAATAATTCAAGCTCTATCTTTTTTAAGTCCAAATGCATTAATTATCCACTGAAAAAGAGAGAGGTTAATTTGATCTCGGTATTAGCCCAATTGAATCATATTTGTCTCCATTAAAATAAATGGTCTAAATTGAAATGTATCTTGAGGAATTTTTCCACCGGCTTCTATTTAAAACAGATGAGCAATGCTATAGACTTATCAGTTACAAACTTATGTTCAGATCCGTGCAAAGTCTCTGTAAGTAACAATTTTGAATATATATATATATATATATATATATATATATATATATAGAGAAAGAGAGAGAGAGAGAGAGAGAGAGAGAGAGAGTTAGGTTCCGGTGAGGGATCCCTTATTTTTTTAAAATGAGGGACTTCCATTCCCGATTGAATTTCGATGATCCGAGCCGCTCAAAGTGATCAGAACGTGATTTTAAGGGTCCACGCAAGAAATCAGCAAATGAAATGACCGGGAAGGGCTTCATTCGAGTAGTTTTCATTGAACGGTTCAAAAAAAACTGCTCGGATGAAGCCCTTGCCGGTCATTTTTTTTGCTGATTTCTCGCGGGTACCCTTAAAATCACGTTCTGCACACATTGAGCGGCTCGGATTTTCAAAATTTGATCTAGAAATGAAAGTCCCTCATTTTAAAAAAATGAGGGATCCCTCACTTGAAAATTTCTCTCTCTCTCTCCGTAACGACCCTAATTTTCTCCATAATTTATTTTACAGTCATTCAAGTAATATTAATTAGTTTAATTATAACAATTAGTAAATAGTGTCTTTGTTAGTTTTAGTTTTATTTTTATTTTAATCACATATACTGGTAGTTAGTAGAAATCCTAGTAAAGTTATAAAATATAATATATATCATATATGTGTGTACGTTTATGTATATATGGGGATATTTTCAAGTACATGGGACACGTTCTCTTTTCCTCTCAGCTCTCTTGTGCTGACACTCTCTCTCTCTCCGAGTATCTCTCACCCACTTCCCCACTTCTCCCTCTATGCCCTCAAACCACTCAAACACCCCACCTCCCCACTACTCATTCTCTTCCATTTTATACACCCATATAATTCCGAAAATCAAACCAAAGTTACTACTTTCCATTTTCCATTCTGATACTCAGTCCAGAGATAGAAAAAGAAAGAGAAAAAGAGAGATTTTTGAGCTCCAACAATGGTGGTTTAGAGAGAGAACGTAAAAGTGGGTTTTCGGTTCTACACTTATCCGAGCACTTACTCCGGCTGCCCATCTTCTAGAACGACCCTGAGCACCTCCGAATCAATCCCCAACTACCCGAAGTCATCCCGGCGTTCCGTTGCTCTATCGTCTTTTCCGATTTTTCCAAATCTGTCCGAAACCGTCCGAACCCATTAACCGCTTTTTCGGCCGGAATTGAGGTAGGATAATCACTCTCCTACTTTCCCCTAAGTATATTTAGTTCCTGGTTAATATTTCTGATGGCTTAGAACGGACGGAAACAATCCCACGCATCAAACCCACGTACGTTGAGAATCCTCTGTTTTCTGTTGAAAGCTACTGTAAAAGAAAAGATACTGTAGCTTTTACGTGGTTTTCAAATTTTGAATGCTGAAATTACACTCCACCCCCTGTACTTGCGGTGATTTATAAGATTGGCCTAAAATATTACTATGCTTCCTGTTCTGCTGTTTCTATATTAAATTTTATGTGTAATCGATGTCATGACTGTTTTCTTTTTACTTTGTATGTTTGTAGCTGTTACCCAGATATTAGTGGTATAAAAAGTTGATCACAAGATTAATAAGGCTCATAAATAGAAGAATCATATTTATATGCTTAACAAAAAAAATCGTTAATGATAATACTAATATTAACTTAGCTTAGTGAAAGTCCATAATACCTTAATAAAATCAGTGGGTGATTATAACGAACATGTAGAGCAAAACGATTAATTACTAAGTAAAACATTGAACATGATAAGTTAATGTAGTAAAGTATTGCAGTCAATAATTATAAACGACTCGTTATATAATATTAAAAATTTTAGAAAACTAGAAAAAAGAAAAAAAAATGCTGTAAAGTAATTTTGATGAACAAAATTTGTTAAAAAAAATGAATAAAATTTGGTAAATAACAGTAAGCTAAATACTACTAAAAAGTCTTGGAATTACAAATGGTTAGAAGTTACAGTAGTACGTAGTATATATAATAGATTCATATTTAAACCCTAAAAGATTAACGTATCAAATTAAAATTTTACGTTCACGTCATTATACCCTACAAGCTTACCAAAATATTTGAATGGTTGTAAGTACACTCTTGAGTTAATAAAATTACTATCGAACATACCGTCCTAAAAAAATGCAAGAATATCAAAAGGCATTGGCCCAATCTCAAACCCTTATGTGGTTACTTATTCGCACAGTATCAATTGCCATGTTGCTTTCCTGTCAAAATGTATCATGCTATTAATTGAGTTGTTATTGGAATTTCCATGTTGTACTTGTTAGATCGGACTTAGGTACACTGGGTGGTTACGAGTAGTGACTCACGTAGACGATGTTAAGTAAAGGAAAATTGGTAAAGTGTTGAGGTGTGAGGTTGTGGACTGTGATTTGAGCCATGGTAATGGCAAGGGTAACCAATGGGGCCCTGTGTTAAAATGGGTAACCAATGGGGCCCAGTGTGGAGAAATGTTATGACGTTAATATATGATACGTCATGGGAAGTTTCTCTTGGGAAAGAGAATGGGTCCCATGAGACGGTTATAGTTAGCGTGGGGTAGGGATGTCCGACCCTAATGTATGATGCGTCATGAGATGACTCGATCCTCTTGTTATGGTCTTAAGTGAGAACATACTAGATACATAATTTAGGTGCGCTCACCTAGGACCCTGGTACAGGATAAACAAGAGGAAGGGTGGACCCATGAGACGGTTGTAGTTAGTGGATGTGGGAGGAAAGGATCTCGTGGAGAGGATTCTTAGATATCATGTAAGACGATGGATAGTAAAGAAAAAGATAATGTGCTTTTATGTTGTCCTACTATCATTTGTTATATCGTTGATCTGCTAACTGTAGAGTAAGGGGTTAGTAGGGTTGGGATTATCTACTGAGTTTCAAAACTCATTATGGTGCCGTTGGGCTGGCGTTTTATGCCAGGTAATCAAGAGACCGAAGAGCAGAATCCTCTTCAAGACGATCAGTATCAGAGTGAGGACCTCCCAGCTGAGGAAAGGGAGTTTGTCGAGCCTTGGATGCCTTACCCTTAGAAGCTCTGTTAATTTAAAGTATTGTTATTTGAATTTCCAAAAGTGTTATCACATTTGTCAAACTTTATTTTTATTTCATTGGGTTGTAAGACAGTAAGTATTTTTGAATTTGGTATTTGAAATTTCCGCTGCTAAACTCTGTTTAATAAAATTTTATTTCTTAAAACAGTTTTATGGATTATTAAATCAATTATAAATGATTTAATTAACGTGTCCGAAAATCGGGGCGTTACACTCTCTCTCTCTCTCTCTCTCTCTCTCTCTCTATATATATATATATATATCGGGGCGGTTCAAGGGACATCCAAAAAAACACCCCAAATCTCAATTTCATAGTTCTCGATCAAATTTTATGATCCAAACCGTTCAACGTGTGCAAAATGTGATTTTAAGGGTGCCTAGAGAAGTTAGCAAAAAAAATGACCGGGAAAGGCTTGATTTGAGCAGTTTTTATTTGAACCGTTTAATAAAAAACTATTCGAAACTGTTCGGATCAAGCCTTTCTCATTCATTTTTTTTGCTGATTTCTCCCGGGTACCTTTAAAATCACGTTCTAATCACATTGAGTGGCTCCGATCATCAAAATTTGATTGGAAACTATGAGGTGTTTTTTTGGGTGTCCCTTGAACCGCTCCGCATGTGTGTGTATACACACACACTTGTTGTTGAGATGACTATTTATCGTCTTTGAACCCGTCGATTCGGGCAGAGGCGAAGTTGAACGGCAACGACAATGGAGCGCTGTTCGTCGGCACAGAGGGCGACGAAAGGAGGTCGACGAGGGGAGAAGGGGATCTATTCAAAGCTCCTGAAGCTATTATTGAAAAACCAGCGGTAGGCTTTGATCCTATGACAGCTGCCATTTCAATGATCTTGTGCAAAAATGGACAAAATGGAAATGATGTTTCAAATTTTGTAGGCTTTGATCCCATAATTATGGGATTTGGTTTATGGGGCAAACAAATTCCATTAATTACGGGATATGACGGCAATTAGGGGATTTGATTTTTGAGATTGGTATCTCTAATAATGGTTAAGACCCTAGCTTTAAGATTTCATCCCAAATTATTTACTAATATATATATATATATATATATATATATATATATATATATATAAAAGGGCAGTTCTTAAATTATTTTAAGATGGGGATGAAATCATAACTGTTTAAATTGCGTGGGATGAATACTTACATGGCATAGATAAAGATGATGAATATTTAAATATTTCTTAATAATTTGATAAGAGAAAATTCCAGGGGATAGAAGGTGACCTCGACTTTGGGTCCCACAAATATACCAATTGCATCAACGAAGCGTCCACCACGTCCGTGGAATCCAGTGATGACTCCATCTTCCATTGGAATGGACACAGATTGACCCCCTCCCTTACCGTAGGGCCCATATTTCTTTAGATTTGTATCAAACCAGAGAGATGAGAGTACCACATTTCCACCGTAGTCTTTGTACGTCAGGCTTACGGATGAAAATTGCTCTACTGAACTGTCGATGGAGAACTAAACGAGTGCAAGTCTAAATTAGGACTTTGTTCAGGACGAATGAAAAATGAAAGAAAATATCATCTGAAATTATTGTAGTTTTAGTTAAATAATTCATTTGCCTATTCGCCTCGACAGTGAAGATCGGAAGAACTTTAAAAAATATTTATGCTACAGACAAAAACGAAAGTGCAGAAATTTGGACACTGTGTTGTGTTGGGAACCATCCGACGCGTGTGGGACCTGGTCACATGCATCGGATGGATCCGATACATCTCTGTCCGAATTTGTGAATAAGCTAAAGATGGGCACACCTTTGCACTTGAACCGCCACCGGTACCGCCAATTTTTACGGGGCTTCCTATGACGCCGCCATCACGGTTTTTACTTTCGAATAAAATTGAATCGATAACATCTCCATGGCGAATAGTTATCTGCATTATAGGCCCGGCAAGCTTGTATTCTGAATATACACCACCTTTCCCTCCCCATGGCCCTAGTGATATAAATGCTTGTGGACTGCTAATTATTATGCCCTGCGCATTCACACAATCTATTATAACCTTCTGAGAGAGAGAGAGAGAGAGAGAGAGAGAGAGAGAGAGAGAGTTTACCATATGGAACTCGTGGGATAAATTTCAATCGCGTAAAGAGACTCTCTTGGACTCCCTTATATAGTTTGTATATTTCCCTTCTGAATTCGCCGAGAGCTTGTTAAAATCTGGTTGAAAATTGTAGGCGATGTTGGTGAAGGAATTTCTCTGGTGGCCGGTGGGGTGATTTTGGGTTAAAATGGAATTGCCGTTGGAGTGGATGCTAGAAAGGAGATATTTTACTCGTTTAAGTAAGGGGCGGAGCCGAGTCCCGTTTCATTAAGGAAAATAAATATTTATTTTTTAAATTGAATTTGATGTGTTATGAGAGAATGATATTTCTCATAAAACAGAAAATAAGTATTCAAAAATAAGAACCTCAGCGGAACGGGGCGTGAACTTTGTTAAAAATGGGTTTTGCCATTGGAGTGGATGATACGAAAGAGACCTTTAACACATTTGAGTAAGGGCCAGAGATTCTCTACGTGAAGGGTAGCCCAAGTAATAATGTGCTCCTTTTACCAGGACAAAATCTTGGATTGGAAAATTATTTTACGAGATCCAGGCATCACGTCACGATAACCTGGAAAACAATTGGCGAACAATTGGCTTGGAGTACTACATTGCCAAGATAATTGTATGTGACGATTCCTTGTGTGATGTCAAATGAGATTCAGCAAAGGTCTCATTCCACCTTTTGAGCTATTACTTTATTTCGTAAAAAACGATGTGTTTATCATTCATGTTGAAAGTCAATAATGTTTTCTTTATTTGTTGATAAGTTTGTTGAAAGTCAAGTTGTTTAATCATCAATAGGTATCGGACCAAATTTATTTGTCACAAGAAAAATAATGGACAATCAATCCTTTATTATCTCCGACTAACCTACGCTATTATGGATGTATAGTAACGTAGTCTTACAAAATGAATAGCTCAAATCATCGAACAGAAACCATAGTGGATCTTAATTTGCATCTTGTGAATTAATGATTACCTGATAGAGTCTTGATACATGATACTTTGCTTGAATTTATGTTGCATGCCAACAAATGAAAAAGGGATTGTTTGAACTCCAAGATACGAAAGAGACCTTTAATGCTTGAACATCAATATGTATCGGAACAAATTTATTTATCACAAGAAACAAGAAAAATAGACCATCAATCTTTTACTATCTCCAACTAACCTATGCTATTATAGATATATAGTACCGTAGTCTTACGAAATGAATTGATTCAAATCATCATAATAGAATCTTGGTGCATACTTTGCTTGAGTTTATGTTCGAAGAACAAATGAAACGGGAATTGTCCAAACTCCAAGAGAGTATCCTATTCTTGGAGTACCCTTGTTCCACATCTTTTCCATAATTTCTAAGAGGTTAAAGGAACCGAACAGGAGATTAATGGTTAGGAGAAAAACTTATTCATGACGGAGCGGAGCGGAGTCGTGAATACATATTTATATAATTAGGAACATCGATCTTAAGGAACATACATACGGAGTATTTAGGAACATCTTTTTGTTCGGGCACTAGTACTCATATCTTAAAATATCTCATTTTATTCATGATTACATAGTATACTTTTTTTCGTTTCCTTTTTTTTTTTTTTTTAAGAGGATTAATTAGATAGTTTCATACTTTCATTTCCTTCCCATCATATAAAGTGTGAATTCTTTGGACCAAACTTTCTTCCATTGTTCATGGTAAATTGTTGTTTTGCCCTTGACCCTTGTTGAGCCCATGCATACAAATGTGTGGTGGGGAGAGAGTTGTGGCCGTGTACATTGTCTCAGGTGCACCGAATAATCACTAGACGGCATGATATGTTTCTTTTTCTCTCTTTCGACATTACAAACTACGTACTATCTTCTTTAAGGAAAAAAAAAAACTCTCTTATTAAGTACGTGAATGGAAACAGACTGTGTTAGCTTTTTATAAGCTCAATGATTCATAGATGGCAAAAGTCTCAACAAAGTTAAATCTTAAAGTAGACTACTAGAATTCTTGGAGGGTTTCAACTAAAATTAATCGGCTATTGGTGGAATAATCTCTAGAATATATTAATCAAATTTTAGTGGCTTAGATGAGAGATATGAAATAAAGTCTAACACTCTCTCTCATGTGCAGTCTGGATGCACGTGGAGGTACAAATTGAGGAGACGAGGAGCTAGATTTGACTCGGGCGACACTCACATGCAGTCCGGATGCACGTGGAGGTAAGAATTAATGAGGTGAGAAGATTTGATTATGGCAACGAAGACTCGACCACGCGAAGTGAAGTCACCCAAGATTTAGCTCTAATACCATGTTAGAATTCTTAGAGGGTTCCAACATAAAACCAATTGACTATAGGTGGAATAATCTCAAGAATATACTAACCGAACTTGGGTGGCTTATATAGACTAGCAACATGGGATAAAGTTGTTGGAAATTTTCCAGATTAGTGAATGGAAATTGGGGCACACTGAGGGTTACCGAGGCAACCGAAGGGTCCCTCTTTCTGGTTCATTGTATCTGGACAAGTCCCTCAGAGTTCCAGCTGTTTTAGCTGGTTAATACCCTACAATGTATGGTTATGGCCTAATTGATTCACCTATTCATTTTCAGCAGTTTTCTCCTATTCATGCTTGTGTATTCAAGGCCCGAATTCATTTTTATGGCTCTTACACAAGGGTCACCTGAGGTGTATATCATGGGGCATCTCGTTCAACATTTGACATTAGTTCACGAAATACACAAAGCCCATTCTGATATCATTCTTGTGAGAGAGAGAGGCAGACGCAATATTCAATTTGCCAAGGTGCATGGCTTTCTCGTGGTGTTCCGATAGCCGTGGTCTAGTCATTCTATTGTGGGAGACAAACGCCGGTCAACCTCCAACACCCAACAGTAAGGCAGTGAAAGGTGACTTATTCAGGGCTTGATTCGGTTTCTGTACTACCGTTGAATTCATATTCAGTTTATGTAATCTTTAATCTGTAATGTTGTATACGATTAGCAATTGTAATGGGAATCTATATTCAGCTGGAATTTGTCGATCATAACGTATTTTTCCAAACAATAAGTTTGATACCATCCGGGCTACACTTGAGAGTGAGTGTTAAACTAAACGGAGCGTAGCGAACACAATGAATATTCGGACAAGGCATACGACCACAAAAAATGAAAAACATAGCTAGGTTTTAAGTATATCTATCTTTTTATAGTACTCTAATGAGAATACAAAAAACATGAATAATTTGAAATTAGTGGATAGTCATGGTTTAGCCCATCTTTGATAGAAATGAAAATATTAGGTTACGACATCTTTCAGTTAAATATCGTAAATAAAAAATGTGTTCGCCATCCTTAGGATAAACATCTCCAAACCACAAACTGAAAAAGCAGTATATCTATATCTATATCTATTCTATATATATACTTCTTTTAAATGTACAAAGATGTTTTCTCCTTTTTCCTTACCACAAATGCCCCCAGCACTTCATCTAATTCCTGCTCCATCCTACACCTCTTCCCAACAGATAAAATACAACAGCTCTGAAGAAAACGATTCAAAACTACCCCTACGAAAGATTTGGAATAAGTGATCCACCCCAAAAGGAAAGTAAGGCTTGCCTTCAAATCCTTTGGCACCATTTCTGTTGGCCACCGTTTCGGTGGGGCGTGTTTCGAATGACCGACTCCCAACTGCCACACATTTAAATTGAAGCCTCAGTTCGACTGACTCCCTCGCCACAAGAACGCCCAGAATTTCTTCGCCCGCCATTGCCCATCACCCAAAATCTCCTCCTGGCGTAGCTTCCGCTTCCACATGGTACGCATTTCCTAAGGTTTCTCCTTCTACGTCAATTCTACTGGGAACTTCACTCCCTCTCTCCAACTGTGCAACAGAACATGAGATGGAACGTTGTCGTAAAAATTTCCTTCACAAAACATCCGCGGAAGATGTACATTAACACCAGCCTCCACCTATTGGTCCTGTTCCGGTGAGGGTGTGGAACTGTGGTTCTGACTGACATCTCTCCTAGCATCACCAACAACCAACACTGCCCTCTTTCGCGTTCCCAACTATTTAATTCCCGGAAATTTTGGCCCAGAAAATCAGGTAGGATACGGACTATATCATATGATAGTACCGTATCAATTTATTAAAATGATCGAAGAAAACTTCTTCTATAGAGGCACGTCTGTGATTCATGGACGTTTGCCTCTATGAGGATTAGACCACAAGTTCCCGTAAAGTTGTGGATATCTTCGTGGATTCTGCTCCTATTTCTTCCTAGTTCCTACTTAATGAATGAGGAACCAAAAACTTCCGTCAAGGTTACCCACATTCAATGTGTTGTATCTCTTAGTGTATTGATGCTTCTGGTTTGCGTCATGACGGTGCTTCATTATCTATCTCAAACTATCATGTAAGTTATCAGTCGGTATTCTGAAAAACTCTATGTTTTTTCAACTGCTGGTGGCGTCATCAGTTGAGGACCAGAATCTTAGTGATCCATTCTCATTATTGGCTTCTGATTTTTTTGTTGAATATCATGTGTTAGAGGAAGAGGAATGTCTTTTCTGTCTCCATGATCGAGGCCATTGTCTTTGTGACACCCTAGAGTTCCAATGCTTAAATGAAAGAGGAGGTAATGACATTTCGATTAGTATATGAATATTAAATCTTTATGAGGTGCTGTGAGGTGTTCCAATGCTTAGAATTATTTTTGAGGGCCTTTAATTGATCAGGAGGAGACCCGAGGCCCGGACGGGGTTTTTGTAAAGAGAGGACAAGTGAGGTTGTACGAGAGTTGAGCGTTGTAGTTAGTATTGTGTATGGTGAAACAAGAGTGCAGGTATGCCCATTTCTGGTTAGATTAAAGCTTATTCTGTTATTCTATATCAGAATGTGCAAAGTAAATTAAATTCAAATCCCATTCCTTTTCTTCCACCGTTCTTTCTAAACTCGTACTAATAAATGTACAGACACTTTACATCAAAGTTCATGAGCGTATCAACTTTGGAACGTACACAAAACGGTATTAACACGAATCTTCAACAGAGCAATACAACCAACACAACTTTAAAATACAACTGCGTTCAGAGCCGTTCGATGTGTATGGTCCATACCCATCGAACGGCTTAGGGCGCAATTATATCCGGAATTGTATTTTGAAGTTGTGTTTATAGAACGTTTTGATCGATGTTCAAAGATACTTACTCCATGTGAACTCTTATTGCATGTATATATATAGGAGCCACTCCTACCGGAGAAACCAGTGGCCTTCCCACAAGTCAGCGTTGAAGAATCTGACTATTCACTTTGGGGGTGCTACAAGTATACCAATTGCAGCAAGGTAGGTTCCAACACGTCCATGGAATCCGGCGAAGATTCCACCTTCCACTGGAATGGACACAGAAGAAGCACCCGTTCTCGAACCAAAGGGCCCATATTTCCTCAAATTTGTATTAAAACAGAGAGATACGATTGTCCCTTCTCCACGGAAGTCTTCGTATGTCAGGCTTATAGACGAGAGTTGCTCTACTGAACTGTCGATGCAAAACTAATCAAGTGCAAGTACAAATTAGGACAGTGTCTGGAACGAATAAGAAATAACAAAAAAACATTAAAAAAAATGCTATGGAAACAAACGAAAGTGCACAATCTATATCCGAAACTGTCCGATGTGTGTAGGATCCACATTCATCAGACGGATCCAGCTATAATACATCTTTTTCTAGAACTACAAGTAAGCTAAATAGGGTCAAGGTCACACCGTTATAGTCGTATAGCCACCAGAACCGCCAATTTTCATAGAACGTCCTACACAATCACCACTTTTGCTTTTGAACAGAAGTGAATCGATAACTTGTCCATAACGAACACTTATTTGCATTGTAGGTCCGTCGGCCCTATAAGCCCAATATGTACCGTCTTTTCCTCCATGTATGCCTAAAGATATTAATCCTTCTTCACCGCTAATATTGCCCTGCACATTCAAAAAATCGATTACAACTTTCAATGGCGCATTTTATATGTGGTCAACCATTGGACTCTCTTGGTGCCTGTTCAAAGAAATTCAATCATGTAAAGAGTTTTAAAAGCTTTTGGGTGGTGATAGACACGTAAATGTTCACATAAGCGTTCCTAAGTTACATGGAGTTAATGCTTGCCGGATTGTACACGATGCTTAAAGTGCAGTTAATCGAACTAAGGGACTATGCATAAACTTAAAGTGCTCCAAAAATATGAAGTTTCTAAGGGATTATGCAAAATCAAATAAGAATAAGTTGTCCTTTGTTTCATGTTTGGTTTCTAAGGGACTATGCACAAACTTCAAGTCCATTTTAATTTAACAAAGCAGTTAATTGTTCATAACAAAACTGAATAAAAGTTTGGCTAACTCAACCTTTTTCTCTATCACTATGATCCTCTCCCTCAGCTCTTTATTCTGTGCTTCCACCTCTTCCATCTTCGTTTGAAATGCATCTTCCCTCTCCTTCAACTCTTTAATTTTAGTCTTTAGTTCTTTGATTTTAGTCTTCAGCTCTTCCTCTATCATCCGCAAGTCAACCACCTGACCCTATTTTAATAATTCAAGCCCGTGGTTTTTGTAAGTCCAAATGCATTAATTGTCCACTGAAGAAAAGAGAGAATAATTTGATCTCCATAAACTAAATGGTCATAATTGAAATGTATCTTGAGGAATTTGTCTGCCTGCTTCTATTTAGAACAGATGAGCAATGCTATTGATAGATAAGTTTGGCTACAAACCTGTGCCACTTCTATCACTTTGATCCTCTCCATCAGCTCTTTATTTTGTGCTTCCACCTCTTCCATCTTCGTTTGAAATACATTCTCCTTCTCCTTCAACTCTTTATTGTTAGTCTTCAGCTCTTCAATTTTAGTCTTCATCTCTTCCTCCATCTTGTGTAAGTCAACCACCTGATTCGATTTTAATAATTCAAGCCCTTTGTTTTCGTAAGTCCAAATGCATTAATTGTCCACAAAAAAGAGAGGTTAATTTGATCTCCATAAAAATAAATAGTCATAATTGAAATGTACCTTGAGGAATTTGCCTGCCCACTTCTATTTCAAACAGATGAGAACGCTATGGATGGATAAGTTTGGCTACAAACCTGTGTCACTTCCATCACTTTGATCCTCTCCCTCAGCTCTTTATTCTGTGCTTCTGCCTTTTCCATTTTCGTTTGAAATGCATCCTCCCTCTCTTTCAACTCTTTATTTTTAGTCTTTAGCTCTTCCTCCATTTTCTGTAAGTCAATCACATTATTCTATTTTAATAATTAATTCAAGACCTTTGTTTTTGTAAGTCTAAATGCATTAATTGGCCACACACAAAAAAGGGATTGGAAAATCTTGTAATGCAAGGCCCTGCAAGGCTCCCTATAGAGCGTACTCGGGTCATCATTCTTAACAATTAATGAATGATTGAAATTTGATTTTTAATTATAACCGGTAAGAAATCATTTATCACCGGCCATAATTGATTTTTAATGTGGACCGTTGATTGATGAAATCCACGACTGGTGTGCCGCTCTACATGTGCACTACAGCACCATTGGATCCCAAAAAAAAAAGGATAGTTTGATCTCAGTATGAGCCCGATTGAATCATATTTGTCTACATAAAAGTAATTACTAGTCCAAATAGAAATGTGTCTTGAGAAAATTGTCTGCCTATTTCTCTTTAAAACAGATGCGCAATGCTATGGATAGATAAGTTCGGTTGCAAGCCTGTGCCAATTCCATCACTTTGATCCTCACCCTTAGCTTTTTATTATGTGCTTCTGCCTTTTCCATCTTTGTTTGAAATACATCCGCTGTCTCCTTCAAATCTTTATATTTAGTCTTCAGCTCTTCAATTTTATTCTTCAGTTCTTCCTCTATCTTCCGTAAGTCAACCACCTGATTCTAATTTAAAATTCAAGCCCTTCTTTTTTTTAAGTCCAAATGCTCTAATTATCCACGGAAAAAGAAAGAGGTTAATTTGATCTCCCTAAAAGTAAAAGGTCAAAAATTGAAATGTATCTCGAGGAATTTGTCTACCTACTTCTATTTAAAATAGATCACGAGCAATGCTATGGACAAATAAGTTTGGCAACAAACCTGTGTCACTTCTATCACTTTGACCCTCTCTTTCAACTCTTTAATTTGTGCTTCCACCTCTTTCATCTTCGTTTGAAATACATCCTCCCTCTCCTTCAACTCTTTATTTGTAGTCTTCAGCTCTTCGACTTTAATCTTCAGCTCTTCCTCTATCTTCCGTAAGTCAACCACCTGATTCTAATTTAAAATTCAAGCCCTTCTTTTTTTTAAGTCCAAATGCTCTAATTATCCACGGAAAAAGAAAGAGGTTAATTTGATCTCCCTAAAAGTAAAAGGTCAAAAATTGAAACATATCTTGAGGTATTTGTCTGCCTGCTGCTCTATTTAAAATAGATCACGAGTAATGCTATGGACAAATAAGTTTGGATAGAAACCTGTGTCACTTCTATCACTTTGACCCTCTCTTTCAACTCTTTAATTTGTGCTTCCACCTCTTTCATCTTCGTTTGAAATACATCCTCCCTCTCCTTCAACTCTTTATTTGTAGTCTTCAGCTCTTCGACTTTAATCTTCAGCTCTTCCTCCATCTTTTGTATGCCAAAAAACTGATTCTTTTTTAATTATTCAAGCCCTTTGTTTTTTTAAGTCCAAATGCATTATTAATTATTCACCAAAATTAAAAAAAAAGGTTAATTTGATCTCGGTTTGAGCCCGATTGAATAATATTTGTCCCCAAAAACGTAAATGGTCCAAATTGGAATGTATATTGAGGAAATTTTCCGCTTGCTTCTATTTGAAACAGAATGAGGCATGCTATTGGACAGATATTTCGCTACAAACATGTGTCATATCGATGCAAAGAGTTCAATAATAACAATTTAATTTGAACATATATATGGATTTGTTGAGATGACTACCAACATATTAATCACTATTTCAGGCAACTTTATGATCAAGAAATTCCAAATCGAGAATCTTAAAAGTGAAAATTCGGATATTCAAACCGAAATCTTGACAGAACCTGTTCTCCTGCGTAACGCCCATATTTGAGAGGACAAATGACATGAGAGATTTAATAATGGATATTAGAAAAATAGAGGAGTATAGAGGTGACCTTGACTATTGGGTGCCAAAATATACCAATTGCATCAAGGAAGCGTCCACCACGTCCATGTAAGAC